>CM056495.1:44379478-44966978 GCA_029783415.1 Anisodus acutangulus | reverse complement strand
ATCTTCCATATTCCATATTTAACACACCCCCGCAGTCATAGTGGGCGGTCTTTGAATGCTGAGACTATCCCTAAAATCTTCAAAAAGGACCAAGGGAAGACCCTTTGTAAAGATATCTGCAATTTGATACCTGGAAGGGACATGACAGACGCGTACTTGTCCACATGCTATATTTTCACGAACAAAATGAATGTCCATCTCGATATGTTTAGTGCGTTGGTGCTGAACCGGATTTCCAGAAAGATAGATGACACTAACATTATCACAATAAACCAAGGTAGCTTTCTGAATATGACAATGAAGCTCTAAAAGAAGATTACGTAACCAACATGATTCAGACACCACATTGGCTACCCCTCGATACTCGGCCTCTGCACTAGAGCATGATAAAGTTGACTGACGCTTGGCAGACCATGAGACCAAGTTATTATCAAGAAACATACAATATCTAGATGTAGACCGTCTGGTGTCTGGACAACCACCCCAATCAGCATCTGTATACGAGACAAGTGTAGACGTCGACGAAGGATATAAATGTAAGCCATAGTCAAGTGTCCCCTGGATGTACCGAATGATGCGTTTGAGCACATTCATGTACTCAATCCTGGGATCATGCATAAACAAACACACCTGCTGTATGGCATATGTAATATCTGGTCTCATGAACGTAATATACTGAAGAGCCCCTGCAAGACTGCGATAGCGGGTCGGTCCTCATAAGGGGAGCCAGTTGCAGCACCCAACTTGGGTTTAATATCAACCAGAGTGGAAGTGGACTTACAAGATGACATTACAGACCTTTCAATGATCTCAGCTGCATACTTCCTCTGGGATAAGAACAACCCACCTGTGTGACTAGTGACAACAATCCCCAAAACATAACTCAAGGGCCCCAAGTCTTTCATAGCAAACTCATAACAGAGCATTGTCATGATAGACTGGCGTAATGCATCAGAAGAGGCAGTCAAGATAATATCATCCACATACAATAGTATATAAGTCAAGGAAGAACCACAACGATATATGAACAATGAATTATCCGACCTGCTATGAGAGAACCCAATAGTCGAAACATAGTCTGCAAACCTCTTATACCACGCCCGTGGAGACTGCTTAAGCACATACAAGGACTTCTTCAATAAACATACATGGTGAGGATATTTGGGATCCCTAAACCCCAAGGGCTGATGTATATAGACTGTCTCCTTGAGATCACCGTGTAAGAAAACATTCTTCAAATCTAACTGATGAATGGGCCATGCTTTCGAAAGAGCCAAGCTGAGCACAGTACGAATGGTAGTCGGCTTGACCACCGGAATAAAAGTCTCACCGCAATCCATACCAACTTGCTGAGTCTTACCATCACCTACAAGACGAGCCTTATGCCTCGCAAACGAATCGTCAGAATTATCCTTATGAGCAAAAATCCACATAGACCGAATACTATTAACACCAAATGAATTGAGTACCAACTCCCACATCTTATTATCAATAAGAGCATTATATTCATTGGTCATATAAATTTTCCAATTCGGGTCATTTAAAGCTGACACGGGATTACGGGATAAGGGTGATTTAAGAATATTAGAATTTAAATTAAAATGTCTTTTTGGTTTAAAAATACCCCGTTGATTACGAGTGACTGGCCTTTGACTCGGGGGAGAATTGGATGGATTTTGAGAAATATCGGGATATGTGGCGGACTGGCCAACAAGCAGTGGGCCTGCTGGCCCAACACTGGAAAATGGTGACTGGACTGGGTTGGAACCCGTCACTGGAGTGATAATGGGCTGGGAATCTGGCCCACTTCTAAATCAGTTGATTCGGGATGGTTACCGTGGATTTGGGCTAATGGGGCCCGTGAGCGATGGGCCATTGGTGGATGAAGTGCGAGACATGTCCGAAAAATGGTGAATATTATACGGGGATATATCATCATCCAAAAAATTATACGAACTAGGCACGAGACTATTTACCTTAGCAAATGGAAATTGGGATTCATCAAAGATTACATGACGACTAATGATGATTTTATTAGATGATAAATCAAAACATTTGTAACCACGATGATTTGACGGATAACCCAAAAACACACAATGGGTAGAACGGGCCTGAAGTTTGTTAATTGTGGCGGACGAAAAGAGTGGATAACACAAGCACTCAAAGACCCTAAGATGTGAATGCGAAGGAGTCTTATTATATAAAATTTGAAGAGGGGACGAATATGTCAAACCTTTGTAAGGAAGGATGTTAAGAATGTATGTAGCCATTTGTAGAACATGATGCCAAAAAGGAGGGGGTACAGAAGCATGAATCAATAAAGTTCGGATAATGTTATGAATGGTACGAATTTTGCGTTTGACTTTCCCATTTTGTGAAGACGTATGAGGACACGAAAAATGAAAATTGATCTCATTATTAGCACAAAATTCCCAAAACACGCCATTGTCATATTCTTTGCCATTATCACATTGAATATTTTTTGTCCCATTCGAATTGAGTTCTAATGCATGCTTTTAATTTTAAGAAGATGGAAAAAACTTGAGATTTTTTTGCTATCGGAAAAGTCCATAAAAACTTAGAATAATCATCCAAAAAGAGAACATAATATCGATGATCCAAAGAACTAAGAACATGAGACGTCCATGAATCACTATGAGAATTAGAGTCTACAAATGACAACTTAACTATTTTTCCTAAATAACAAGATTGACAAGTCGGAGTACTACGCGCACCCTTACAAGAAATAAAATTGTTTTTTATCTAAGGAAGATAAAATAGACGATTCCGGATGACCTAGACGAGCATGCCACAAGAAATGAGTCAGATCTGCAAAAGTGGATGGCAATGCGTGACTCGAGAAATCAGAACTTGGTGTGGTAGGATAAAGATCTCCCCTACTATCACACCTCATGAGAGGACTCACCGTCTTGAAATCCTTCACAGAAAAATCAAATGGATCAAATTCTATGGACACAGAATTATCAGTGGTGAATTTTCGGACAGACACCAAATTTTTAATCAATTTTGGAGCGTGAAGGGTATTTTTCAAAATAAGGGGTGGATGGGAGGGGAGACAACGTTTTATGACCATAACCACGTATTGAAATTGAATTATCATTACCAACAATTATACCACGATTGTTGCTCAAATTGAAATAAGACGAGAGATTACCTGAGTCGGACGTCATGTGAGTAGTGGCACCGGTGTCCATGTACCAATTTGGGTTCGAAGGATTTATTCCAAGTGTATGCATCGCGGCTTCAATGTCGGTAAGAGTGGGGCCCACTACATGATGGGCCTGAGGGGGCTGGGGCCCAAGTAAATCGGGTTGCTGTCCCGACCTAGAACTGGGGCAAGAACCACTAGGCCAAACTGCATTGGGCCTGGGAAAATGCTGCTGAGCAGTCCAGTGGCCAGACGTTGAAACTGTTAGGCCGTAGGGACTGTTGGGCCACTACCCACTGGCCCAGGCCCCCGGCCAAGGGGCCCAAGGCTGGGACCAGTTGGATTGTGGCCCATTGCCATTATTTCGAGACCCACTTCCACCGTGACCATCTCCGGAACCAAATTTGCTGCAGACTTCTTGATCACAGCCAGGGTCAGCTCTAGACTAGCAAATAGCGAACCTGAGACCAAAGGTAGGCGCGCGTTTGCCCCCGTGATTTTTGGCATTATTTTTCAGACTATTTTTGTCGCCACCATGAGTACGGTTTTGGCCGAAATTATCAACACCACCCGGAGAATTTGTAGAGGGTGTCATCATGACTACGAGACTAGCACCGGTAGCCACCGTTTTAGCTAAGCCGGCTTCTTCGAGGGTAAGCATAGAACGAGCCTGATAAAATTGCGGAAGAGGGCTGCTCTGACGAAGAAGCGTGCCAACACCACTATATGCCTCTAAAAGGCCTGCAACCATCTGAAGGACAAGACGGTCGTTGGTAACTGGCGCAACCTTTTGCAATATGCTAAAACGTTAGGAAAATCTTCCATATTGACATGGGAGAATTCCTGCTTCAAGGTAACAGCACGAGAATTTTGATTGTCTTGGAATATATCACGTACTCTATTCCAAGCCGCCATCGCCGTAACGTCTTGTTCGATAATCGTCTGCAGCAGGTCGACAGAAATAGTGGAATATATCTACTGAAGAACAGTAGCATCAAGTGTGGTCCATAACTTCGGATCATCCTCGGGTTTCGTCACCTCGGTATCCGTAGGTGCTGCGAGGATAATGTGATGGAGAAGTTGATGCGAGTGTGAATGAACTTTGAACAGTTCGGCCCACGTCGTATATTGAACATTTTCTATTTCAAGAACAATAGGGATATGATTCTTGATATTCGAAATGGCAAGGGCAGAGTGAAACGTGTTCTTAGCCATAATCGCACCACAAGACGTGATGAAGAAAAAAATTTGGGAAGAGAAAAGTAATTTCTGGGCACGGAAACGGAGGAAGGGAGGTCGGTTTTCGGGCAGTTTGGACGGAAATTTTGGGAGAAAATATATTAACGTAGACTCTTGATACCATGAAAGAAATAATCTCTTGATTGTTTTCATTAATTGAAAGAGTATATATACAATTTACATATTTTCATAATAGGAAAATCTTATTCCTATTCTACTCCTAAAACCCTATTCTAGTAGTACAAGATTCCTATAATTATGGTAAGTGTACAATGTAATATTTACAATACAATATTACCTAAACTATGGAACATAACACGGAAATAAATATATACACAAACCGTGATATACATAGTGTATATCACTGAATATCTTCCATATTCTATATTTAACAGGTATAATGAGATTACCATAGTAGGAGTAACTTTTATGGTAAGATGTTAAAAAGAACAAAATCTTTGGATGACATGATGTGATTACTAAATAAAGCTAGTATATGGTAAGTCATTAAAAATTTGGAGCCTATATAAACTGCTATAGTTTTCATTTTCCAACATTCACAAATTCCATCTCTCTTATTCTTCTTTTCTATCTCTGTCCAGAAAATAGTATTTCTCCGTTTAGTCTCATGGATTTGGCCACAAGAGACTCCACCTGGTGGGTGTTTACACTGCCAGCGTTCCTAGGTTCCAAAAGTAATCTTCTTGATGAATATGTTATACTCACTATTGTATTAGCCTTTTGTTCAATCACTCTAATCACCTGGGCTTGTTCTCATGGGGTGTAGCTGTGGGTTACAATAATTGCAAAAAATGGGAAGTAAATAAATATTACAAATTGCTAGAAAGGATAAACTAAAAATTACAATAAACTGGAATAAAAAACGTTACAAACTCCTTGTGATTTGCTGAGTTGAGTGATGATACTTTGTCTTTAAGAAAAGATTGCCCCGTATATATCCTTTTACGTTGTCAGGCAATAGTCTCCCAAGATACAACATCAACTTAACAAATGAGCAAAGGAGACTCAAATGTTACTCTTGAAGAACTTTGAATAAAGTAAACTTGCTAGAGAGGCGCCGCGGCGCTAACTGAACACCCAATTAGCGCCGCAGCGCTAACTGAACACCCAATTAACGCCGCGGCGCTAACTGAACACCCAATTAGCGCCACGGCACTCTAGCACCTCGGCTCCAACGGGGCTGCGCCGCGGCCCTTCGCGGCTCTGCGGCGATTTCCGACTCGTTTCATCTTACACTTCTTCCTTCGTTTACCAACGTGGAATACTTGTCATTTGGCCAATAACTGTCCACCATTCTATGTCCCAAACGTATTACATATGTATCAATATCTCTTTCACTAATGAAATTTACGATACTTGCCACTACGTGTACACGTGTGTGGAAATGACGTTTTCGACGTGCGGGCCTCCAATTATTTGAGTCATAAATAATGGGATATACTTAATTCCATATTAGTAAATTTTCAACAATCCCCTCTTGAAAGAGATTTTGGCGCACTCACAAGGTGTCTATTTCCGGCAATCTTTTAGCGGACCGATGTTGCATCTGAATAGGTAGCATATGCTTTGAAACTTCCATAGTTGAATACCATCGGATTTACTTACTGTGCGGTGAACGTGATATCTTGAACTGCCAGTGTTTAGTGTAAGTCAAGTCAACGGTACCAACACAACAACTTCCTCGACTCAGTTCTTCGTAATGTTTTGTTTATTGTGGCCGTGGATACTTATTGGATTCTTAAGTGCGTTCATTTGAAGCGGCATTTCCTCGCACTTAAATAGGTGGTCTCCTACAAGGTATCCTGCTATACCCCACTTTACAAGTGTTAGGAACCATTAAAATTTTTCACAAACCTAACCTCAATCGGTGAGGATCATTAAAGGTTTTGAAAACTTAACATTCACCCACACTGCAGATAACACTTATAGTCTATCGCGGGAACGACTTTGGATTTGGTGTTTCTTTACAGAAATCACTATCTGAAGTGCTCATGCTTCCACCGAAGCGATCAACTGGACCTTTACAGCTTAGTTTTCCCATTGAACCTAATTCCTGGGATCTCCAGTTAGTAAGGTTGGGTTACCACCGTATTGGTCCTTATACCTTAGGTTTTAAGCCCATTCCCCTAGACAAGCAGAACATCTGATCTTTGGATAAGCCTTTGTCAGCGGGTCTGCTATGTTATCCTTTGACTTTATGTAATCAATGGATATTATACCCATAGTGATCAGCTGCCTAACGGTCTTATGCCTCCGTCAAATATGATGAGACTTGCCATTGTACATAGCATTCCGTGCCCTTCCTAGAGCCGACTGGCTGTCGTAGTGGATCATTACAGAAGGTACGGGTTTGTTCCAGCAAGGAACAACCTCTACGAAGTCGTGAAGCCACTCAGCTTCTTCTCCTGCTTTGTCTAAAGCGATAAACTCCGATTCCATCGTGGATCGGGCGATGCAAGTTTGCTTAGAGGATTTCCAAGACATAGCCCCACCACCAATTGTAAATACATACCCACTGGTGGACTTGGTGTTCTCTATGTCAGATATCCAGTTTGCATTAATGTACCCCTCTAGTACAGCTGAATATCTCGAATAATGCAATCCGTAAGTTAGCGTGTATTTCAGGTATTGAAGTACCCGATTCAACGCCTTCCAGTGATCATTACTCAAATTACAGGTAAACCTAGCCAACTTGTTGACTGCATAAGCAATATCAGATCGGGTGCAGTTTGTTATGTACATCAAGTTACCAATCACCTGTACATATTGCTCCTGGCATATGGGTACACCATGATTTTTATCAAGATTTTGATTTCTATCCATTGGTGACTTTATAGGCGAACTGTTATACATCTTGAACTTTCTCAAAACATCCTCGATGTAGTGAGACTGAGATAAGATCAGTCCGTCAGACGTCTTAGAGATTTTTATCCCTAAGATGACATCTACGATACTCATATCCTTCATGTCAAAGCATTGTTTCAACATGTTCTTAGTCTCTAGAATTATGCTAGAACTGCTCCATGTAATCAACATGTCGTCTACATACAGGCATATCATAACAAACGAGTCAGAGTTACCTTTCATGTAGACACATTTGTCACACTCATTAATGGCGAAACCCTTCGATATTAGAGTACTATCAAATTTTTCGTGCCATTGCTTCGGTGCTTGTTTCAGCCCATATAGAGATTTGATAAGCCGACAGACTTTCTTCTCTTGCCCTTGAACCACATATCCCCCGGGTTGGTCCATACAAATTTCTTTTTCTAAATCACCATTTAGGAAGGCTGTCTTGACATCCATTTGATGTATCTCAAGGTCAAGTAACGCTGCGATCGCAATGAATACTTGTATGGACATCATCCTAGACACCGGGGAGTACGTGTCAAAATAGTCAATGCCTTCATTCTGCCGATAACCCTTGACTACCAACCTGACCTTGTACTTATCTATAGACCCACCTGCTTTATACTTCCGTTTGAGTATCCACTTACTACCCAACAGTTTATTTCCCGAAGGAAGATCAACCAACTCCCAAGTGTGGTTATGCAGAATGGAGCCTATTTCACTCTCAATAGCTTCTTTCCAGAGCGGTGTCTCTGGAGTTGACAATGCTTCAGCAATTGTCCTTGGTTCATCATCAACCGTATAAGCTACAAAGTCAGGACCGAAGGATTTATCCTTCCTGGCCCTTTTACTTCGCCTTAGTTCCATCTCTGGAGTCTCCAAGTTCTGAGAATCTGGAACACTAGATTCTGGATATTCAGCCACTTCGAGATCCACTAGATCTGAACCATCTAGATCCGGGCTGTCAACGACTCCCGGTTCCAAGGAGCTTTGTTCATAACTACGTTTGCGAGAGGTTATGTCTTTTTCCTTTCTAGGAAAGGTATCTTCAAAGAATTGAGCATTCCTTGATTCAATGATTGTACCCCTGTGGATATCTGAAATATCTGACTTATGCACTAAGAAGCGATAAGCACTACTATTATTTGCATATCCGATGAATATGCAATCTACAGTCTTAGGCCCAATCTTGACCTGCTTTGGCTTGAGTACTTCAACCTTTGCCAAACAACCCCACACCTTTAAATATTTATAGGTGAGTTTCTTTCCTTTCTATGATTCATATGGAGTTTTTTCCTTACCCTTATGTGGGACTCTGTTAAGAATCGTATTAGTGGTAAGGACAACTTTTCCCCACATATTTTGGGGAAGACCAGAATTGATGAGCAAGGCATTCATCATTTTCTTCAATGTTCGATTCTTACGTTCTGCCACATTGTTCGATTGAGGTGAGTATGGAGCTGTCGTTTGATGAACGATGCCTGATTGGGCACAATATTCCTCAAATGACGCTACGTATTCTCCCCCTCTATCGCTACGAATGGATTTAATCTGCATGCTTAGTTGGTTCTCAACTTCTGCTTTGTAACGTCAGAACGCTTCAAAGACTTCATCCTTACTTTTCAACAAGTAAAGGTAACAATACCTTGTGTTATCATCAATGAATGTCACAAAGTACTTGTTCCTTCCCCTAGTTTGTGCAAACTTCAAATCACATATATCTGTGTGAATATGTTCTAGAGGAGCGGTATTCCTTTCGACGGATCAAAAAGGAAGCTTTGTGAGTTTTGCCTTTACACACACCTCACACTTATGTTGAGGGTTTACATCGACAGATGACAACAACTCCAACTTAACCAAGCTTTGGATGGACTTGTAGTTAACATGTCCTAATATAAGATGCCATAAATTAGAGGACTCAAGCATGTAAGAAGAAGCTTCAATATTATTGCTTGCACGTATTATAGACATGTTGTTAACTTTGAAGAGGCCTTTACAGACGAAGCATCTTCCCACAAAAGTTCAATTCTCGGTGATTACAAACTTATTGGACTCAAATACTAGCCTAAAACGAGCATTAACCAATAAATTACCTGAAATTAAATTTCTCCTAATCTCAGGGACATGCATCACCTCTTTCAGAGTGAGCTCCTTTCCAGAAGTTATCTTCAGGACTACCTTTCCTACAACCAGTATGTCAGAGGAAACGTTGTTACCCATGAATAACTTTTTGTTTGTAACTAGTGTATAAGTGGATAAGACATCTCTATTGGAATAAATGTGTCTAGTAGCACCCGTGTCCATCCACCATTGCATTGGATTCTCAACAAGGTTTGCTTCAAGCACCACCGCTGAGAACTCCTCAATCATGTTGTCAAGAAGCATGTCTTTGACGACGTTAACATGTGCCTTGCCTTTGTCCTTGGCCTTCTCTTGTTGCTCAGTCTTGAGCTTGCGGCAGTCCTTGATCATGTGACCAGGTTTCCCACAGTGGTGACAGTTTCCCTTGAGCTTCTTCGCCGCTTGGGTCTTGCCGTCTTGCTGAAACTTGCGCTTTTTGCTTGGGTTCCCTTTGGCCTTAGTCAGATTTGCCTTTGCCTCAACGGGTTGTTTTCCCCTAGGCAAGGCCTTCTTATTATCTTCCTAAATCTGGAGTTTGATAATAAGTTCTTCAAAGGTTATCTCATCTGTCTTGAGTTTTAAGTAACTCATAAACTCATTCCACGAGGGGGTAACTTTTCAATCAGTGATGCAACAAAAAACTGCTCATTTGGTTTCATACCTTCCAAATCCAGGTGATGTAGAATCATTTGGAATTCCTGGACTTGGGACATCACAATTTTGCTATCCACAATTTAAAATTTCAGAAATTTCTCAACGATGAATTTCTTAGTACTAGCATTTTGTGCGTTGTACTTCTTCTGCAACTTTTCCCATAACTCTTTAGTTGTGCCTACAGCGCAATACATCGTGTAGAGTGGGTCTGACAGACAGTTCAAAATATTGTTCTTACACATGAAGTCACTATGACTGCAAGCATCAAGAACCATCTTCATGCCATTGACGACATGGATACCTTGGCCCCCTCCAGCCGTTTCATTAGGATGAGGGTCCACATCATCTCCAGCTTGTGGAGGATCTTCTGTTAGGAAATGAGTCATTCCCATAACAGTCAGATAAAATAACATCTCCTGTTGCCATCTCTTGAAGTTGGAGCCCATGAAGTTTTCTAGGCGTTCATGATGGAACCCGGAGGGTGGAGGAGTTGTAACGTTCCCTTGAGCAGCAGGAAAGGCGTTGTATGAGCCTTGAGCAGTGGTGAAGGCATTAGGTGTGCCTTGAGCAACAGTGGGGAAGGCAGAGGGGTTGCCTTGAGTAGCAGCAGCAGAATCAGAAGCGAGTTGTTCTCTTCCAGTCATCTTTCTAAGCGCTTACAACAATCTTGTCTTAAAAATTGTGGGTTACAACAATTGTAGAAAACGGGAAGTAAGTAAATATTACAAATAGCTAGAAAGGATAAACTAAAGATTACAACAAACTAGAATCAAGAACGTTACAAACTCCTTGTGATTGCTGAGTCGAGTGATGACACTCTGTCTTTAAGACAAGATTGCCCCGTATATATCATTTTACGTTGTCGGGCAATAGTCTTCCAAGATACAACAACAACTTAACAAATGAGCAAATGAGACTCAAGTGTTACTCTTGAAGAACTTTGAATAAAGTAAACTTGCTAGAGAGGAAGAAGAAGATTTCAGAAAATTCTGTGAGTATTTCTAAGTGTTGAACAATTGAGCCAAATGCCTCAATTTATAGTGTAAGGAGATGACCCCTCAACTAGCCAACTAATGACCTTCAATAGCCATGTAATGACACTTATTGAGGGGTTACATTCAACCAAATAATGGTTGAATTCATGTGACAAATAATAGAGATTCAATGCTCCAAAACCAGCCCAAAAGTCAGAACTTTTCATCTTCCCGTCGCAACATTCTGCCTCCGAAGCGCCGCGGCTCCAGTGAATGAACACCCAATTAGCGCCGCGGCGCTGCTTGGGAGGCTCCGATGGGGCTGCGTCGCGGCCCTTCGTGACTCTCCGATGATTTCCGATTCGTTTCATCTTACACTTCTTCCTTCGTTTACCAACGTGGAATACTTGTCATTTGACCAATAACCGTCCATCATTCTATGTCTCAAACGTATTACATATGTACAAATATCACTTTCACTAATGAAATGTACGATAATTGGCACTACGTGTACACGTGTGTGGAAATGACGTTTTCGACGTGCGGGCCTCAATTGTTCGAGTCATAAATAATGGAATAAACTTAATTCCATATTAGTAAATTTCCAACAGTAGCTTGGAAAAACCGTAGTAGTCGAATTCCAGGGCAGCGAGGCTTTTCGATCATCGGAAGCCTTTACATGCTGAGCCACGGTGGCTTGGCTCATCGTTCTTTAGCCTCCGCTGCTTGGACCCATAAAGCTAAACAGCTTATGGCCTTCAGCCTTGGTTCCACCCCTGTAGTTGTATCTTCCGACCCTCAAATAGCTAAAGAGATTCTCACTTCACCTCATTTTGCTGACCGTCCCATTAAGCAGTCCGCTAAGAGCCTCATGTTTAGCCGAACCATTGAGTTCGCTCCTAACGGAACTTACTGGCGTCTAGTCCGTCGTATCTGTTCTTCATATCTCTTCTCCCCCAAGCAAATTGCCGCGCATGAAACTGGCCGTCAGCTAGGTTGCTCTGTTATATGACTGAACATAATGAGTGAACAGTCGCAAAATGGGACCGTCTCTTTGCGCAAGCATTTGCAGCTGGCTGCTCTCAATAATATTATGGGAAGCGTTTTCGGGAAACGCTATAATATTATTGTCAATCGCAAAGATCTTGCAGAGTTGCAAGATTTGGTGCAGGAAGGATTTCATTTATTGGGTGCTTTTAATTGGTCTAATTATCTTCCGTGGCTCAGCTTTTTCTATGACCCTTCGGGCATTGTCGGACGCTGCGAAGCTCTTGTGCCACGTGTGCAAAAGCTCGTCAAATCCATTATAGACGAACACATGCACCGCACTGCTGCATCCAAAATGGTGTCTGATAATGCTGATTTTGTTGACGTTTTATTATCTCATGATGGAGAAGAAAAGCTAGGATGACATGGTCGCCGTTCTTTGGGTACGTATTTAATAATCATTCATTGTGTTAACGAAATCAACTTATGCCGATTATGTAAAATTCATTTTTAATAGCACATCTTGTAATTTACTCTTTGACTTGTCTCAATATATATATATATGAGTTCTTATTTTAGTTGATAAATTCAGAAAATGTTTTTTAGAGGGACAAGACACCACAGCACTTTTAACGGAGTGGATGATGGCGGAACTGTTGGAAATTTGTCTTGGGCGGGAGTTGCGACCGACCAACTTTAACGGCTTAAACACTAGTGTTACGTATGTTGGAGAATCCGGTTCTTCACACATGCATGATCTACTAAGTACGTAGATAACCGTAGGGCCAAGAATCGTCAAATTTCATTGAGAAATGAAAGAGATATTGGTCCACGAAGTAAGGTGTTTGAAGCATGAAAAGTGTGGTATTGTGTTCAATTCTCCCTCATCGGTAGAGGAAGAAAGAATTGTTGTGTATATAAAACTCGAAATTGGTTTGGGGTTTGGGACCCCAAGGGGTATCCCATGTGTTTAAAGGAGGGAGGACCTAGATGTGCTTCGGTTCAAGGAAAGACCACACGCGCGCCGCCGCCGCCCGCCCGTCCGGTTCCGGGTCCACGGGTCCACGGGTCTTCTGATATTATCTTTTTGGGCCAGAAAACTTTGTCAGAAGTACAGTTTGATCCCAGAAGTTTCAGATGTGCAGTTTGGACCAGAATTCTTTCAGATGTGCAGTTTGATCCCTGAAGTTTCAAGATGTACAGTTTGATCCCAGAAGTTTCAGATGTGCAGTTTGGACCAGAATTCTTTCAGATGTGCAGTTTGATCCCTGAAGTTTCAAGATGTACAGTTTGGTCCCTGAAGTTTCAAGATGTACAGTTTGGTCCCTGAAGTTTTATGATGTACAGTTTGGTCCCTGAAGTTTCAAGATGTACAGTTTGGTCCCTGAAGTTTTCAGAAAGTCAGAATTTCGACGGTCCAGAACAGAAACGTTCCAGCACTCAATTCAGCCATTTATTTTGGCTGAATTACACCTCCAATAATGGCCAATCCGTTGGCAATCTTTCACCATTTATGTTGGTGACTTTACTACCTCCATAATGGCCATTATTTGGCTATTATGGAGGCAGATAAATTGTCCAGGACGTATAAAGGATACATACGGGGCAATATTGTCTTAAGGACAGAGTGCTACACTCGACTCAGCAAAAACAATTTACATTTTTCCTTCTTCTACAAAACTGGAATTTCCAGTTTTTACTTGTGTAACAATTGTAATTTCAGATTACTAGTTGAACTATTGAACATTTGTTTATCCTTTCGAATACTTGTAATAGTTATATACTTCCCGTACTGCTTTATAAAGTACCATAGAGCAAAAACTCCCAACAACTTAAGACAATATTTGTATAGTATTACTATTAGTGTTCGAAAGATGTCGGTCAAAAGTTGTGTGACCAAATCAGGATATGGAAATGGTTTTCTGGTAGAAGAGAGTGATGATGATGAACGTATTCATACTGTCACCGCTACCAAGACTGGTGGGAACAAGCGCTCTCGAGAGCCTGAGGATGTTAACTGGGACAAGAGGAGAAGACTGAAGATGTACTTCTATCTTGCAGCAGAAGGCCTGTATCTATCCCAGACAAAAGATCCGAATAATGGTAAGAAGGAACTGGACACTCAGTCTGATGAAGTGACTGAAGTGAGTCAGAATCCGAAATTGGGATAAGTATTTTTCTTACTTGTCAAGAATAAAGATTAGATGATGAGTATTTTTCTTACTTGTCAAGAATAAAGATTAAATGATGTCTGATTAAAAATGGATTAAAGTAAGGAGGAATATGAAAATAATTTATATTCCTTACGCTTTAACAAATCAGAAGTTTAACCTCATCTTATTTTCCGTTTAAAGATTGGAGTTTGTAAACGACTTAAAAAGATCCGTTCTTTTAAGTGTAAATTATTAAAAGCGTGTAGAAGTATGTTCGCACATACGATGGAGAAAGATCCACTAATCGTAAAAATTGTTACCACTCTTAAGTAAGCGCCAAGAATTATCTGGGCACCAATCTTAACGGAAGGAGTCTAAAAGTTAAAGGTGTAGAACTTTGTCATACTATTTGGCGTAAGATCCTTCATAGGATGATATTGGACACTCAGTCATACAAAGCCTCCAAGACTGGAGTGGGCCAAAATTCCTTTGATATGATGATATTGGACACTCAGTCATACAAAGCCTCCGGGTGACTGGAGTGGGGCCAGAATTTATTTCATAGGAGAAGTAATGGACACCTAGTGTGGTGGGCCAGAGTTTCCAGGTCTTAATGATCTAAAGGCCTAAAGAAAGGCAGTAAAGAAATTGGACACTCAGTCTGCCAAAGCAACTGAAGTGGGCTAGAGTATCGAGATCACATATGATCCGGTTACGCCCTAACCACGGGCAAGAGGTTGTTCATGTGAAGCAACGCCACCTCTAAAATCAAAGGGGCTGGAGAAGTTGTCCTCAATAGGACTTCAGGGAATGAGATCACTCTAAAAGAGGTGATACATGTTCCTAACTTGGTTTAAGGGACGTTGTTGGTCAAGTTGGTTTGAGACTAGTCCAACAGGTCTGTAATAACTAAGAATGGTACAATATGTCTATAGCCAAATGAATGATATATTTGTAATCCGTGCATCTATGCCATCATAGATTAAGACACGTTAAATAATAAGTCATTCAAAAGCTAACGATGTTGAGATTGTTGCCTCCTTTCGACATAAACCCTCAAAATAAATGTGAGGTAGGCGAAGAGGCAAAATCACCTTTCCAAATTCCGTCAAGGGAATAGCGAAAGAAGCACCGCTCCTCTAGAACTTAGTCACACCTACTTGGGTGATTTGAAGTTTAAACAAAATAGAGGGGGGAGATAAACACGTTGTGATCTTCATTGATGATGGTACAACGTATGAAATCCTTTGTTTGTTGAACAGCAAAGATGAAGTTGTTGAAGCGGACAAGCGCTACAAAGCAGAAGTTGAAAATCAACTAAGCCTATGGATTGCGAAATTCATAGCGATAGAGGGGGAGAATGTGAAGCAGCGTTCATTAAACGACTGTTCATTACTCACCTCAGTCTAACGGTGTTAGCCAAGCGCAAACCCGTACGCCTAAATTATGTGGGGCAAGGTGATCCTTACCGCTAATGCGATTCTCAACAGAACTCCGCATAAGGATAAGGATAACTCTCCGTGTGAGACATGAAAAGGATCTCACATACAAAAGTTGTGATGTGGGGTGGCTTGGTAGAAGTTGGACTACCGAAACAAGTCAAGTTCGACCTAAGACTGTAGATAACATATCCACTGGATCTCAGAATAACATGAGTACTTATCGCCTCTTGGCGTCAAAGAATCTCAATTCTTAAAAGATAACTTTCCTTGAAGAGAAAAAGAGAGTAATTGCTCAAGGTTAACAAGAACTCGCGAGGGCTCGCTCGTCCGGAACTAGACGTTCCGTATCTACAGGACTCGAAAGTTGCTGGCTATCCGGAACTTAATATTCCAGATCTGCAGAACTCAGGGATTCTAGATGTTGAACCAAGACGGAGCAAAGAGGGGACAAGGACTTGTTCCAGTCCTTCTAGCTTGTATGGTTAAGAACGAACCATGGACAATTAACTATTAATTGTTATCTCCAAAAGCGCTGCTTTGGAAAGAAGCTAAAGAGAGAAATATATTACATCATACAGAACCATACTTGCGTTATGGTTGATCTTCCTCCGGGAAAAGAACCTTTGGGTTGTGAAAAAGGATACTCAAAAGTGAGTACAAAGTAGATGGATCTACTGACGAGTTCAAAGCCTCGGCTACTTGTACATGTGCTCCCCTGGGAGTAGCTTAACATCATGGGCCATTGCAGTCTGCGTGGCATGAATGTTAAAGCGACCTTCCCAACCGGAGAGTTGGAAGAAGAGAATCGAGTTGGTTTTGGAATTTGTTGGGCTTCTTCTGAACTTTCATCTTGGTCCCTGAAATGTTTACATTTTGGTCCCGAAGTTTCAGATAAAGCGAAACAATGAATCTGAGCACGTAAACATTGAATCTGAAGTTAGAAAGCCAACAGGTTGGAGAATCAGCGATCTGAAAGTAAAAGTCATATTGAAACAAAGTCTCGATATGAAAGATATGGATATCACAGGATGACATCTTAGGAATTGGATTTCTAAAGACATCTAACAGATCGGTCGATAGTTGACAGCCTCGTTGAAGCCATCAATGGATATGAATCATAGAACTGATTGGAATCATGATGCACCCATAGACAAGGAGCGATACGCACAGATCACGTGTAGTTCAATGTATTGTACACACTACAACCGACTGGTATCGCCCTACAAACAGATCGATTGAACTAAGTTTCACTGATGATCTTAATACATGATCAATAGAAAGTGTTAAGTCGGATAAGACGATATGTGAATTAATCGCTTATCTACGGATTATAGTATTACGGATGTCCAAATGTTCTCGAGAGAACACAATGATGCAAACTGGACATCAGATCTGAAGAACACCAAAGCCACAAGTAAATGTGTATGGTGGTTCTTGGAAAATCCTCTAAGTAAACTTGCATCGGCCGATTCATGATGAAATCGGAGTTTATCGCTTTATACAAGGCATGAAAGAAGTTGAGTAACTTCACGACTCCTTAGAGGACGTCCCTTATTGGGAGAAACCCGTGCCTTCAGCAGTTATGCACTGTGGCTAGCCGGTCGGCTTTAGGAAGGACACGGATGACGGCGTCTGGACATATCTGTCAGGATTTGTCAGGAGACATAAGACCGTATGACAGTTGATCATCACGGGTGTCACTTCCTTGTTTACTAACTAAGGGACTACCCGGAGATCAAGTGTTCTTCCTGTCTAGGGGAATGGGCTTAAAACCCAAAATATACGGACCAATACAGTGGAAACCCAACCTTACGAACTGGAGATCCCAGTAATTTGGTTCAATGGGAAAACTAAGTTGTAAAGGTTCAGTTGATCGCTTCAGTGGAAGCATGAGCACTTCGGATAGTGATTTCTGAAAAGAAACACCAAATCCAAAGCCGTTCCCGCGATAGACTTTAAGTGTTATCTGCAGTGTGGGTAAAGGTTAAGTTTTCAAAACCTGTAATGCTCCTCAACAGTTGAGGTTAGGTTTTTGGGAAACTTTTAATGGTTCCTAACACTTGTGAAGTGGGGTATAGCAGGATACATTGTAGGAGACCACCTATTTAAGTGCGAGGACGGGCCGCCTCAAAATGAACGCACTTAAGAATCCAAGACGTTGTCCATGGCCAAAACGGACAAAACATTACGAAGAAGAGAGTAATGGAATTTGTTGTGTTAGTATCATTGTCTTGGCTTACACTAAACACTGACGGTTCAAGACATCACGTTCACCGCGCAGTAAGTAAGTCCGATGGTATTCAACTATGGAAGGTTCAAAGCTGAGGCTACCTCTCCTTATGCAACATCGGTCCGCTGAAATATTGCTGGAAATGAAAAAAAGACACCATGTGAGTGTGCCAAAATCTCTTTCAAGAGGGGATTGTTGGAAATTTGCCTTGGGCGGGATTTGCGACCGACCAACTTTAACGGCTTAAACACTAGTGTTACGTATGTTGGAGAATCCGGTTCTTCACACATGCATGATCTACTAAGTACGTAGATAACCGTAGGGCCAAGAATCGTCAAATTTCATTGAGAAATGAAAGAGATATTGGTCCACGAAGTAAGGTGTTTGAAGCATGGAAAGTGTGGTATTGTGTTCAATTCTCCCTCATCGGTAGAGGAAGAAAGAATTGTTGTGTATATAAAACTCGAAATTGGTTTGGGGTTTGGGATCCCAAGGGGTATCCCATGTGTTTAAAGGAGGGAGGACCTAGATGTGCTTCGGTTCAAGGAAAGACCACACGCGCGCCGCCGCCGCCCGCCCGTCCGGTTCCGGTTCCGAGTTCCGGGTTCCGGGTTCTCGGGTTCTCGGGTTCTCGGGTTCACGTGTTACGGGTCCTCGGGTCCATGGGTCCATGGGTCCCTGGGTCCTGGGTCCTGGGTCCTGGGTCCTAGGTCCTGGGTCCTGGGTCCTGGGTCCTGGGTCCTGGGGGCTGTGGGCCTTCTGATATTATCTTTTTGGGCCAGAAAACTTTGTCAGAAGTACAGTTTGATCCCAGAAGTTTCAGATGTGCAGTTTGGTCCCTGAAGTTTCAAGATGTACAGTTTGGTCCCTGAAGTTTCAAGATGTACAGTTTGGTCCCTGAAGTTTCAAGATGTACAGTTTGGTCCCTGAAGTTTTCAGAAAGTCAGAATTTCGACGGTCTGCACGTAAGCGTTCCAAAGACTCAATTCACCATTTATTTTGGCTGAATTACACCTCCAATAATGGCCAATCCGTTGGCAATCTTTCACCATTTATGTTGGTGACTTTACTACCTCCATAATGGCCATTATTTGGCTATTATGGAGGCGATTCAGCAAAGAAAGCAGTCCATCCCTCTCCTATATAAACACCCCCTTACACCATTGTTGAGAAGGAGAGTTAACAAAGAAGAGATGCAAAGAAACAAAGGTACCTAAAATACACAACCAAAATAGCTTTCTTCCTACAACTTCCAAGCATCATTTCGTTACTCAATATTCTTCACGGTAGCTCTTGAGTTTTCTTTGCTCAAGTGTTCCATTGCTGTTTTATCTTGGGAGACAAATTGTCCAGGACGTATAAAGGATACATACGGGGCAATATTGTCTTAAGGACAGAGTGCTACACTCGACTCAGCAAAAACAATTTACATTTTTCCGTCTTCTTCAAAACTGGAATTTTCAGTTTTTACTTGTGTAACAATTGTAATTTCAGATTACTAGTTGAACTATTGAACATTTGTTTATCCTTTCGAATACTTGTAATAGTTATATACTTCCCGTACTGCTTTATAAAGTACCATAGAGCAAAAACTCCCAACAGGAACTTGTGTTGCACCCTGAAGTGCAAAAGAAGTACGACAAGAAATTGATAATGTCACGATGGGAAAAGCGGTGACTGATGCTGATGCTGCTCGGCTGTCGTACTTACAAGCAATGGTAAAGGAAACGTTAAGAGTTCATCCACCGGGCCCACTTCTATAATGGGCGAGGCTTTCCACATCCGACGTTCAGCTCAGCAACTGCTTGGCTGTTCCTTCTCAACAACGGCGATAGTTAACATGTGGGCTATTACTCATGATTCTGATGTTTGGGAAAATCCGCTCGAGTTCGAGCCGGAGAGGTTCGTGGTGTCTGGAGGTGGTGCGAATGTGGATGTGAGAGGTGGTGACCTCCGTTTGGCCCAGTTTGGGGCAGGGAGGAGAGTATGCCCGGGAAAAAAATTGGGGTTGGTCACGGTGATGCTATGGCTGGCCAAGTTGGTAAAGACTTTTGAGTTTATGGAAGAAGGGGCCCACACAGTTGACTTGAGAAGTCCTGAAATTGTGAAATTAAGAATCCTCTCACTGTTGTGGTCGTGCAGAGGAATGTTCCGTCTTAGGGTTGTGTGTGTGCGTTCTGTTTTCATTTTTCATTTATTTTTTCCTACATCTCTCTGAACCTTATAGATTATTTTTATTTTTATTTTTTTATATCCAGCTTTCCGGGTCACCAGACTATTCCTGGAGATAGTAGTCCCGGTCCCTCAGCATTACTACCAGTAAATCGCAGGATGTGCCTGAATGACCAGAGTTTGAAAACAGAGCAACTGATATTACTTACAAAGTCCTACCCAGAAGAAAGCAAATTTCTTTCACCAGGGTTTGAAATCACGCTGCAGGTCTCTAACTGGATTTTAAGTTCCCTTCCTTTGTCATTCAGGTATGTCCGGAGATGAATTTTGATTATTAAATTTAGGGCAGGATAGGATATGGAAGATCATGTGTCTAACATATATAGTATTCCTGCAGATAGTTACAAGTTATTCTCGAGCAAATAGGAAAGCTAGATCAACTAATGTGGACTCCAATTTTGAACCTATGTAGAGAGTCCTCGCTTTGTGCTTTCCTGTATCTGAAAAAAAAATTATAGTGTTTTCTTGCAAGTAAGACAATCTATTATATTCTCGTCAATATTTGTTTCTATCATTGAACCATAAATCATTCTTTCGCTATCTTTTATCGGTAAAATTAATTGTATGTGTTAAAAGAGTTGTGAAAAGAGTAAATATATTCTTCGAAAAGATCATATTCCAACTAAAGTGTTCATGAAGCAAAAATATGTCCATCAGTTATGATTAAAGTAAACTCTGATGCATTTTAACCTGCAACATTGTGTATAAATCTTTTACTGTAAGAGGATAATATTGATAGAATTAACTATGTCCGAAGCACCGCAAGTTAAATTTGGAAATGTCCTTAATAAAATTCAGGGGAGCATTTAGAAGTTAGAACCATAGAGTGTAATGAAGAGGAGCGGAGTCCATATACTATAAAGAAATTGTATTTCAAAAAATTCTATATCTAAATCATGGTTTTTTTTTATAAACATTACTAAGAAGTAGCATAGTTTAAATTAAGGTGATTGTAGGAGCGGAGTCCATTACTTCCCTTAATAGAGCGACTATATGCAAAATCATGTAAAGGATGACGTTTTTATTTGCAAAAAGTATAAAATGTTGACATTACTAACCCAAACCTTAGATTGAAATTAAGAACAGATGTTTTAAACTTATCTTTACTAGTAGTGAGAATATGTATAGATGTAAGGGAGCCACTACAAAGAAGTTCAGAGAGTTACGAAGGAAACTTCAGGCTCATATTGTTCATGGGTTGAGAACGGGAATTGAACTTTCTGTATCCTATTTTAGAGTTGCATTTTCTAGGCGAAGGAAGATTGACAAATTAAGACGTACCAAAGGTTGATACACAAATAAGTTTTAGATCTAGTTAGAACTTGCTTTCAGCATGCAGATTGAAAATTAATAGTTTCTCTGTATTTGTTTTAGCAAAAGATTGACATTGATTGTGATAAAAAAAAATTATATCATAAATAGAATACCAAAAGGAATAATGCATGAAATTCCATAGCTGGTCATCCATGAAGAAACAGAACTCATCAGAGCTTGTTTTAATATGTTCAAGTTGTTTTATTACATTTGTTATGAGTGGAGAGTTTTTTAATTTGAAAGCGCTAAACGTACCTTTCTTTTCGAATCAAGCTTTACGTTTTCGAAAATCTTTCTGATAGTGCCCTTCCTTTCTATAGAAACGACACACATCTGACCTTGAGTTTCTTATGAGCATCCTGTAGAACGCTAGCATATGCTTTCTTCTTCCTGAATTTGTTGGCCTTCACTTTAAGTCCTTTACCAGCTCCTTGACCCATAAGGTTGATAGAATGACTTTCTTGTTTCTTAAGTCTTGACACCGCCTGAGTAAGCATACTGGACAATTTACTAACATCTCATTATCCTTAATAGTGTCATAGTTCATTTGGAATGGTCCATACTCAAGAGGCAATGAATTCAGAATAAACTGAACCAAGAAGGTGTCATCCACTTTCATCACCAAGGATCGGAGTCTTGCTGCAATGTTAGTCATCTCGATGATATAATTTTGCATACTACACGATCCATCAAACTTCATGATCGTGAGTTCAACTATTAATATACCAGCGAGAGACTTATCAACAGAACGAAAAAGTTCTTCCACAAACTTCAGGTATTTCCTGACACTTTCTGCCTATGGAATAGTACTCTTAATGTTGTTGGCAGTAGTCATTCGCATAAACATAAGGCTCAATCTATTAGAGAGTTCCCATGCTTTATGGAGAGACTTCTCATTCTCACTGCTCGTATTAGTAAAGGCAGTGGGTTTATCTTTCAACAGAGCCAAGTCAAGATCCATCACATCTAAGTAGAACTGGACTTGTTCATGCCACTCAGAGAAGTTCAATCCGTTGAGCATAGTAACATATGAAAGTGAATGAAGAGGAATAGCTGCAAAATATATATACATGCTCACAAATTAAAAAATAATGTGGATTCAACAAACACTACAAATATATCATAATTCTCCTTTGGGTGATACTACGACACACTATCATAATTTAAATGTCATTTTCAACTTCAATAGGCAATTAAATATTTTCAATCAAACATATACGGCATCTTTTGACATACAATACATATTTGATTAATAAATACTAATTTACCTCATTGTGTTCACTATTCATAGAATAATTGACTCACCTTTGGGTAAATTGTTAAATTCTAGCAATAGTGAAAGTCAATTTATCCATTTATTTTCAATAATAGGCATTTCATTAGTTTTATGGATAAATGATAATTTTCTCTATGCATAATTTTCTAAAACGTACTAGTTCGGTCACTTTGGTGACTAACAAACTATATTAACATAAATGCACATATAAAATAAATATCATAAATTTTTATGCATGTAAATATTTTTAACATTCTAATTTGACCACTTTGATGACTAACCAACTATAGAAACATGATATATGCATATGGTGATCATAAATTCTTATGTGTGTAAACTTCAAATATTCCAGTTTGATCACTTTGATAGACTAACAAACTACAGCGTAAATACTTAAATTGATTTAATTGGACAAAATCAGCTCTCATACAATCATAAGAAATCAAATTAAGATTATAAAAGTACTCCCAATATGTGTCACAATACCTACGAATTGACAGGATTTTGGGTAATTTGTTCCACAGGTATTCACACCCAAAAACAAACACCAGTAAATTCCCTTAAGACCTTTTATTAGCCAATCATCAATTGACTAATATTAATTTACGGACAACTTAATAACTGATGCGGAAACCATAAGAAAACATTATAAGTCAGACACCTAAATATTAAAGAAGCAAGACTTTGTGTCTGATAATAAAATAACATGCTACCACATACAGTTTAATCGGAGTATAGACTTACGGTTTTCCGATAATTATAAGTTCCAAAAACATTCTGTGCTTATCTTTGTCATAAAACCTTTTTTTTTTATTTCAATTCGATCACAGGGCAATTTTAAAATCAACAGAAACCGAAACCCTTTAATCGGATTATTACAAATTAAAACGGTGAGCGTAAAAAACAATTCAGTGATACCGTTAGCACGATAATACATACATCATCATATAAGTTTTCTTTACACGAAGATTATCGGTTCAAATATCCAGGCTCGTATGCCACAAATAAGATTAAAAATGCACATAGGATCTTGAACACAATAATTTAACCAAGAGATAATACGAAAAGCATATCAGATGTGGAAGACGACATCACGAAAGTGGAAGCGTTACTTGTGGAAATTGGTTTCTACCTCCTTGTCCTAGCCTTACGTTACCACAGTCGTCAGCGATGGAAAAGACGCAGAGAATTTGTGGTAACCCTAATGGGCGGAGGGAGGACCAATTTATAGGGTTTGTGACTTTATACGGTAACTGTCTCCTTCCTGTAGTCATGATGGCGGTTGCCAGTAGGTCACTCGGCTTGCAGGTCGAAATTTCCCTCCTCAGCCGGAGGCGGAACCGGCTCCCCCTGAACCATCCTCGGAAGAGTAAGGAAGGAGAAGGGAACGGGAGTTTCTCACCTCCTAAGAGTATAAAGAAGCGGAGTGTCACCCTAACAAACTAGACGCGCGCGGGCCTTCATTCTTGAAAGGGCTAAAAGTAGCGCCTTTGCTTTGTTTGTAATGAAAAAAAGGAAAGAGAGGGATGGGGTTTCTCTCGCTTTTGGCATAGCGGGCCCCCAGTGGGAGGCTCACACGATGGGCTATTAGCGCCTCTACTTTTTGAGTCAAAAACTCCTCTTTGGTTTAATTCATATTCAACTTTCTCTAGCGGCCCTACGACCGTTCGAGTGTGCGTGCTATCCCCACCTAGCGCACCCTATACCGCTCAATCTTAGGGGAGACCATTCGAATGGTTGAATTGATGACTTCACTTCGATCTCTTCGACTGAACCTAAAGGAGACTTCGACCGTAAAAAAGAAGGGGATTACCAAAGGAAATTCCCAAACAAGATAGCGAACTCCAACCGGTCTTAGAAATCTCTTACTTATCAAGAGAGAGAGTGAGTTGACATTTAGGGAAAAGATTCTGGTAATAGATGGCCACCTCTGAGATCGTTGACTCGGGAATAAGTCGTTTAGGAGTCGAACTCGTGGCACAAAATTCTTTTTATCAACTTGTCTTTGGTCTCGGTATCTTTGATTAGTTTGGTGTTCCTTTTGATCTCCCCCATACCTTCATATCAAAGCTGGGAATGATTGACTTTCGGATGAAAATAATAGACAAAAGGGTGGGGAAAGGTCTGTCAATCGAGTTTCAAGGAAGGAGGAAAGCTAAAGGATGTGATTTATCCTTCATTAAATATTAGTTATTGGTTTTACATTAATTGGGCCACACATTATAATTAATAAAACTCTAACATAACTGAAAGAAATAATTCCTTGATTATTTTCATTAATTGAAAGAGTATATATACAATTTACATATTTCCATAATAGGAGAACCTTTTCATATTCTACTCATAAAATCTTATTCTACTTAGATACTAACTAT
The DNA here is from genome assembly GCA_029783415.1 of Anisodus acutangulus. Lineage (NCBI taxonomy): Eukaryota > Viridiplantae > Streptophyta > Magnoliopsida > Solanales > Solanaceae > Anisodus > Anisodus acutangulus. Next base: position 44,941,941 of record CM056495.1, on the reverse strand, counting down.
ACAATTATGGTAAGTATACAATACTAATTACACCCAAATATTACATAAACTAAATATACATTATGTACTGTATACACTATGTACCGTATGATATACATATGATATATGGTATATCATATGTATATCTAACACACACCCGCAGTCAAAACGGGCAGTCTTCGAACGCTGAGACTGTCCCTAAAATCTTTAAAAAGGACCGAGGGAAGACCCTTTGTAAAGATGTCGGCTATTTGATACCGGGACGGGACATGACAGACGCGTACCTGACCACGAGCAACCTTTTCGCGAACAAAGTGAATGACCATCTCGATATATTTAGTGCGCTGGTGCTGAACCGGATTACCTGACAGATAGATGGCACTAATCACAATAAACCAAGGTCGCTTTCTGGATAGGACAATGAAGCTCTAACAACAAATTACATGACCAACATGATTCAGAGACAACATTAGCTACCCCTCAATACTCAGCCTCGGCACTGGAGAGGGACACAGTCGACTGACGTTTCGCAGACCAGGAGACCAAGTTATTACCAAGAAACATGCAATAGCCAGACGTAGACCGTCTGGTGTCCGGACAGCCTCCCCAATCAGCATCTGTATATGAGACAAGTGTGGACGTCAAGGAAGGATATAGATACAAGTCATAGTCAAGTGTACCCTAAATATACTGAATGATGCGTTTGAGCGCATTCATGTGCTCAACCCTTGGATCATGCATAAACAAACACACCTGTTGTACGGCATACATAATATCTGATCTCGTGAATGTGAGATACTGAAGGGCCCCTGCAAGGCTGCGATAGCGGGTCGGGTCTTCGTATGATGCGCCGGCCGCATCACCCAATTTGGGTTTAGTATCAACCGGAGTGGAAGTTGACTTACAGGATGACATCCCAGCCCTCTCAATGATCTCGACTACATACTTCATCTGGGACAAGAACAAGCCATCGGTATGACGAGTGACTGCAATCCCCAAAAAATAACTCAAGGGCCTCAAGTCTTTCATAAAAAACTCAGAGCTGAACATTGTCATGATAGACTGACGTAAGGCATCGGAAGAGGCAGTCAAAATAATATCATCCACATATAACAGTATATAGGCCAAGAACGAACCACGACGATATATGAACAAGGAATTATCCGACCTGCTGTGTGTGAACCCAATAGTCAAAACATAGTCGACAAACCTCTTATACCAGGCCCGAGGAGACTGCTTAAGCCCATATAAGGACTTCTTCAACAATCAGACATGATGAGGATGTTTGGGATCCCTAAACCCCAATGGCTGATGCATACAGACTGTTTCCTTGAGATCACAGTGTAAGAAAGCATCTTCACATCTAACTGATGAATGGACATGCTTTCGAAAGAGCCAAGCTGAGCACAGTGCGAATGAAAGCCGATTTGACCACTGGACTAAACGTCTCACCACAGTCCACACCAACCTGCTGAGTCTTACCATCACCCACAAGCCGAGCCTTATGCCGTGAAAACGAATCGTCTGAATTATCCTTATGAGCAAAAATTCACATATCCACAATTTTCCAATTCGGGTCATTTAATGCAAACACATGATTACAGGGTAAGAGTGATTTAAGAGCATTAAAATGTAAATTAAAATACCTTTTAGGTTTAAAAGTACCCCGTTGACTACGAGTGACTGGTCCATGACTCGGGGAAGAATTGGGCGGAATTTGGGAAGTTTCTGGACTCGGTATGGAGTATGGACTGGCCAGCAAGCGGCGCTCGCCGCCCATTTCGAAGCAAAACAGTGGGGATGCGAGGCTGGACCAGTTCGATATTAGATGGATCGCCCAATTCTTTGGCCGCCCAGTGACAAAACTACGCAGAGAGGGCTGTGACGGACCAGTGGGATCAGTGGGACCAGCGGGCAGTGGGCCTGCAGGAGAATTTTGTTTGCGGGACATGTTCGAAAAATGGTGAATAATATACGGGGATATACTATCATCCAAAAAATTATACGAACTACGCACGGGATTACTCACTTTAGCAAACGGAAATTGGGATTCATCAAAAATGACATGACGACTAATGATGATTTTATTAGAGGATAAATCAAAGCATTTGTAGCCACGATGATTAGACGAAAAATTCAAAAACACACATGGAGTAGACCGGGCCTGAAGTTTGTTAACACAAACACCCAAAAACCCTAAGATGTGAATATGAAGGGGTTTTATTATATAGAATGTGAAGGGGGGAAGAATATGTCAAACCTTTGGAAGGAATTATGTTAAGGAGATATGTATCCGTTTGTAGAGCATGATGCCAAAAAGACAGGGGTACAAAATCATGAATCAATAAAGTTTGGACAATGTTATTAATGGTACGAATTTTGCGTTCAGCTTTCCCATTTTGTGAAGAAGTATGAGGACAAAAAAAATAAAAATTGATTCCATTATTAGCATAGAATTCCCGAAACACCCCATTGTCATACTCTTTTCCATTATCACATTGAATATTTTTTATTTTCCGTTCGAATTGAGTTCTAATTAATGCTCTAAATTTTAAGAAGATGAAAAAAATTGGGATTTTTTCACTATCGGAAAAGTCCATAAAAACTTAGAATAATCATCCAAAAAGAGAACATAATACCGATGACCCAAAGAACTAAGAACAAGAGACGTTCATAAATCACTATGAATAATATCAAATGGCATTAAAGTATGAGAATTGGAGTCTACAAATGACAACTTAACTATTTTTCCTAATTAACAAGATTGACAATTCGGAGTACTACGCACACTCTTATAAAAAATAAAATTATTTTTATCTAAGGAAGATAAAATAGATGATCCCAGATGACCTAGACGAGCATGCCACAAGGAAGGAGCCAGAGCGGCAAAAGTGGATGGCATTGCGTGACTCGAGAAACCAGAACGTGTCGTAATAGGATACAGATCACCCCTACTATCACACCTCAGAGAGGACTCCCCGTTTTGAAATCCTTCACTGAAAAACCAAATGGATCAAATTCTATGGACACGAAATTATCAGTGGTGAATTTTCGGACAGACACCAAAATTTTAATCAATTTTGGAGCGTGAAAGGTATTTTTCAAAATAAGGGGTGGATGGGGGGGGAGAGATAATGTTTTCTGACCATAACTACGAATCGGAATTGAATTACCATTACTAACAATTATACCATGATTGTTGCTCAAATTAGAATAAGACGAGAGAGTATCTGAGTCGGACGTCATGTGAGTAGTGGCGCCGGTGTCCATGTACCAATTTGGGTCCGAAGGATTTATTCCAAACGTGTGCATCGCGACTTCAATGTCAGAAGGAGTGGGGCCTACTGCATGATGGGCCTAAGGGGGCTGGGCCCAAGTACACTGGGTTGTTGTCCCGGCCCAGAACTGGGGCGAGAACCACTGGGCCAAACTGGATTGGGCCTGAAAAAACTCTTCTGGGCAGTCCAGTGGCCAGAATGCGAAATTGTTTGGCCGTAGGAACTGTTGGGCCACTGCCCACTAGCCCAGGCCCACGGTCAGGGGGCCCAAGGCTGGGACCAGTTGGGTTGTGGCCCACTGCCGATATTTCAAGACCTACTGCCACCGCGACCATCTCCGAAACCACCGCGATTTTTGGCATTATTTTTCTGACTATTTTTGCCGCCACCATGAGTATGGTTTTGGCCGGAATTATAAACACCACCCGGAGGTTTTGTAGAGGACGTTATCACGACTACGGGACTAGCACCGGTAGCCGCCTTTTTGGCCAAGCCGGCTTCTTCGAGGGTAAGCATAGAACGAGCCTGATAAAATTGCGGAAGAGGGCTGCTCTGACGAAGAAGCGTGTCAACACCACTATATGCCTTTGAAAGGCCTGCAACCATTTGTCGGACCAAACGATCATTCGAAACAGGCGCGTCAACGTTGCAGAGTTGGTCCGCCAATTCCTTTAACCTTTTGCAATATGCTGAAATATTTGGGAAATTTTCCATATGGATGTGGGAAAATTCCTGCTTAAGGGTAACAACACGAGAATTATGATTATCTTTGAATATATCACGTACTCTAATCCATGCCTCCATCGCCGTAGCGTCGGGTTCGATAATCGTTTGAAAGAGGTCGCTAGAAATAGTGGAGTAAATCCACTGAAGAATAGTAGTATAAAGGGTCGTCCATAACGTAGGATCATCCTCTGGTTTTGGCACCTCCGTATCTGTAGGAGCCGCGGGGATAATATGATGGAGAACTTGATGCGAGCGTGCATGCATTTTGAACAGTTCGGCCCACGTCGCGTATTGGACGTTTTCTATTTCAAGAATGATAGGGATGTGATTCTTGATATTATAAACAGTAAAGGCAAGGTGAAACATGTTCCTAGCCATAATAGCAATGCAAGACATGAAGTAGGGATTGGGGAGAAAAAATTAGGAAGAGAAAAGTAATTTCCGGGCACAGAAACCGAGGAAGAGGGCTCGGATTCGGTGGTTTGGATGAAAATATTAAGGAGAAAGTGGGAGAAAATATTAACCTAGACTCTTGATACCATAAAAGAAATAATCCCTTGATTATTTTTATTAATTGAAAGAGTATATATACAATTTACATATTTCCATAATAGGAGAATCATATTCCTATTCTACTCCTAAAACCTTATTCTACTTGGATACTAACTATACAGTTATGGTAAGTATACAATACTAATTACACTCAAATATTACCTAAACTAAATATACACTATGTACCGTATACACTATGTACCGTATGATATACATATGATATACCAGTATATCTAACAATAACATACCCAATAAAATCACACAAAGTAGGGTTTGGAAAAGATAGAGTATACGCAGATCTTAGGAGGCAGAGAAGTTGTTTCCGGTAGACCCTCGACACAAGCAATTCAAAGCAGTATAAAAAGCTATGAAAAAATTACTATAGAAAGCAGGATAAAACTGTTTGAAAAAAAACAACAAATGAATACGATAATCGAAGTACAACAAACAACAGTTAGTAGTAGAAATAGAAGGACAAGCAATTACAAGAGTAATACTATGATTACTAGTATGAAAGGATAAGTAAAACAACGCTCAACTACCCACTAGCATTCTACCTTAATTCGTGTCCTCCACAACTTCTTATCGAAGGTCATGTCGGTAAGTTGGATATGCATCATGTTCTGTCTAATCATCTTTTTCCAATACTTTTTTGGTTTACCTCTAACTCCCCTAATCCGTTCATAACCAATCTCTCCACATCTCTTCAAATATCCGGACATCTCATTTGTACATGTCCAAATCATATCAGTCTCGCTTTTTACATCTTATCTTCTAGTGAGGTCACTCCCACCTTGTTCTACAAATTTCAAACACAGATAAAAAAACAAAAAACAAACAAGAAAGAAATGGAGTGAGAGCAGCAGCTTTTAGTGTAAAGACAGTGCAGAGGCCAGAGAGATGCAAGTAGATATAGCCAACTCATTTAGGTCAGTAGTCAACAAAACAGTGAGACTGTAGTGAGAAGAAAAACATCTAGTACCCCACAGGCCACAGCCATCAATGAGATGAAATGTGTGCCAATAAATTCAGGGGTCCCTATATTCTATAACTCTGATAAATTTGCTTCTCTGCAGTTAAGTGACAAGAAAAGATTTTGAAAAGAAGTCATAGGTCAAATGTAAGTCCTCCCTCTACTTCTGATTGCACATTGTACCGTACCACCACCCTTCACGTGTAACCCTCCCCCTTTTTCTTTTGACTGGTTTTCTTCACTTCTGGGGTAGTGGTGGCCAGTGGGTTGGGCTCGGGTCTGGCGGGGTCGGGGTCAGGGCGGGCGAAGTGGTCGGGGTCGGGGTCCGGCGGGTTTTTTTTTAAAAAAAAATAACATATGTATAAAAAAACTCAATAAACAAGATAAGATATTGTAATAAAAACATCACAAGACTGTTTTTGTGCCTCTTATATTATTTAATAGACATGATTTTTTTGTAATACAAAAACAATTGTCTAAAATCTAAATTGCAACTTTGTGGTGTTATCCAAAAGTTGCAAATTACATAATAAAATTGCAATTAAAAAAAATTACATTCTCAAAAAAACCTGTTCTAATTGCTTGATGATTTCCTGTGGTTCTTCGGTTGGAATTGGTATTTGTTGGTCAAATTGATCCACGTCGCTTCCACTACCTTCGGTTAAGATTTCGTTGTAGTTTTCATCTTCTTCTTCGTTGATCTCAGGTTGACCGCACCTTCTCCGATCCAATCTCTGAATAATACTGCAATTTTCAAGCTGTCTCCGGCTAATGAGTGTTTGTGGTCTCCTATTTGATATCTGCCGGCAGAAAAAGCGCTTTCAGACGCAGTTGATGACGCTTGAATGTTCAAAACATCTCGGGCCATCAATGAAAGTTTCGGAAAGGTCTTCTCATTCCCCCTCCAGTATTTCAACAAGTCTTCATGTCCATCTTCATTGATAACTTCTTGATACGGTACAGAACCCTGCAAAACAAAAATCTCCAACTCGCTAATTTGGTTAGTAGTAGAGGTACGGCCGCACATTCTATTTCTGAGGCTTTCAATACTAGTCGCAGAAACAACATGTCTTTTGTGAGGTTGTGTTGAAGATGAAGAAGATGGTATGGAAGCCGGTAAGTTACTAGCATTTTCTTGTTGATAAAATCTATATATTTTTTTGCATTGGTGTTCTACGCTAGACAACACTTCTTCTTTAGTTTGTTCAATAGGTGGTGGGTGATTTAGATTTTTGGGACTTGGAGGTGGTAGTACTTCTATACAATCGTAAATAGTTTCAATTAGTGATTTAGTACCGTCTATTTTAATAGTAGGATTTAATACAGAACCAATAATATAAATAGAGGGAATAGGAATAAAATATTTTTTATTTTGACAAACATTTTTAATAAACTGCCTTATAAGCTGGTTTTTCCATATATTCACTAAGTAATAAAAATATTAGAGTTATATAAAACAACATAGTTGAAATAGTAGGATAATATATACCAGAAAATTCTTTTGTTGCTTGAAAAAATTTCTCTAAAAATACAATAAGTTCGGAAATTTTTACCCAATCACTATCTAAAATCATATCAGCTGGATTTTTATTATGAGAGTTAAAAAATAAAGTTATATGTATTCTATAGTCATAAGCAACAAGCAGTTGCTCGTATAAAGAATTCCACCTAGTGGATACTTCTTGTGGAATTTTTCTATAAGGTAGTCCATAATCGTGACAAGTTTTTTTATATTCTTTTCTACGTTGTACTTTATTACTTTTAAAAATAAAGTTTATAGCAAATTGTATTTTACTAAGAATGTCTTCAAAAAGTGATAGACCATCCTTTACAATTAAGTTATATATATGGCACGCGCATTTTATATGAAAATGATCTGGAAAAGATGGAGTTAAACTATTTTTTAAAATTGTAATTGCGTAATTGTTAGAAGAAGCGTTATTTAATGTAATAATCATAATTTTATCGGTTATTCCATAATAATGGCACACTTGATAAATATTATCTGCAATAAAAGTACCAGTGTGCCTATCATCTATATATCTATACGCTAAAATACGTTTTTGCATAGACCATTTTTAATCTATCCAATGATAAGTTACAGTTAAATAATCATGGTCGTTAGTACTACGACCTATATCAGACGTGATAGATACTTTGCCATTAAAATGATATAATGAAAAACATAAATATTGTTGATATTCATGCGCGAATTTAAATACATCTCTCTTAACAGTTGATCTAGAAAAACTGTTAAAAGCAGGATTATATATATCTCTAATGTAATGAATAAAATCGGGAGATGAAGAAAATGAAAAAGGCAAACCCTCCACAGCAACTAATTTTGATATTGCTTCCCTATATCTATGTTTATTGTATTTAGAGCCTACAATTCCCCCCGTCATAGGGTTAATTTGACCTTGTACTTGGTCCGGGACAGTATCAGTATGTGAACCTTGTCTCGATGGAGCGGGCGTTTGCGCACCCGGTTTTGAAGCCTGATATTGGGCATACCTAGCTGGATGAGCAATTACTACGTGTCTAATTAAACCCCCCGTCCCACCGTGATCTTTTCCAGTTTTAAATTTTAAAACATTTTTATAAATTTTACATATAACTACTTGATTCTCTACGTGCCTATCAAAAAATGTCTATGCATTTGATTTTAATGGTCGTTTTGCTGGACCTCGTCTCATACTAGGGGGAATATGAGGTATTTCAGTTGAAGGTGCACTAGTGGGTGTGTTGTCATCAACATTAGTGGGTGTATCATCTAGATCATCGTCTAAATTAAAGTCTTCTTGAGTTCCAGAAAATAGCTCTTGGTCTAAATCTAATGGTATTGTAGGAAAATGTTGAGTATCAACAAAATCATCCTGTGTAGGAATAAGATGACTAGAAGAAGTACCCTTGCCCTGGTTGCCCCTACTAGAAGAAGCACCCTTACACATACCCTTAAACATACCTTTTAATCCTTTCATTTTAATTATGATAATAAATAATTAAAGACAATAAAATTAAGTGCGCTAAATAAAATAAACAGACAATAATAATTTAATGAAGGAACGAATGTACCAAACGCCGACGTAACGTCGACGTGTAATCGAGAGGTTGAAAATTGAAACTTTGCTCGATGAAAGATCCTCAAGCTAGTTGCCAACTTCACTCCCAATTCCCAAATGAATAAATAAAATTGAATATTTAGTAAACAATGTAGACTTGTAGAGAGATATATTGAGAGATTAGAGAGATTGTAGGAAGATTTGTGAGAAAGATGAAGAGAAAATGAGTTATTTATAGTTGAAAAATTGGGTTAAAGTGTAAATATAATAACTTATGGGTTAAAAATAAATATTAAGGGGTAGGGCGGGGAGGCCTAAAATGACCGTTGGCCAACGACCAAAATCTAAAATGGTTGTTGCACCTTGCAAAGGGGGGACAAAGGGCGGGGTCGGGGTCGGGCTCGGGACGGGGTCGGGGCGGGCTTGGGTCTGGTGGGACGAGACATTGTCCCGTCCCGAGTTCGAGTCCCGCCACAGTTTTTTTTAGCGGAGTCGGGGCGGGACCAAGGCTGGGTCGGGCCGTCCCGGCCCATTGGCCACCCTTATTCTGGGGTCACTCCACGTACCACTACCCCCTCCACTCCCTTAGCTCTTCTCTTTGTCTATAAGGCAAAATTATGGGTGACATAAATAACTAAAAATAGATTTATCGAGTTGAATTGGGATTTATCGTATTGAAATTTGATTAGTTTAGTTTTAAAATATTTATCTTACATTTCTTTTAGGTTTGTTTTAAATTGTTTGCTTTTTTTTTAATCACTATTTAATTCCAACTTTTCACATGACATTTTAAGACTACTGGATTAAAGAGCATTTTGATATATTCTTCATATATATAATTTAAGATTTTCTTTACTTTTTAAAACTCTGCGCCAAGTCAAAATCAAAAAAATATTTTGAAACGGAGGAAATATTTAATATCTACTTTTAATTATCGATCACCAAATTATCAAAATCAAACTTTAAAAATACCTAATCGAATATCAAATGTTCACCCTTAATGAATTGATTACCATATATATGAGTAACATTTAAGAATGATTTGAATCAGGGCCGACCTAAGGGTAAGGCAAATGAAGCCTTTGCCTTAGGTCCCCAAAATTACAAAAAATATCAAGTACTATATTATTATATATAAGACATAATTTCTTCTCTATACACTCATTTTTCTTTCATGTTTTTGATTATTTCACTTACAAATTTCAACTAGATTTTTCCTAAGTTAGCTATTTAATTTGTCATGTTCGATTCATGCATCAGAAATCATGTACATTTATGTGTCATCTTTTTAATCAAAAAATCACCGAAAGCAAGTGACAAAGTTATAAACTCGGTGGATAATAGGCCCCTTTTTTTACCTTTCTAAACTAAATGACCATGCTTTTGTCTACGGCATAGTTTGAAATTGTGATATGTGTGCTCTTACCACTAGACAAAAAATCTGGCAGTTTTTTTGTGTCTCATTATAAATTATATGAATTTTACGAAAAAAGTTTAAAGGTCTTTTAATATATTTTGACTTTAGGCCATTAACATCATTGAGCCGCCCCTGATCTTGATTGACATATGACGCCAAATTCATAATGCTAGAGTGGAGATATAGCCTATATATGTGATTTCTATAAAAGGTAAATGTCAAATGTTGAATAAATTATGAGCATATCTTATCAAAATATATTTTCCTTCAATACGTAATAACCGAATTTCCATACCAAAATTTGATTTATCAGACAGAACTTTGAAGATTTGATATTTAGTATTCACTTTCGATTATCGATTATCGATTATCGAATTATAAAAATCAAATTTGAAAATACTGAATTCCCACCCCTAGGGGGGACTATAAGTTTGTCTAGAAATTCGATAAAATTCAAAAAATTTAATCCATATTTTATATTTCTAATCGAATTTAATTTATTCGATATATAATAATTCAATAAGTCATCATGTTTAGAATTCAGAGTTGTAAATTTAAAATTTTAACTCTGCTTTTGCATCATATCATATATATAAGAGTTTAATTAACTTATGAATTATAATGTGACAGATTTTGGATACGAGTCATAAGAATAAAAAAAAATATATGAGTCAAACACAAATCACCTTTTAAATACTTTCTTCCTCCCAATTTATATGATACACGGAGTTTAAAAAATAAAGGAAGACTTCTGAATCTTGTGGTCTAAAATAAGCCAAAAATAATTGTGTGGTTATAGATCATTTTATTAAGCATAAAATATAAATTTTAAAGTTAAATTATTGTCAAATAAGAAAATATGTCAATCTTTTTGGGACTGACTAAAAAAAATATCTCATATAAATTGAGACAGAGAGATTTTTTTTAATTCCAACTTTAAATACTACTTGCCTGTTTATTTTCAACTCTAATTTTAACTAGAACTAGAATACACATAGACTGTAATCAAATAAGAATGAACAGGGGCAGCTGAACCCCTAGGCCACTAAGGCCATTGCCTTAGCCCCCAAAATATATGAGGTCTCATATATTATAATTATTTACATTTGAGATTTTATTTTAAATATTCAATATAAATTGAATGAATATTATACTCATTATTATATGATAAGTACTCATTTTAGATCAACTATTTATTGCCAAATTTGTCAATAATCATTGGTATTGTAACACTCAATTTTTACACAAAATTAATGAACATGTCTTTACATTCAATAATTTATTAAATCAAATTTGATTTTAATAAATGACTTAACTACGGAAAATTACTATAATTTTTTGTATAAACATCAGAAAGTTTTACCCTTTAAACTATTTTATGTTACATTACTCATGTTCACTTTTTCAATTGACTTGATTTTCACTTTACAATGGATTTTGTACCGGCGTTGAGCTAATTAGCTACATATTGACATTTTAGACTCAATTTAGAATGAAAATTTCCGGAAGAAATTGTATAAATTAGAAAATAATACTATATTCTATATATTCTATCAAATAAAAATATTATAAGAAATTAATTATAACCAAATAGTAATTAGAATCTTTGCATCTATAAGGTATAAAGAACAAAAATCAAATATACAATTTTAAGACCTCAAACTAAGATTTTACTTTAGGCCCCTAATCAATTGAGACGCCACTTAGAACGAAGGATGCAATGCAATGAAATGCCTAAGTACCAAATCCTCTCCACTATCCATATATACACGACACTCCTCGATAATATTTGAGAGTTCGTGACTAATGGGGGACTCATAAGGTCCATATACTCGTTGTGGTGTGCAACCCGATTCATATACGTGTTACAGGTGCAACCTGATTCATATACTTGTTGCAGCGTGCAACCTGATTCATATACTTGTTGCAGCGTGCAACCCGATCCATATACATGTTAGTCTCATGCAATCCAATCCAAATACATGTTGCGGCATCTAACCCGATCCAAATACGTATTGCAGTGTGCAACCCGGTCCAAATACCTCAATACCACCAAAATGAATAACAAAAGAAAATATATGTATGAATGTCCATGCCAAGCTATCCACAAAATATATGAAATCCCTCAACTAATCCAAGTACACAAGTATATAGGTTCAATGAGACGAGCACAAATAGGCAACAAAGTCAATAATTCATCAACTAATGCCCACATGCTCTAGGATTTTCAGATTACAATTTCTAACTACATAGTCATATACTTTCCCTCCATAACACTAGTACTAGTACTAATGCTCGTCGTACTACGGGGACGATACCCCCCTCTTTCGCCCTTACCCATTATTATTTTAATTTTTAGTCTTTACTTAGCAAAAATATCCCTCAACAAAGTCTAGATAGTATTAACATACCTCGAGTGCCGAGCAAATGCGCCACGAACCTCAAGATTCTGCTTTTCCCTTTCGCAAAGCGTCGAAACTTTCTCAATCTATCAAATATACGTTATTCGTAAGTAAATGAGTCCGTAGACACCAATATTGCTATAGTTATAACTCGGCTCTTCAAAAAGCCGCCCTACAAATCAATCCCGAGCCTCGAAGGTCAAAAATGTAATTTTGATACAAATTCGCTTACCCATAGCCTAAAAGTTAAGAATCTCAAAAATCATCAAAATTAGATCACATATCGACCTTCAATTTATATTTTACTAAATATTTTATTTTCATTGGAAACCCCAATTTCTAAGACGAAATCGTGGAATGAGTCGCGAAATAAAATATGTAATCATGGGAAAATACTTAGATCAAGGTCAGAAACTTATCCCCGAGCCAAGACGTGAAGATTTCGCTTGGAATCACCCAAATCCGAGTTCTAGAACCCAAGATTTGAAATTATGAAGTCTAAGTTTATTTTTGGAATAAAATAATCTTCCCAAGAGTCATTCTTCGCGATCGTAAAGGACCTCTCAAAAACACGCCCCTCCCCTCCTCGACCTATCGTGAACACGAGGCGAGGCCTGCGATCACGATGAAAGGTCTGACCTCGATCACTCACTGCTCTTCCCGAACACGATAAAGGCCCGCAATGGCGTAATCTCTACGCGAACGCGATGTGGCCCTCGCGAACGCATAAGAGGAAACCAGCACTGAACACCAAATGTTCTGGTGTTCCATAAACTCAGAATCGGCACCCGAAACTCATCTGGGACTTCACAAACACAAACTAAATATGCATTTCAATCAAAACATGCTACAAACCTTCTCGCACACTCAAAACACCGAAAAGGGGTCGTCTTGACCTGATATTGATCATGGTCAACTTCAATTCCTTAACTAATTTCTCAATCAACGACCCAAATCACACCCTAACTCCTCAGGACCTGAACCAACTGCTCGACTAAGTATAAATCACATTCCAAACTCTCATTCGACTTCGTTAACCCTCGATTTTACTTTGGTCATACTTTCATTTCCTTAACTTAAAATCTTCCATTTTAACTAATTCTTCTTCGATATTCACCCGATTGCCTCGGGAACCACGTTACTCGTCCCCGTAAGTCACAAATACCACTTTTAAATTATGAGAAGGATATTTTGGGTAAAAAAAATATAAAAGCTCAAACGATCTGAAGGGTAGGTACAATCAAGCTTAATTAAACAGTCTTTATAGAGTTTAGGAAATTATATATATCGTCGGTATAGAAAAATGTATATCATGGTATTGAGTATGTCATATTAATGTTAATATTATCATGGTATTGATCATGGCAGCACGCAGTTCTTCTTTTGTTTATTTGTTGATGAAGCTTTAAGTCAGAAAAACTAAGAATTATTTTTTATGAAATTTAACACCAAATAAGCCTGAAGAATTGGAGAACTTCTTTGTTTCATTGCATTAACACGTTACATGCATGGTATATTTATACACCTCTATGGAGTGTCCTAGTAGTCTTCTAAAATTATCAACACAATAGTATCTACACGGTCGAACTCCTATTTTACAAAAGCATATATACATCAATACAAATACACCAAGCTCATAGCTAGGTACGTTGTTAGCTAGGTTTACGATTGCACACACTCGTAAAGCGGGTAGGGTTAATAGTCTTTTTGTCTAACATCTATTCAAGTTGGAGCTGGGAGTTGCACCACTCTAATCTTGGACCTTAAAATTAAAAAAAATAGGACTTTGTGAAAATGTTCATTACATGGTGCATATATAGACGAAACAAACTTATTAAGCATAGCACCCTAGACCATTTTCTCCCCCACAAAATGATAGTCTAGTAATTCAATATATTTTGTGCGAGCATTAGTACTAAATTAGCCATGAGGTGAAAGGCATCGATGTTGTATGTGAAGAGGACCGGTGGATATGGTATCTTTAAGAACATAGGTGACTCAAGTGACTTTAGTAGCCAAAAAAGAGAGAGACATGTACTCCGCCTTAGCACTAGATTTGGCAACTATGTGCAGCTTCATTGAAGACCAGCTAATGAAATTAGACCCAAGGAAGACATAAAAACTTGTCGTTGAGCGTCAAGTAAGAATACAATCACCACAATTCGCATCGGAGAATTCCACAAGGCAAATTATGAGTTAGCAGTAAGTCGAAGGCCCTGTTGAGTCTTTCCATTAATGTATTATAGCACACGCATCACACCAAACCAATGGTCCTCTACATGATATTGCATGAATTGACAAAGAAGATTTACAACATGGAAACATTTAGGTCGTGTGAGTGTCAAATATTGTAGGGCACCAACGATGCTTCGAAACTCAAAGACTCGACTAAGTCATAAACGTCCGGAGTAAATGGAACCGACGAAACTATGAAAAGAGTGCGTTTACCAAAAGTCAACTATGGGTCAAGCCTTCCTATTCTCTTAACTTAGAAATTTTCAAACATCCCAAAAGAAATCTGAAACCCACCCGATTACCTTGGAAATCGTGCCACCCATTCCCGCAAGTCATAAAAACTGAGATAAAGCTATGGAAAGGTTATTCTTGAGAAAATAAGTCCAAAAGTTCAAAACGACAAAATGGGTCATTACACTACCTGTTCTCGGCCCCAATTCCGCTATCTACCGTTGTATCGGCTGATGAAATCGGGAGACAAATTGATTCCTTAACTTAAGCGATTTGGGATGGAAATGGAACTCTAATATCCAGCAATAGGTTCCCCAACTACTCCAGAAAATGTTAGGACGGTGGTGTGAGTAAACTAAGAGGTAAGAAACATGAATACAGTCGAGCAAAGTAAAGAAAAGTAAAGGATAAAAAGATAGATAGATTTTAATTTGTTTGATTGATTGTGTGTCTTATGTACAAAGAATGTGTTCTATTTATAGTATAAAAAAAGAAAATATTGTACAAATGTCCCCCCCCCATGTCAACCATCAAGTAACCCAATAAGTTCAATGACTGACTATGGGGGATGTGATGGCAATTTTCTCGCCCTCTGCTCCTCTTGCTCGGATAATGGCCTTTTCTTTCAGCTGTTGTTGGCCGTTATCGCTTCTTGGTATCTGGAAACCCTTTTGACATGATCGTTGAGGCATCTACATCTGAGTGGGTCCCAGTCATACCTCTAACTGACAACTTCGGCTAAGATGCCTTCCCAGCCGATGAAGTTCTTGTAGTCGAAGGCTATGAGTAAATTTGGCTCTAGGATAGTTCGGCTGTCACTAAATTTGGCTAAACACTTAAATTATTTTTTAGTGTTAACAATTTCCCCCTACATTAACTCGAGTGTGACTGTTGAGTTGATGTCTATAAAAGTAACCATCGTTTTCAGTCTGACAGCCACGTATGTCACTTTAATCATCTCGTCTCCAATGCATGCAATGATGATTACTTCTTGAGATGTGTTTCCCCTTTAATCGAGGCGTATCCATTACCACGAGTTGGCTCTGTTGATTTTCAGCCATGCTTTTGAAAATGATAAATTAATCTCAGCCGCACCTCTGAAGGTTATTTAAGGAAAAATATCTCCCCCCATAGGTTTCTTACCTAATCTTTGGCCCTTTTTTTGGAAAAGTATAGCCCATCATCTGAAGGGCCAATGTTTTACGACTGGGTGCAGCAACTCGGTTGGTACCCGTTGGATTGGTCCATGTCTCTGACATTCTTCGCATCATTTTGCATACTGGAAGCAGTCAGCTGTGATGGTAGGCCAATAATAGCCATGGCGGTAGATCAGCCACTTCATCGCTGACCCCGCTCTGTGTAATCCACATACTCCTTCATGGACCCCTCCCATGACCCTCAAGGCCTCTGCTTTGGCAATGCACTTGAGTAGTACTCCATTCACACTCCTTTTATAGAGGTCATCGTCAATAAGCACATATTTCAAAGCTCTTCTTTTGACCTTGAGGTCTTTGCAACTGGAAGGATCTTTTAGGTAGTCAATTAGTATCTGCCTCTATGAGTCGATTTGATCAATGGCTAACACTTCGCCTGGCAGTTCCTCATACTCTAAAGTGAGTAGAGACTTTCTAAAGCCAGAAGCTTCTTGCGCTGAGTCGTTAGCCTCAACATTCATGCCTCTGGGAACATGACATAATGTAGATGATATGAACCTACTAAGTAACCTGGTAGCCATTTCGTAACGGGCGAACAAATTCAGATCCTTGCAGTCAAATTCCCCGACCAGCTACTTGATAACCAACTGAGAGTCTTCGTGAATCTTGATGTATTTTTCTTTCATAGAGACTAGGAGTTTGAGTCCTATGATGAGAGCATCATATTCAGCTTGGTTATTTGTCAAGTCAGAATCTAACTGATAAGAGAACCTCCATGTTTCATCTCTATGATCGGTTATCGTTATCCCGGATCCAACTCCTTTCAGGGTTCTTGACCCATCAAAAGTCGGCGTCCAAGGGACGACATCCATATAAGTGGTATAAGGGGCGCATGGGTCCTCCGCATCTACACAGGGGTGGTCCGTCAAGAAATAGGCTACCGCCTGGCCTTTGACAGCCTTGAATGGCTTATACTCTAGAGAAAATACAGTGAGCTTGATTGCCCACTTCATTAGTCGTCATTGCAAAACAGGTCTGTTCAATAAGTACTAGACGATATCAACTTCGCATAAAACGTATATAAAGTAAGGCATTAGATAATACTCTAGTTTTGTGCAAGCATAGAACAAAGACAGACAAAGCTTATGCAGAGGAGTATATCTAGTTTCAGCATCGTTGAGCATTTGGCTAAGATAATAAACCACTCTTTCAATTCCATCATCGGCCTCCTGTACTAGCAAGCAACCGATAGATAATTCTGCAGCCAAAATATACTATTCCAAAGGCTTCTCCAGCACGAGAGGCACCAATACGGGAGGAGTAGTTATGGCCTTCTTAATTTGATCAAAGGCCTCTTGGTGTTCCGGACCCCATACTAGCTCTTCTGACTCTTTAAGTCTGAGTAAAGGTGAGAAAGCCTTCATCTTGCCAGCCGAGTTAGATATGAACCTCCTTAAGAAATTGATTTTTCCTAATAAGCTTTGTAACTCCTTCTTTGTCTTAAGTGGTGCGGATCCCATTACTGTCTTGGCTTTATTATGGTCTATCTCGATGCCTTTCTTGTGTACCAAAAGCCAAGGAAGTTGCTAGCCGATACTTCGAACATGCACTTGGCTGGATTCATTTTGAGATTATGAATCCTCATTCTTTTTAATGCTTGTTCAAGATCGGCTAAATGATCTTTGAAGTCCTTAGACTTCACTACTACATCATTGATGTAGACCTCCATAGTTTTGCCGATCAAGTCGTGGAAAATGGTGTTCATTGCCCTTTGATAAGTAGCACCAGCGTTCTTCAGACCAAATGACATAACTACCCACTCGTAAATGCCCAACGCCCCTGGACATCTGAAGGCGGTTTTTTAAATGTCATCATCGGCTACCGATATCTGATTATAGCTAGAGTATCCATGCATGAAGGTCAATACACCATTAGCGGCTGCTGAGTCGACTAGCATGTCAGCTATTGGTATGTCGTCCTCATCTTTATGAGTAGCTAGATTTAGGTTCTTGTAATCAATACATACCCAAACCTTGCCATTCTTCTTCTTGACTGGTACGACGTTCACTAACCATTCCACATACTTAGCCGTTCTTAGGAATAGTCCTTCTTATAGGTAATTCAAGTTCATCTGCAGCTCAACTTCGTCGGCTGCAAGCGTTGGTTCGACATCGTGGTTCCCCATCTGTGATGCCTCGACTATCATTGCCTCAGAGTTTAGGGCGGTCAGCCGATGCCACAGGTCACATATGATTTGGGTCTCCTCAATCATTTAAATTCTCCAAGGTATGTCATGGTTCGGCTAATTATTTTATCTCAAACCCTCATGAGGTAAGATTACAGGATTCCCAAAATCCTTCTTCATATTGCTCCATGACGGCTATGGGAGCCATATAAGGTGAATAGAGGACATCATCTATGTTCTGAACCCATAGTTGGAATGGGTTATCGTCCGTTGGGATGATTTTTATATTGTCTCCTTCCCATAAGATGAGTTTTTGATACATGTTAGAAAGAAGGCATCAGCTGGTCTGAATCCAGTCTCTGCCGAGCAGAATGGTGTAGGACGGCTTTTCATCTATCATAAAAATGTAGATCCGACCGTCTTGTGACCCACGATGATTTCTGTTACTAAAATCCCCAAAGCTTCAAAAGCCTCTCCCATAAAGCTAACCATTTTCATATTAGTTGGGATGAGATCTTCTTTGGTTTTGTTGAGGCCTTTCAAAGTAAGGAGCGACATCACATTCAGCACAACCCTATTGTCGATGAACACTCAGCTAATGATTTTGCCGTTGATGTAAGTCTTCACATAGAGGGGCTTGAGGTGTTTAACCATCTCTTATGTAGGTGCGCCAAACGTGGTGCTCAAAGCGTCATTAGCCATAGTATCGGCTATTGTTTCCCATTCTGTGTCTTTTACGCAAACATCACCTTCTAGGCTATCCAGCGTGGAGCGGCTGGCCCAGAACTCACACGAGATTAGGTTGACCATTTCAATGTCTGCCCACATCTTATCGACCAAGTCCTGGCTAAATAAATCGAGGATGGAGTCTCATCTTTTATTTAATTCGGCTGACTAGGAGCTCATATCTTCTATTTCTTGGAGACAAATGGGGATCGGCTGGGATCCTCTGACAGAATCCTTTGTACGATCTGTGTTATTACCTCGGTTAGAGGTCCATCCGGGGCTATGTTATCTTACTGGGGTTCCTCCGTCGGGTTGTCGGTTCGTTATTCATCTAGCTTTACTTGACCCAACGCCTCTCCTTCAGGCGACCTTACCCTTGAAGCAACTGAGTCGAATCTCCGTTCGATAGTCTCGGCTACGGCAGACTCAGGAATATCCTGATCTTCTGTTGTCTTGGTGTTGGAAATTAGATGAAATGTCTGTTGCATCTTACACAAGGCTTTGGCACGTTACATCCTTCTTTTCTAAGTCCTGGATGTGACTTTCGGTGGTGCCTCTTTCTTTCCTGGAGCCTGATTGATAGACCACTTCCCCTCTTTTGTATTGGTAGCTGGTTTAATCATTTTCTTGGGTCTCTTCTGGTCCTCATTTCTTGCTATGATACGTAAGGACGAAACACCCTCGTTCACGTTAAACTCGACCACTCTTTGTTTAGTTTTAGGGAGTGGTTCTTCATCTATTCGAGGCATGCTCGGCTGCCAATTGGTTGGCCTCCGTACTTGCCTTCCAGTCTTATGCCTGACATCGATAGGGACTCTTCTGAACCTCATGGTTTGTTCCTTAAGCTCTTGTTCAAAGTTCCTCGAGTATTTAAAGCAATCATGAAAACTGCTCCTAGCTGAAAGGGGTCGGTATCAATGGACATTTCAGCCATACTCTTGTCGGCTAGTTTGAACTTCCCCTCCTTGATGCCCTTTTGGATCGCCTTTCTGAAGATCACGCAATTAGAAGTAGAGTGACTGTATAAATTATGCCACTTACAATACTTCTTATCTTTGTGTTCCTCGGCAGGCGGAATCCTATGACCATCAAGTAACCGAATCTGCTTATCTTTGAGCAGATGATCAAAGATCTGATATGCCTTTGTGATGTCAAATGAATAACCGACCCTATCATCAGATGAACTCGTCTCCTTGACTTTGATGGCTTTCAAGGTTGGGCAAGAGTAAACCTTACCCCTAACAATCTCGGCCACCATTACGTCTGCTGTGCAATCGGCTTACTCTGAGTCGGATTAATCTATTTTAATGATGGATACCAAGTGGGAGCCTCGATTTCGGCTGGCTCTTTTCCGCTTCTTCTCTTTCTCCTGGACATACTGCTCTATTTGGCTAGCCTTTCGGCTAACTGGCTCAGGTCAGAGTAGGATTGTCCCACCAACTTCTCCTTTAACTGAGTGTATATGTTGTTGATTATCATGTAGGCACACTCTGATTCGGGGAGGTGTACGGTTTATTTCCCAACCTTCTTTCTAAAACTCTCGATAAAATTGACAGCTAATTCATTGACCTACTACTTGAGGTTCGTTAGATCAGTAACGGTAACCTGAGGTAGGGGCCAATAGAATCTATCATGGAAGCAACCCTCCATGTCAGCCCAACTCTGCACGAAATCAGGAGCCAAAAATGAGTATCATGCAAAGGTTGTTCCCATTATAGAGAGAGGGAATAGTTGCAACTTGTGATATTCATTCTGGCTAGCTTCGTTGCATTGGGCAGTAAATCTACCGATGTGCTCGATAGTGGATTTGTCATCGTCGCCAGGAAAATGGCAAACTCCAGTGTTTTAAAGCCCCTCGGCAAAGGTGCTATCCGGTCTACCCAATCAGGGTGGGGCTTCTTATAAACAGGCTTGTTCAAAGGTTTCAGTTGGATGCCAAAGTACCTCCACATGGTATTAACAATAAGTTCTGGGTTTATCAGTTGTGACGTCCCTTGCCGATTCTCGACTGGATTCGGTTGGTAGGCGTTCTGCACTAGCGGCCTCCATTCTGCACTTTGTTGGATAGGGTTTTGAAGGTTATAGGTGGTCTAATGGCCATTACCAATAGGTGGGGTAATTCCCCATGGTTGTTGTTGGGTATGTCCACCAAAGCCTGTAACCTGAGCTCCTGGAACGGCTAACAGAGTCTGAGGATAAGGTGGAACGGTGTTCCATGACTGCTCTCCTCGGTCGTCGGCTATTTTTACAAAGTTTACGCTTCCTGGAAGGTATGGATTGGGTACTGCCAATGACTGCTGGAATGGTATTCCACTATAAACAGCGTCACCAGATAGCTGAGCTAAGTCATAGCCAGGGGCCATCGGCTACCAATTCGACTGATCAACATTGTTCGTCTATATCGTAGGGCCATTCGTAGAAATATATGGCATAATGGGTGGCAATCCAAAGTGTCCTAGAGCCTGAACTGGTCTCTGAGCCGTGTTGATCTGCTCATACTGCAGACTCGCTTCGTCAAGTGGCACATTTCCCCCCCAAGGTTTGGCGGCGACTATGCAACGTGTTGGTTGCTAGGCGATTGGGCTTATGTTCCTAGGTGTGTTATCAGTTGCGCCTGAGTGGATACTGGCTGATGTACATGCAGTTGAGGAACAACACCTGGAGTCACGGTCTCATGCTGAACATCACCGCTCATTAAAGGGATGGCAGAACTAGTCGAACATTCTCTTGGGTGCATTCGGTTGGTTTCCATCTCCCTCGCTTGCTGAACTTCATTATGTACCATTGGCTTCACAATGTCAGCCAACTGTTTATAAACTTGGTACATAATGTCATGGATGCCCAAGTCGATCTGTTCTCTAATAAAAGATGTGGTCATTATGGTTGGACCTTCAGATTACCTAGATTCTTCCATGGCTTGGGTTGGTGGAGGAAGTGGAAGGGTATCCACCTATGTAGGCATACTCGAGGAGGATGCTGGTTCGTTGTCCCTTCTGGAGGATTTTTTTTAGGATGTGGACTGGACTCGAGGTTCATTTTCTTACCAGACCTTAGGCGCATACGCCAAGAATGATCCTGACCTGGAGAATCAAACTTTACAATTAATTCACCTATGGTCCTACTGGACATGCCAAATTTATTCTCGGCCCCAATTTCATTATTTGCCGCCGTATCGGCTGATGAAATCGGGAGACTAATTAATTCCGTAACTTAAGCGATTTGGGCTGGAAACAAAACTCTAATCTCCAGCAATGGGTTCCCCAACTACTCCAAAAAGCGTTAGGATGGTAGTGTGAGTAAACTAAGAGGTAAGAAACATGAATACAGCCGAGTACAGTAAAAGATAAAAAGATAGATAAAGTTTGATTTGTTTGATTGATTGTGTGTCTTATGTACAAAGAATGTGTCAATTTATAGTAAAAAAAGGAAAAAACTATACAAATGTGCCCCCTCCCCATGTCAGCCATCAAGTAACCCACTAAGTTTAATGGCCGACTATGGTGGAGGTGGTGCCGATTTTCTCGCCCTCTACTCCTTTTTTTCGGATAATGGCCCTTTCTTTCAGATGTTGTTGGTCGTTATCGCTTCTAGGGGTCTGGAAACGCTTTTGACTTGGTCGATGAGGCATCTGCATCTGAGTGGGTCTCAGTCATACCTCTAACTAACAACTTCAACTAAGATTCCTTTCTAGCCGATAAAGTTCTTATAGTCAAAGGCTAGAAGTAAATTTGGCTCTGGGATAGTTCGGCTGTCACTAAATTCGGCTAAACACTTAAATTATTTTTGAGTGTTAACACTACCTCAACTCCTATTGAATGTGATGACCAACCTAATGGATCATGCATGTCATCGTCTGGTATTGAACTTGTAGCAGCTTTCTACCAACCTTTACAAATGGCATATGCAATATTCATGAGCAATAGACGATCCAATAAATTGTACCCCCCACATAATGCCACCGTTAACCAATAAACCACTCACATTATACCACTAGTCTAACCACAAAACACCCAGAACCTCCCACCCGCCGCACCCAGGTTTGCACTACCCTCACTCTCATCTATGTCTTCATCTTCTCCCACTTCGAATATTACTTCACCCATCACATACTAATCCATCATCTTTTGAAAGGATTAACATTTTGACCTTTCATCATTACAAAATGTGATGGGTGAATCCCTTCAAACAATGATGGATTAGTATGTGATGGGTGAAGTAACATTCAATGTGGGAGAAAAGGAAGACATAGACGAGAGTGAGGGTAGTGCAAATCTGGGTGTCACGGTTGGGAGGTTCTGGGTGTTTTGTGGTTCAACTAGTGGTATAATATGGGTGTTTTGTTGGTTAACAGTGGCATTATGTAGGGGTACAATTTGTTGGATCATCTAATGCTCATGAATATTGCATTGTATATGCCATTTGTATAGGTTGGTCGGAAGCTGCTACATGTTCAATACTAGACGATGGCATGCATGATCCACTAGGTTGGTCATCACATTCAATAGGAGTTGAGGTAGTGTAATGACCCGTTTTGTCATTTTGAACTTTTGGACTTTTTTTCTCAAGAATACCCTTTCTGTAGCTTTATGTCAATTTTTATGTCTTGCAAGAATGGGTGGCACAGTTCCTGAGGTAATCGGGTGGGTTTCAAATTTCTTTTGAGAAGTTTGGAAATTTCTAAGTTAAGAGAATAAGAAGGCTTGACCCATAGTTGACTTTTGGATAAACACACTCTTTTCGTAGTTTTGTCAGTTTCATTAGCTCCAGAATGACGTTTATGACTTGGTCGAGTTTTGGGTGATATGTTATACAATTGTGAAACTAGAACTTAAGAATTGACTTTAGTCAAATCTGAGCCTTAGAGACCTTTTTCGGAAATTCCGAGTGCGCGAGTAGGTTTGGAATGTATTTTCTGGTAAAAATACATGTTTGGTTTGTATCTGAGAGATCTCGGGAGTGTTTCAGATGTTGGACGGGGAGTTGTTGGTTTTTGGGTTGCTACTGGTTTTTGGTATTCGCACCAGCGACCACATGTCCGCTTATGCGGGCCCGCCTCTGCGGAGATCTGGCTCGTAGATGCGATACTTGACCAAGTATCGAGGGTCCACTTATGTGGATAAGTTTCTCACAAGGGCGTGTGTGCCTCTGCGGAGTTTCCTTCCGCCCCAGCGTAGATTCAGGATTTTAAGTGACCTCACCTCAGCAGATAGGTTTTCTGCCGAGCGAGTCCACACCAGTTTAGTCGCTTCTGCTGGAACAGAATCGCTATTCCTTTTAGGATTAATAGTTGCCCTAAAATGATTTCATTTCCCAAATCACCTTACCTTGGGAATATAGCTCGGCCATTAGAGGGTTTCTTGGAGATTGTGACTAAGTTCTTCAATAGATGTAAATTCCATTCCCTTTTTATTAAGTGCTTGATCATTAAGTGCTTATCTAGAGTAATCCTTTACTGGAGGAAATTGTGACTTAATTCCATGCTAAGATAAGAGAGTGGGAATCGAGATTTGGAGATTGGATACTGATTTATTGTTATTAATAACGAGAACTAGTGTTATATTAAGTTAGAAGATAATGTTTAATCGATCAATTTCATGTTAGAAACCCTTTTGGGAATTGGGAGAAAATTCTAAGGTTAGAATTGGGGTTTTTTTGCTAATTCTTAAAATTGAGGATCCAATCGGGCTTAGTTAATAAATTAACATAAGCATATAATTATCTGGCATGTTATGGTACTAATTGAGTAATAAAGTTTGTATTTTGATATTATGGGTCTAGGGTTCCTTTATAATTTAACTTGGGAATTCTTGTTTCGCCTATAGATATGGGTACTGTTAGACCCGTGATCTCATGTAATTAATATAAATGACCAGAGTGGCTCGTGAGAAGGCTCAACGAAAGGGGAAAAATGTTGTGTGATTCTTCAGCTTCTAATAAGGCAAGTTGAGACTTACTAGACTCTAGTATAACGTTATGTGTTGGTATGTTGTTAATGATTTAATGGGAGTAATGGGTATTGGGGGTCTCGAATTAGTGATGTGACGAGCACTAATACGGGCACCGATGAACTTAACTTGGGTAATTAATAAAGTAGTATGATATACTTGAAGGAGATTATGTGTTTAGCCTTCAGGCCGTGAGCCTGATTTATAAATCTGCTTATATTTGGTATTATTGTTGATTACTTTGGCTCGTAGACATGTTGGATATTTCTATCCTTGATTTGACTTGTCCTACATTCATCACTCTACATCTCATCTAAATACTTGAAAGAGAATTTATAATACTAATTGTATTGATTATGTTGATTGCATGGTGTACACATATCTATATCATTCATACATATTATATTGACATTTGACTTTAGAGATACTGCGAAAAGGGGGCTTGGGTAGCCTGTTATTGAATATGGTACATGATATGAGAGTGATGACTGATGATGACACTTCAGCCACAGAGCTGGTATCCAATGGGATTGAATAGGTTTATGGACCTCATGAGTCCCCCATGGGCCACGTGACAGCTACTGGAGCAGCGTGTGTATACCGAGACATATGGCCATTACATTGCATACATCTTATCTGCATAGCATTTCATTCATACTTCTTGACGTGTAATTATTGTTATGTGTACTCGGTGATGTAAAGCTGTAGACTTTATGATCATGAGACTTTTAAGAAAAGAAATAATGGTACCTTGTAACTTATTATTGATGTAAGACGAAATATGAGACAGTATGATAATAATATAAAGATGGAATCTTTATAACCTTGATTGCTAGAAATGCTAATAAAGATGAAATCTTTATGACTTGTATTGTTAGGAATGATATAGAGATGGGATCTCTACGTGTTCCTTAGTATACGAACTAAAAATTGAACCTTTAATGGAAAACTTGTTTATTTGGATAAAAGATCGAGCCTATTGTGCCTTAATTTATAAAAGGGTTGGACCTTTATGAGTAAAACTTATTTACTTAATGAAAAGATGTAATCCTTGAGGACTTAGATGCTGACTTGGTAAAGGTTGGAACCTTATTACTAAATTGTCCTAATTGTGGTAAAAATAGAAACTTTATGATGTTCTTGAAAGAGCAATAGATTTTATGACTTAGTGGGGTTATAAAATATTTTCTTTAATGGTATGAATTATTTATAAACTGTACATATAACTAACTAAGCAAGAAGAGAAGTATTGGGAGTACCAACCCTCACTACTGTTATAGTTAGGGTTGGTCGACGATGCTGCTGTGTACACATACTTCACATACTCACTCTATACTTATTGCACTCTATGTGCAGGTACTGAGTCAAATGCTAGAATATGAGGTTGACGCAGAGCTTGGAGATTCTTCTTGGGAGTCCAGGGTAAGGCGTATTCCATCCCGGCAGTGGAACTTTTCATCCTGTTATTTTACCTTTCTGTCCCATATATCAAACAATGATTGTATTTAAAGTTTCAGATTTGTATTTCAATTCGTAGCTTTGTACTCATGACAACCAGGTTTTGGGGGTTATTTATAAGTTTTAAGCTTTAAGTGTCAAATCCTTGTCAGCACTTATGTTATTTACTTCTTCTGCATTTACATTATATAATTCTGTCTTGTATGATTAGTGGTTCATCTACGGGTTAGGGTAGGTGCCCTCACGACACAGATGGGATTTTGGATCGTGATAAATTGGTATCAGAACACTTGTTTGATTGGTCTCATGAGTACAAGAGTGGTGTCTAGTAGAGTCTTGTAGATCGGTACGAAGATATCTGTATCTATGTTCGAGATTATATATGACATTTAAGAAACTTTCATTCTTTCATTTCTTATCGTGCGTATGTGATTCGGTCTAAGGTATAAACTTCTTTGTTTCAATCTCTCACCAACGGTAAGGACACATTCTCAGATTTGCCTACGAGCGGCTGGATGTGACATCACGCGATATAGTTTGAGATGTGTCACCGTGACAATGGCGCAAGATTAAGTTTATATGTAGA
Source organism: Anisodus acutangulus (assembly GCA_029783415.1). NCBI lineage: Eukaryota > Viridiplantae > Streptophyta > Magnoliopsida > Solanales > Solanaceae > Anisodus > Anisodus acutangulus. Next base: position 44,915,032 of record CM056495.1, on the reverse strand, counting down.
CTGACTGTGACATCTCCAACAATTTATTAGGTCTATTTCTATAGATCCTAATTCCCAGAATGTAGCAGGCTTCACCTAAATCCTTCATCATGAAGGTACTGGACAACCACTCCTTGACTGACTGCAGGAGAGTCTTATTGTCTCACATTATCAACATGTCATCTACATATGTAATAATGAAGGCAATACTCCCATCCTTGCGCTTACTATAAACACATGGATCCTCTTTGCTTCTGACGAAATCAAATGATTTGATAGCCTTGTCAAAGCAAATGTTCCAACTCTTCGAGGCTTGCTTAAGCCCATAAATAGACTTTTGTAGATTGCATACATCATTTGGTTTGGACTCAAGCGAAAACCTCTCATGTTATTTCATATACACCTCCTCAACTAGATTACCATTTAGTAAAGCAGTATTGATGTCCATCTGGCAAATGTCATAGTCATAATATGCAGCTATTGCAAGCAAAATCCGAATGAATTTAATTTTCACAACAGGTGAAAAAGTTTCATCATAATCGACCCCAGACCATTGATTATAACCTTTAGCCACCAATCTTGCCTTATAAGTATGTACCTTGCCATATGCATCAATCTTCTTTTTGAAGACCCATTTGCATCCTATGGGTCTAATCCCTGTTGGCAAATCAATCAAGTTCCAAACTTGATTTATGTACATCGAGTCCATCTCAGATTTTATGGCTTCTTGCCATCTATGTGAATCAATGTCTAACATAGCTTCGTTGTAGGTTGTAGGTTCATCGTCATCAGAAATATCTATCTCATTGTATGTTTCAACAAGGAGATTAAGTCTTTCAGGCGGACGATGAGTCCTAGTTGTCCTACGGAGTTGATTATTCTGTGTTTGTTGCATTATGATTGAGAGAAGGTCTTTGTGTGCTAGACAATCCATCACCTTGAGAGCTTTCAGGAATGTCATTCTCATGTATTTCCTGAATGGAATGATGTACAACCATTGTATCACCTTCCATTGGTTGTGTATGAGAGCCTTGCATTTCTGGACTATCACTCACAGCACTCCCACTGGATGAAGGGCGTACTCTAAGTACCCAATTTTCACCAGATACTCCCACTGAATCCTTGTTTAGGTCATTCGACAAGGGTTCAATTTCTGTGTTATCTTGTGGTTCTTGAATTTCTTCAAGTTCTATCTCTGTGCAACTATGTTCCTTGTAGACATATTCATCTTCAAGGAATGTTGCGTTCCTGGAAACAATGACCTTACGTTCTCCACGAAGATAGAAGTAGTATCCCTTAGTTTCCTTTGGATACCCCCACGAAGTAACATTTCTCCCTTTTGGATTTCAACTTGTCAGTGAGCATCTTCTTAACATATGTAGGGCACCCCCAGAGTCTCATTTGTTTAAGAGTTGGCTTCTTGCCACACCATATCTCATAGGGTGTCTTTTCTACTGACTTGGAAGGAACCCTGTTCAGAACATATATTGAGGTTTGTATAGCAAGTCCCCAAAGGTATGTCGGTAGAGTTGAGAAGCTCATTATGGATCAAACCATATCTAATAAGATTCGGTTTCTCCTTTCGGCAACACCATTCATCTGTGGTGTTCTAGGAGGTGTCCACTCTGATTGGACTCCATGTAGCTTTAAGTAATCTAGAAAATCCTTGCTCAAGTATTCACCTTCTAGATCCGATCGAAGGGTCTTGATACTTGTTGCAAGTTGTTTCTCTACTTCCGACTTGTACTCTTTGAACTTCTCAAAAGCCTCGGATTTATGTCTCATAAGATACACATATCCATACCTTGTGAAGTCGTCAGTAAAAGTGATGAAGTATGGGAAACCTCCTTTAGCTTGAGTCAAAAATGGCCCACATACATCAGTATGGACCAACACAAGCACCTCATTGGCTCGCACACCTTTCCCAGAAAGTGGCTTATTGGTCATCTTTCCTCTCAAGCAAGATTTGCAGTTACCATAAGACTCCAAGTCAAATGGTTCGAGGTAGTCTAACTTCCTCAACCTTGCTATCCTTGATTCGTTGATATGACCAAGTCTGCAATGCCATATGTAGGTAGAGTTTCTATTACTTATCTTAGCTAGTTTATTTTGTACATTGAATATTTCTCGACTATAGTTTAGTGTATATAATCCATCTACAAGAGGAGCAGTTCCATATATAACATTATCAAAAGACAATACTTGACTGCCATTATAAATATATGAGGAAAACCCCTCCATGTCCAAAACAGGGATAGAAATGATATTCCTCGTTAACGAGGGTACACAGTAACAATCATTTAACACTAGACAATATCCAGAAGACAAATTTAATCTATAAGTTCCTATGCGCTCAACATCCACTCGTGCTCCATTTCCAATGCGTAGGTCCACCTCTCTTGGTCCAATCTTCCTGTTATCAGTTAGCCCCTGCACAATGGTACAAATGTGTGAGCCATAAGCGGTATCCAATACCCATGAATGAGAGTTATTTATAGACATATTTATTTCATTGACGTACATACCTTGTCCACTAGAGGTAGAAACACCTGGTGCTTTTCCTCCTCCTGGTGCAGTGCAGTCCTTCTTCCAATGCCCCTTCTTGTTACAGTTGAGGCATATATCCTTAGCCAGATTCACCTTTTTCTTCACACCACCCTTAGGCTTCATAGCTGAGGGCGCAATGATTTCTTTGCCCTTCTTTTCCTGCCATTCCTTATCGAAAGGCTTGGGTCAGCTAGTAGAGCTCACCATGAGCACACCTTTGCCTTTGAAAGTGGAAGAATCAAAGGTGTTGAGCATGTTGTGCAGCTCCGCCAGACTCGCCTTCGTTCCATTCATATTGTAATTCACTATGAAGTTTTCAAAGGAACGAGGGAGAGAGTTCAGGATGAGGGTGGTAGCGACATTCTTTTGCAGCTTCGTTCCAATTGAAGCAAGTCTCTCTATCAGCTCAATCATCTTCAATACATGCTGCGAGACCTTGCCCCCTTCATTGAGCTTACACTTAAAAAGTTCTATCAGTAACTCATATTCCATAGTCTGAGATTGTGAGTCATAGAGACTCTTCAATTGTTCGAGCATCTTACTGGGACCATGTTCTCATGTTGTCTCTGAAGTTCCATAGACATAGAAGACAACATCACGCACTGTGCTGAAGTGGCATCATCTAGGTGTTTTTGGTAAGCATCCTTATCAAAAGAGGAATATTCAACAGAGTCTGTCGCAGGGACTATTGGAAACACCGTGTCCAACACGTATTCTAATTTCTTTTGTCTCATCACTATTCGCAAATTTCTTAGTCAGTCAAGGTAGTTAGGTCCAGTAAGTTTGTTCATTTCAATCAACAGTTTCAATGATAAGCTCAACATCTTTGATAATCTGAAGAATTAGATAGACTGAAAATCAAACTCAAAATTTATTTCCTATTATACACATTCGTTTAGGCTAATCAACATGGTCTTTTATTTAATTAGCTCTCAATATTTTAACATATTTCTACGACCCCATGGTAGAATACAAACCTATATTAATTGAGGTCATAATGGCCCAAGATCCAAGCCAATGATATCTTCGTGTTTGCTTTGGCTGATAACTTCAATAACACATCTTGGTAGGTTCTAAACCAATTGCAAAACTTATTTGCAATTCTTGGTTGATCAAATATTATATTTAATCTTGCTTCCTTAGATTAGTCCGACACTTTGGCGCCAAGATTTGTCTAAGCAAGTCAACCCCATTACACGACTGCGTTTATTATTTAAGTAAATTATGCCTTTGTGAGAAAACACTTTGGTGTAAATACCCACAAAAGTTTATTATTTACCTTTACATTTAAAACACATCTATGAAAGAGTCTGGGTCCTCGTAGACTTAGAGCAAATGCTTTGGCATAAATACTCGTATCGCCGAAAAGGATTTTGCACTCTAACAATTATAATGGATGCCGCGTTTTAATTTAGACTTGTATTTAAAATTTTGGAGAACATTTTAATTTAGGATTTTAACCAAGATCAATTCTTTTATGCCATATCCAATATGGCATCTCAATATCATGCAAAATGAATGACACATATAGTTGGGAACCGTCAACCCAATAGGCATGATATAAGATGATTTAATCAAATACTAGGCGCCGCCTGCCCAGACAGTTATAGCGGACACTATGCTAATTATTAAATGAAAGCATTTAAATACTTAGCATATGTTCATATATTATTAATAATATACAATTAATAATAATCATAGGTTAACTTGTCTAAACTCTAAAATTTAAGTCGAATCCAAACAGTCCCTTAAACATTTTCTGATTTTAAACACTGATTTTCAGGATATTTCTGTAAGTTTCATATTTTCAAAATTTACAGTTTAGTCCCTCAAGAATTTAAAATTTCAGTTTGAACCCCTTTAAATCCAGAAAATTCATTTTTAATTTTTAGAAAATATTTTCAGATTTCAGGGACCTGTCTGTAACTTCCAAAATTCTAAATTAATTACAGATTTGGCCCAATGGACCAAATCTGCTTTTCTAAAATTTACAGATTTTGCCCCAAGGACCAAATCTGATGATTTAAAAAACTTTTCCAAGGACCAAATTGCAATTTCAGAAACTTCTAAATTTTCAGATTTTCCCCAAGGGCTAAATTACAATTTCGGAAATCGCCATTGCCCCGCCTGAAGAGTGACTGCCGCCACTGTTCACGCCGGAACAGTGATTGCCGTCATTGTTCACACCGGAACAGTGATTGCCGCAATTGTTCACACCGGAATAGTATTAGGTACTGTTCACTATTTTGGAAAAAAATATATATTGTAAAAAATAAAGCTTCGAACGATGTGAGAGACACCCTTTGTTCACTCCGGAGCTGATGTTGATTCTTGTTCACTTTGTTAGAAAAAAATTTAAATTGGAGCCTCGGTGCCGCAACGCTCCATTGTAGAGTTGCGGTGCCTCTGTCTCAGAAGCACAAAATCTGCATTTCTAAAACCCTAAAATTAGTTCAAGGTCAGATTTGCAGATTCATATTCGTTACCCTTCACTATCAAACAACACGTTCATCGACCATCATCCAATCCCTTCTCGTTCTTCGCTTCAATCCATCATGTTCGCAATGAACCGGTTACGCATATTGACTTAGAAGAATTAGATCGGAATGACTTCCTTGATTACATCATTGTTTAATAGTTAGGGAGACAAGGATGATGTGCTTTTAAGATATTAGGTTTTCAAGCTTTAAATGACATAAATTTCAGATTTAAACAAATTTTAACCTATATTATTATTAACTAATTACCTTATAATCATACAAGACAGCCCTGACTCTTGATACCTATGTAGGTTTTCGTTGGGTTGTTATACGCAGCGGATATTGAAAACGTATTTCAAACCCAACAAATGTAGAACTGTTTGACTAAAGGATAATTTTAAACTGTAAACATAAGACTTGAATAATACTTACATGTTTACAATAACTGGAATCTTTATCAATTGTGGGTGCGCACGTGAATGCCCTTTCGATTGCTAGCTCCAAGCTTCAATGTATTCCTCCTTTGAAACGCTAGGAAATCTGGCAGAGGTTCGAGATAGTGTTTTGATTAAGAGTCACTAAGACTTAAAATAATGATATGAAAATCAAGTCTCATGAATAGTGAAGTGTAGGTCTGTATTTATAGGTGAAAATTAGGTCAAACCAGATTAGGGTTTGACCTTGGGCCTGACCCAAAATTCGAGACAAATTAGGTCATGGCACCGCGGCCCTATGGTGTGGGCTCCGTGGCGCTGACGTGGCCCTACATTGTCTCATTTTATTTTCCGTACATTCATAATTAAATCCAAAATCCAATTTTGACTTAATTAAAACAATCATTATTCATTTAAATATCTCGATTCTAAATTGAATTTTTAATACTCTCTTAATACATCCTTAGATCGAAAAAATAATCGACATAGTGTGACCCTACATGCCTTCACATATCGATATTAATCAAATTAAGGTCTACGTGAAACTCCTAGACGGCGCCGCAAGACGAAATCAATATGTGAAGTACGTTTACACTTATCCAGTAAACTTAACCTCTATGTGGTAAGATAAAATCCTTTCATTCATGACACACCCGATCAAGCTTAGGATTTGTCAAGTGTCTATCCAAATGGCTTAATCATTGTATCTCATCTATATTAGTTGACAACTAGACCATATTTTAAATATGTCTATTGCGTTGGCCAATGACTTAGTCAACCTAATATCACTGAGAAGCTGAGTGTTCTCTCGAATATACATTCGAGGAATGAATCCTAATCTTGGCTCGACTACCACTTTTAATCCACATTGTAATGTACCAAATACAAGCTGTATTTTAACCTATAAGGCATTTGACCTTAGGACAGGATCAAAGTATATTACTTTATAGACAAGGTGCGCATTGACCTCAAGTCTAAGGACCTCTATCTCCCACACGCTGATCATACTTTAGACAAGTATAACAAACAGTATATCAGCAGGGTATACCAATACTTCCAAAGTATCCATGTGTCCATCACGTTTAGCCATTACTCATAGCAGGTGAGACATTCTACATCCTCTAAGGATGTGATGCAGACCACAAGTCGACTTATCACATATCATCGATATCCCATTCTCGACGATCATTAGTCCAGACTATTTTAAGAGTTACGTTATAATATTAATAACTCACATTATTAATAACAACGTAACCTATAGGGATGCATATTATAGAATATTATAAACAATCAACTAATAATTTAATAATTACAAATGGCAAAATATTAATCTCCATTAATAATAATACGAATGTGCATAAAGTACATTTGTCCTAATACAGATTGTCTCTAGGACATACATATACTTTCAAGTTGTGTATCCCTGAGAAATTAAAATACATTTGTAAGATATAATAGACTTATACCAAATGAGCTTAGATTTAATATAAAAAAAACTGACTCACCAAAGTGTGACCGATGTGTTGGTGATGTCGAATATTCTTCACATATGATCAAGGACTGCCTAAACTCTAAACAAGTTTGTAAACGTTCTTCTCACATAATGATCATGAAGTTATAATAGCTACGCCACTACTTGAATGACTTGATTATAATATAGATAATGCCTGACAATCATCATGTCATGTCACATTTATCTTTTCAATTACGTGACATATATGGAAAGAAACTATTTTTTCCTTATTGAACTTATCTGCAATCATAAAACCGATTATTCTTGGGAAATTGTTGAAGTATTTTCTAGTCAGATTTATGTTCCTACACATGTCAAACTAATAGTTTGGTCCCCCTTGTGCATAAAGATAAAACTAAATATTGATGGTAATGTCAAGACACAATCACAAGATGCTGCTTTTGAAGAGATCTTTAGAGATGATCAAGATAATTTCAATGAACACAATCAAAATATGTTGTTTTTGGAGAGATATTTATGGATATTTGTAGGTATTTTTTGTTCATTGTTTTATTTAATCCTAAGAGATCATGTTCCCTTGATTGTATTCATCAATAATGTACAATATATATATTAGTACAAGAATATTTAAACTAGGTAACTAATCAACCTAATTATAATAGGACATATAATTCTACCTAAAATAGGAGACCTAATTACAATATGAATACAATTCTACATAAAATAAGAGATATACAATTAATGAAAGAATATTCAGAAAATATTCTATTACACCCCCGCAGTCGAAGCGGGAGGTTCAAGAACACTGAGATTGGCTCTAAAATCATCAAATAGTATTCGTAGAAGTCCTTTGGTGAAGATGTCGACAATCGGATATCTTGAAGGAATATGAAGGACACGAACTTGACCATGAGCCACTTTTTTGCGAATGAAATGAATGTCCATCTCAATGTGTTTAGTGCGCTAATATTGGACGGGATTGTCGGAAAGATATATTGCACTAATATTAACCAGTAGACCAGTGTTTCCTTTTGAATTGGGCAGTGAAGCTCAAGTAGAAGGTTAAAGATCCAACAAATCTGAGAGATGACGTTAGCGACACCTCTGTACTATACTTTAGCACTGGATCGGGATAGTGTATGTTACCTTTTGGAAGACCAAGACAATATGTTATCTTTGAGGAAAATGCAGTAACCAGACGTGGAGCGTCGGGTGTCAGGACATCCACTGCAGTCACCATCAGAATAAGTAGTGAGACAAGTGAGCGAGGACCTGTATAGATGTAATCTAAAGTGAAGTGTACCTTGGACGTATCGTAAAATACGTTTAAGGGCATGCATGTGTGCTTCCGTCGGATTGTGCATATGTAGGCAGATTTGTTGCAGGGCATATGATATGTCTGGTCTCGTGAATGTGAGGTACTGTAGGGCCCCAGCCAGGCTATGATAGTGAGTCGGGTTTGAATATAGGGGCAGGAATTAGCGATAAGCTTGGAATTAGTGTCTACTGGCATGTGGGATGGTTTGCAAGATGTTATGCCTGCACGGTCAAGAATGTTGAGTGACAGAGATGCCCAAGAAATAACTCAGGGGGCCCAGATCCTTCATAACAAACTCAGAGAAAATGAGAGACATAATGGACTGGCGAAGAGCTTCAAATGATGTGGTAAGGATGATGTCATCAACATATAATAATAGGTAAGCCATATTTGTACCCTTGATAAATGTTGACGTGGTAAGAATGATGTCATAAACCATCCAGACCTTCCTCAGCATTCTTGGATAGAGCAATGATGAGGAAGGTCTTGATGGTTGCGGGCTTTATGACCGGGCTGAACATTTCATCACAGTCCACTCCTACCTATTAAGACATGCCATCACCTACAAAATAAGCCTTGTACTTCTCAAAAGAACCATCAGATTTCTTTTTATGTCTAAAAATCCATATAGAATGAATAATGTTAACATTAGGTGGACGGGGTACTAGGTCCCACATCTTTTTATCAATAAGAGCATTACATTCGTTAATCATTGCGGTTTTCCAATTAGGGTCAGCAAGGCATCCTTCAGATTTCGATGGATAGGGAAAGGGACAACTGAAATGGATAGGTTAAACAGTCGTTTAGGTTTATGAACTCCATGCATGGCATGGGTTTCCATAGTCCGAGAGCATGTCTTGGGACGCGAGATGGGAGGGGTGTGTGCCGCGGGACTGTCGGGAAGAGGAGGAAGGGCAGGGGTGGTGGGACTGGCTGGCCGATGCTCGGTAGGCTATTCTGAGCCACCATCGGCAGAACCGAGTGGGCAGTATATCCCCGACTGTCCGAAGTAGGGGCAGGTGTCGTGTCTGGGACGACTGACTATCTCAATGATGAATTAGAAGAGGGTTCAGGCCATCATCTAAGAAGTCGTAGGAATGCCAAGGTGGCGAGTTTATGGAGGCAAAGGGGAATTGAGACTCATAAAATAGGACATGACGTGAAATAATAAAATTACGGCTTAACAAGTCATAGCACGAGTAACCACGATGATTGGCGGGGTAACCCAAAAACACATATAGGGAATACCAGGGTTAGAGTTTGTGAGTGGTTAGATGGAGAGGATAATAGAGACATCCAAAGACATGCAAGTGTTGGTAGGAGGGGTTCCTACGAAACAGAACTTGAGTAGGAGACCGTTGAGCTAGAGACTTATTTGGGATTATATTTAGGAGATAGGTGGCCATGGAGAGTGTGTAATGCCAGAATTGATAGGGAATTGAGGCGTGAGCAAGTAGGGTACGAATTAGGTTGTTTATGGTTCATATTTTTCGTTCGACCTTACCATTTTGGGAGGTGTGAGGGAAGGAAAAACGAAAGGTAAGACCGTTATTGGAGCAAAACTATTTGAACTGATTATTATTGAATTCCCTGCCATTGTCATATTGAAAATATTTAATACTCTTTTCAAATTGTATTTTTACGAGAGCACTAAATGAAGAAAAAATAGGGTAGACTTGGGATTTATTGCCAATTGAAATAATCATCCAAAAACAACATATAATATCGATGGACAACCGTACTTAAAATAGGGGACGTCCACAAATCACTATGTATGATATCAAAAGGTAGTAAAGTACAATTTATGGATGTAGAAAATGGTAATTTAACATGTCTCCCAAAAACGCAGGATTCACATATAGGAGTCCTAGAAATACAGTTGCAATTACTAAAATTATTTTTTCTAAGGGAACGTAAAACAGAATCTCCCGGGTGTCTTAATCTAGAGTGCCATAAGGAAGATGAAAGAGCAGCAAAGGTTGATGGAACTGAGGCTGGATTGTTAACGGCGTTTGAAATGGGGTAGAGATCTCCGGTGTTGTCACATCTCATTATTCGTCTCCCTGTCGTAAAATCCTTCATAGAAAAACCAAAAAGATCAAATTCAATAGAAATATTATTATCAGTTGTGAAACGTCACAGAGATTAGATTCTTAATGAGTTTAGGGGCATGGAGGATATTTTTTAAGATTAGTGGGGGATGTGGTGGGGATAAGGATGAATGACCAAAACCACGAATGGGAGTGCATTGTCCACTACTCAAATTGGAATAAGATGAGAGAGTAGCTCGTTATGCCGTCATGTGAGATGTGACGTATGTGTCCATATACCAATTTTCGTCTGCAGGGTTAAGTGACATTGTGTTCATAGATGGGGGACATGTGCTGTGTAGGCCTATTGGGGACGTGGGCCGAGTATGCCAAGGTGGGCCTATCAGTTCTGAGGTGAAGTCCACGAGGATGTCGGATACGAGCTAGGAGGAGAGGCCCATGATGGTGGGGCCCACGCGGCCCACAACAGGTAGGCAGCCCACGACGGAGGTTGTTTCCACTGCCATGGTCACTGCTAGATATTTCCTGCCAATGGGGACTACCTCTTCCCACCGTTGTTATTTTTGGAATTCCATCCACCGTGGCCCTTGCCCGACTGCCTGCTACGGTGGTTGTTGCGGGTCCTCGGGCCGGTAGTTCTGGTTATCGGAGTTGGAGGCCCTGCCGTCAGAGGAGGGCCCGACAATGGTAGTGAGGGAGGCATCGACAATACTGGCCTGAGTGGTGCTGCGCTTGATTTTCTGGGTTTTCTCAAGAATAAGCTTCGAACGGGCATCATAAAATTGAGGTAACGTCGTGCATTATTGAAGGATGGTGGCAACACCGTCATAGGATTCATTCAAGACTACAATAAGTTGCATGACCAATCGTTGATTAGTGATTGGTGCACCGATGTTGGAGAGTTAGTTGGCAAGCATCTTAAGTTCTTGACAATATGCAGACATGTTTGGGAAATCATCCTGATGAACGTCCTTGAACTGATTTTCAAGGTATAACGCTCGTTGAGTTTTGTTATCGTGGAAAATACTTTCCAAACGTTCCCACATTTGGCAGGCAGTGGCATCGGTCTTAATGATGGTGTGCAACAGATCATTAGAGAATGTGTCGTATATCCACTGAAGGACGGCTGAATCCAAACGAGACCAGAGTGCATCATTAGAAGTCGAAGTCGAGGGTAGGTCTACGGACTTCAGTGTAGAAGGGATGATGTGGTCAATAACTTCATAAACACGACAATGAATCTTAAAAAGATCCGCCCACGAGGAGTATTGACCCTTTTTCCATCTCAAGGGTGCTAGAGATGAAGTTTTTGATGTTGTTTACTGCAAGTGCATGATGGAATTTGGTTTTGTCAGTCATGGAAGATGAAATTTAGGAGGAGAAGGGAGATATAATGGATGAAAAAAAACACTAGGGTTCAGTGGGGGTGGCGGCCGAGAGCTATGGTCGGTGGCGGTAGAAGTATTTTTAGGCTACTGATACTATAAATGAATATGTTTCCTTAATTGTATTCATCAATAATGTACAATATATATAGTAGTAAAAAAATATTTAAACTAGATAACTAATCAACCTAATTACAATAGGAAATATAATTCTACCTAAAATAGGATACCTAATTACAATACGAATACAATTCTACCTAAAATAAGAGATATACAATTAATGAAAGAATATTTGAGAAATATTCTACTACATATCATAAGCCTTATGCTAAGTCAATTTTAATAGCCATGCATGCCGCTCGACTTTCATTTTTTATGTCCCAATGGATTAGGAATTTCTTGATTAATAATAATTTATCAAATATGGTTCTCCCTGAAATTAACACGACTTGATTTCTTTCTAAACTCATCTCAGATAACCAATTAGATTTTGTTCATGGTAGACTTATTACTGAAAATGTTCTCTTAGCTCAAGAGATTATTCATGGTATCAGAAAAGAGAATGATGGTGGAAATGTTGTTATGAAACTCGACATGTCTAAAGCGTATGATAGGATCAATTGGCAATTTCTTAAGACAGTTCTGAAGAGATATGTTTTCTCTGATTCTTGGGTGGATTTAGTTTGGAGGTCCATCTCCAAAGTATGGTTTCAGTTCTCATCAATGGCTCCAGGAAAGATTTTTTTCACTCCACTAGAGGTCTAAATCAAGGAGATCCGCTCTCCCTAGCTCTTTTCATTTTGGGGGGCTGAGGTTTTATCCAGAATGCTCAACAGTCTTTATTACAATCACTTATATACTGGTTTTCTATGCTAAGATTTGGTCCTCAAATTTCTCATCTTACTTATGTTAGAATAATAATTATGAGAAAATCGCATAATTATTATTATTCTCCATTAATCAAGACATAATTATATTGTGATTAGAATTGTAATAAATTAAAATCAATTAGTAGGATGATGGTAAGTAATTAGTATCTTATATTTTAGGTAAACTAGATTAGTACTACACTCTATTGTTGTATATATCTTATATGATTGGAATGAAAGACTGAATGAATCAATTTCCTTCATGGTATCAAGAGCCAAAGATCTTTTGCCCTAAACCCTACCTCTTCTTTCCCCGTAGCCGATTTTTTCTATTCTCTTCTTGTTGTTTTTTCGGCCACTCTAGGTTTTATTATTCATAAACCCTAAACCTACAACAACTTCTAAAATATAAACCTAAACACTCACCTAGCTGATAACTACCCCCCCCCCGGATAGTACTTGTTTCTCTTCCACAAACCCTTTAATCAACTTCCATCAAAACACCACCTACTTCTCTTCTTCTTTTGTTTTGATTTCTAGTGGAACTTATGGCTGAAAAACAAAGCTTTCATCTCACTCTTGTTGTTAATAACGTCAAGAACTTTATATCCATCTCTCTTGAATGGGAAAAGGGCAATATACCTCTTAGGCGAAATTGTTCAAAATTCATTGTCGCGCTTATGAGGTAATCGACCATATCATCCCGTCTGAGTCATCGTCGGATACCACTACGGTGGACAAAAAGCTATGGTCGCGGTTAGATGTTATATTCCTTCAATGGATTTATGGCACAACATTGAATGATCTTCTACATACCATATTATAGCCGAATTCTACGGCTCAATAGGCATGGAAACGTTTACAAAACTATCCAACGTTGGTTCGTAGGTCACAAATCAATGGTTGGTCCTTCAATTAATTGCCAGATTGAATATACAATATGATGGAGTCGTTACGTTTATTCAACAGAGCAATCCCTTGCCTCCATTCTACGAGTCTCGGTCGAGGTTGATTCTTGAAGAAACACGGAAAGCAAAAAAGGCATCCCCGAGCATTCAACGCCGGAACCACCCTCGTTTCCACTGATTTTCACCAACAAAATTCTGGTTCGGGTAGCGGCGGAAACTGAAATAATAATGGTAAAAAATGTGGCTCAAACTGTAATAATAACAAAGGAAAAATAAAGGTGGAAAGGGACGGGGCAGGAGTGGGGGCAATACCCACCGTGGGCCTGGGCCCCACAGTTGATAGCCCCGCAATTTTTGAAAACCTCAAATTAGGCCAGGCTCTCCTCTTCAAACCGTCAGTCCGGAGTCCTCGGGCCTCATCCACAACATGTTTTTGCAGTCCAAGCACCATCATCGATTGGCTATGCTCTCATGGATCTTGAACAATATGAATCTAAATGTTTTAGATGAGTCATGGTATATGGATACAGAAGCTACGTCTCACATGACGACGTCTCAAGGTAATCTCTCGCCTTATTGTAATTTGAGCACTAATAAAAATATTGTTATCGGCAGTGGGCAACGAATTCCAATTCGTGGTATTGGTAAGGTAAACCTACCACCTCCACACCCCCACCCATTAACATTGAAAAACGTCTTACACGCACCAAAACTAATTAATTTTTTATATTTGTGCGACGCTTTACAACTGACAACAATGTTTCTGTGAATTTTGATCCGTTTGGTTTTTCTATGAAGGATTTTCAGACGGAGATGCCACTAATGAGATGCAATAGCATCGGGGAATTGTATCCTCTTGCGACTATTTCCAATAATTGCATGACCAAACCATCTACTTTTGCAGTCATTTTTCCTACTTTGTGGGACAACCGGTTGGGACACTCGGGAGCACCAGGTTTTGACAATCTTAGGAAGAATAAATTTATTTCTTGTAATAAACTTTTGGACTAGAATGTTTGCCAAAAGTGCGTGTTTGGTAAACATGTTAAACTTCCTTTTGCATCTTCTACCTCCAGTTCTCTTATGCCAATTAATCTGTTGCATTGTGATTTGTGGACATCACCTGTTTTGAGTTCTGCATGTCATAAATAGTATTTGCTGATTTTGGATGGTGATTCGAATTTTTTGTAGACATTTCATTGGGGAATAAATCGCACACCTATGCCATTTTAAAATAATTTAGTGTTTTTATCAAAACTAAATTTGAAAAATCCATTAAATATTTTCATTGTGAAAATGGGGGGGGGGGATTCATCAATGCCCATTTTAAGGATTTTTGTCACCAAACTGAGATATCTTTGCGTGTTTCATGTCCACATACCTCTTCACAAAATGGGAAAGTCGAAAGAAAAATTTGAACAATTAATAATATGATGCGTACTCTCCTTGTGCATTCGTCCACACCACTAAATCTTTGTCACCATGCACTTCATATGGCCACATATCTTTTAAATATTCTTCCTAGTAAACTACTCTTCATTGTGTCACCCACACAAATGTTGTACCACTGTCTCCCATCATTTACACATTTACGGGTTTTTGGGTGTTTGTGGTATCCTTTGTTTCCATCCGCCACAATTAATAAACTTCAGGCCCGTTCCACTCCTTGTGTGTTTTTGGGATACCCACAAAATCATAGGGGATATAAGTGTTATGATATAGCAAATGGGAAAATTATAATTTCTCGTCACGTTATTTTTTATGAATCTACATTCCCGTTTGCAACATCTCGAGTGGCATCCTCACCTTCATATGATTTTCTGGACGACGGACTACATCCACTTCTAAGGTATTATCTACACACTCAAAACAATGTAGGACTTTCCCCAACCCAAACCCTAAATTGGCCGGATAGAGGGGCATTGTACACTCTTCCCTCGGTGTCGACCTAATCCGTCGTGGGTATCAGGCAAGACCCACAAGGGGAAAACCTTACAACCTTACATGTGACACAACCCGATACACTGGCCATTGAAGCCCATGCAAGTCCAACTATCCAACCTCGGACCATTGAAACCCGTGCAGCGCACGTATATTTTATACCTAAGCACCAATTTAACCTAACCACCTCTGTCCAACCATCACCCATACCAAAAAATCCCAAAGTTTCCCTATCCGACCCAAATTAGAAAGCTGTCATGTTAGATGAATTTATTGCTCTTATCACAAATAAGATGTGGGAATTAGTACTACGTCCATCTAATGTGAACATCATTCGGTCTATGTGGGTTTTTTGTCATAAAGAGAATTCTGATGGTTCTTTTGTGAGATACAAAGCTTGTCTTATTAATGATGGCAGGTCTCAGCAGGTTTGAGTGGATTGTGGTTAAACATTTAGTCTGGTAATTAAGCCAGCAACTATCCGGACTGTTCTTAGTCTGACACTTTTCAAATCTTGGTTCATCCATCAGTTGGATGTTAAAAATGCATTCTTACATAGCTACTTACATGAAATAGTGTACATGCATCAACCGTTGGGTTTTCGAGATTATACCATTCCAGATCATGTTTGCCTGTTGAATAAATCTTTATATAGTTTGAACAAGCTCCTCGGGTGTGGTATAACAGGTTTGCAGGATTTGTTTCCAAATTGGGTTTCTCTCACAGCAAGTCTGATCAGTCATTGTTCATTTATAGGAATGGCGCTGACATGGCATATATACTCATGTATGTCGATGACATTATTCTCACGACATCGTCATCTTCACTTCGTCAGTCTATTATGTCCCTTCTGGCTGCTGAATTTGCAATGAAGGATTTGGGTCCATTGAATTATTTTCTTGGCATTGTTGTGACGCAATATGCAGGTGGTCTGTTTCTCATTCAAAAGAAATATGCCTAAGAAATAATTGAAAAAGCAGGGATGTCTTCATACAAACCATCACATACTCTAGTTGACATAAAGGCAAAATTGAGTAATGCTGTCGGTGCTCCATACAGCGATCCTACACATTACCGCAGCCTAGATGGGGCCTTACGATATCTGACTTTTACGAGACCTGATATTTCCTATGCGGTTCAGTAAGTTTGTTTACACATGCATGATCCGAAAGAAGCACATATGGGGGCTCTCAAAAGAATCCTACGGTATGTTAAGGGTACTCTTCATTTCGGTTTGCATCTATATAATCCTCCATCTCGAGGCTCTCATCCTACACAGATGTGGATTAGGGTGGCTGCCTAGATACACGTCTTCCACTTCCGGCTATTGCATATTCTTGGGGGGACAATCTCATTTCATGGTCGTCAAAACGATAATCCACACTGTCTCGGTCAAGTGTTGAGGCAGAATACCGAGGGGTAGCCAATGTAGTGGTTGAATCATATTGGCTCTGTAACCTACTGTTAGAGTTACATTGTCCGATTGAAAAGGCAACAGTGGTCTATTGTGACAATGTGAGTGCGATATACTTATCCGAAAATCTTGTTCAGCATCAGCGCACGAAACACATTGAAATGGATATCCTATTTGTCTCCATGTACCGTTCCGCTATCAAATTGCAGATATCTTCAAAAAAGGTCTTCCGCGCATACTCTTTGATGATTTCAGGGATAGTCTCAGCATACGAGAACCTCCCGCTAAGACTGCAGGGACTGTTAGAATAATGATTATGGGAAAATCCCATAATTATTATTATTCTTCATTAATCAAGATATGATTATATTGTGATTAGAATTTTAATAAATTAGAATCAATTAGTAGGATGATGGTAAGTAATTAGTATGTTATATTTTAGGTAAACTAGATTAGTACTACATCTTATTATTGTATATATCTTCTATGATTGGAATGAAAGACCGAAGGAATCTATTTCCTACCGCTTATGCTGATATTCACATCAGATAATCAAAATTCCCTCAACTTGGTGAAGAAAAATCTGAATAACTATGCTGCTAGTTTTGGACAACTCGTTAATGATGAGAGGAGTTGCTTCCTTGTCAAATCAAAAACCTGTCCAGAAGATATTGTCCGAATTAGAGACATCACAGGTTACAAACATAAACTATTTCCATTTGTCTATTTAGGGTGCCCTATCTATTTGGGAAGAAAACTTATTGCTACATTCGATGACTCTGTAACAAAAGTGGTAAGGAAGATCTCAGGCTGGCAAGGCAAACTTTTTCCAATAGCTGAGAAAGTTATTCTTATCAAACATGTCCTCCAATCCCACCCTATATATCTACTTACTGTTATGAAACCCCCAAATGATATTTTCTTAAAAATAGAAATATACATGACAAGATTCTATTGGGACACAACTGATGAGAAAAAGAAGCGCCATTGGAGTTCTTGGGCTAAAATGAGCTATCCTACTGATGAAGGTGGAATTGGCTTTAGAAGATTGAAGAATACCAGTGAGGCACTTGCAATGAAACGATGGTGGAGATTTAGAACCGTCAATTCTCTTTGGGCTGATTTTATTAAGATCAAATATTGTCGATTAGCTCATCCAGTAGACAAAAATGGAGAGCAGGGCTATCTCATGGATGACAAAGTATGGTGGAGGTCAAGGACAAAACGGAGGAGCTAATATTGTGGAAGATTAACTCAGACTCTTCTAATCTATGCTGGGATAACTGGAAAGGTCTAATGGTCATTGCTCAAGTTATAAACTATGATAACATTGATAGAAATCAATTGGTAAATGACCTAATAGTGGATGGAGCTTGAAACATCGACCAGGTGCATTTTCCTGAATTTCTCTCTGAAACTATTCTTAATATTCCTATTGGGATTCATGTCAGGGATGATTATTGTGGTTGGATGCCTTATTCTAGTGGCAAGTTCTCTACTTCTTCAGTATGGATGATTAACAGACAAACTCGTACAAACAACCATTTCTTCCAAAACATTTGGCACAAATTAATTTCTTTTAAAATGTAATTTTTAGTTTGGAAGATTTTAAAAAGAAAACTTCTTTTTGATGAAATTATTAGTAGATTTGGTATTAGTTTTGCTTCCAGGTGTTGTTGTTGTGTAGTAGGCAAAGCAGAGACTATTCAACATACATTCTTATATGGAGATTTGGGAAAATTTTTTGGAACTCTACTAGGCATACCATGGGAACCTGGCACAATTAGGATAATTTTTATGAAATGGTGGACAACCAAGGCAAGAAATGGACTTCACAAAGAAATACCCAAAGCAGCCCCTATGGTCATATGGTGGGAAATTTGGAAAGCTCGGTGCTCAAACAGGTATGGTAGCTCTAAAGTGTCTAAAAACAGAATAATTTACAATGTTGCTTATCATCTCAGGTGGATAATCTCAAAGACTAATTACAACCCACACTGGAAATGCCAATGGAATGGACTTAGCAGGCAGAACATGCAGATTTCACACAAGATCGAGTGCATCATAGTGAGGTGGATCAAACCCCCATTAGATTGGATTAAAGTCAATACATATGGAAGCCATAATAGCGAGGAGTCGATAGGAGATGGAGGAATTATCAGAGATTACAATGACACACTCATCTTAGCATTTGCTAAAAATCTGAGAAACGGAAGCAGCAATCTAGCAGAAGCATTTGCGGCCAAATTAGGCGTGCAATGGTGTATTTCTCAAGGTTTTCGAAACATAATTCTTGAATGTGATTCCTTGGGTTGTCAATATGCTCAAGGACAATAGAACATCCCATGGCAACTCCAAGACTCCATAGATGATATTAAACAGATGCTATCTCAGACAAATCATATTATCCAATATTGTTATTGTCATGCCCCGACTTTTCTCAAGTCTTCCCTTAGGGCGTGATGGAACCTGAGCAACTATCCCTTCCCATGTGAACCATTAACTACTTTTCTTCCTAAATTAAAAACGTATTTAGGTGCGGAAATAATATATAACATAAAAAATTCAAAGTTTAAAAAGAACAATATCATATAGGGCATTCCCCGAGATAACGAAACTTAATTCTTCAACCTACTTATTCAGGAAGGACCATCACCAAATCCGAATAAATGGATTGGTGGAACAGTGAGGCTGCGGGACGATCGCTAGCCCTGTAATGGAGTTCTCCCTCTATCGCGTTTTCCTGAAACATGTTAGATAAAAGAGTCATCCCTACCATCCGGGGCTGAGTGAGAACCTCGGCTTACAATTCAAAGTAACCTCACAATATTCTATGTACAATCATATTATGAACATAATAAGCATGTCATGAAAATAGATTTCAGCACTTTTAATGTATAAGACAATAAATACTCGCCCCCAAAAATCTCCTCCCAACTCATCCTAGAGAATACCTAGTTAACCAATACACTTGCTCTATCTCATATAACATATTATATATTTGTTGCAGTGAGTGCAACCCCGTCCAATGCATTTCAATTATAACCCCAAAGGAAAGTGTATTTGAATAGCCCCGAAGGAAAGTGTATTTGAATAGCCCCGAAGGAAAGTGTATTTGAATAGCCCCGAAGGCAAGTGTGTTTGAATAACCTCGAAGGCAAGTGTAATTAAATAGCTCCGAAGGCAAGTGTGTTTGAATAGCCCCGAAGACAAGATGCATTTTATATATTTGTTGCGGTATGTGCAATACGATCCAATGCATTTATATATTTGTTGTGGTGCGTGCAACCCGATCCAATGCATTTATATATTTATTGCGGTACGTGCAACCCGATCCAATGCATTTGTATGTTTATATATATATATATTATATGTTAAAAAGATTCAAATAATATTTCCTTCTTTCAACCTTTCGCCCTTCCTACTTGTAAGGGTTATAACTCTCAAACCGTAACTCCAACTAAGGTATTTTTTATGCCGAGTCGAAGGTAACACGAGACCTATCACTATCCCTAGTTTCCTCTGAAAATACTTAGTGAAACTAGTACAAATTCACGAAAGAGACGACCCTATAGAAACTGTCTCGCCAGACTTTTATAAAAAGGGACACAATCTTAAAACAGTCATAACTTTTTATTCGTAAGTCGGTTTAATCCCCGTAACATCACAAACTATCGATAACGGATAAATATAGAACTATTATACAGCAAAAACTTTCAGATTCTTTACCGATTTGTACAGTTTATACGTTATACATTCTGACCCTCCGGATTTTGGTCGATCCGAGGCAGAAACTTTAAATAGCGATAACTCTCAAACCGTATGTCGGATCGATCTCAGTAAGGTCTCAAACTGTCAATAACAAAGAAATATAGAACTATTATTCAACACAAACTTTCAGATTCCTCACCGATATGTACAGTTGTTCCGTTATACGTTCTGCCTTCCGGATTTCATTCGATCCGAGGCAGAAACTTTGAACTGCAATAACGCTCAAACCGTATATCGGTTTTAGCTCCACTTGGGCTCAATCTGATAGTGAAGGATATATGTACAACCCTGTAAAATTTCAGCCAATTCTAACAGATATAACTCAGTGAAACAGATTGTAGTTTCATGACCCAAACTAGTTATCAAATAACCTACTAACAGTAATTTCATGATCATTCTTTCAACATCCGGATCATATTCTAATATGTGTTTGAAAGAAATAATCCCCTTGATTATTTTCATTAATTGAAAGGCTATATATACAAGTTACATATTTCCATAATAGGAGAATCCTATTTCTATTCTATTTCTAAAACCTTATTCTACCATAATTCTAACTATACAATTATGGTAAGTGTATAACACTAATTAAGGTAACCTTTACACTACAATATACTACAAATATATATACCATATATACAAGATTGTATCTTCATCATTCTGCCCGTGATGGGCCAGCCCACTGCCACTGGCTGCTGAAAATCCCACTGCCGAAATAGAGCAATATACTTGTGATATACACTGTTGTATATTGGGTGTATATCACTGGTATATTGCTATGTATATTTCTCTGTTTAACACACCCCTGCAGTCATAGCGGGTGGTATTCGAACGCTGAGACTGTCCCTAAAATCTTCAAAGAGAACCGCTGGTAGATCCTTTGTAAAGATGTCTGCAATTTGATAACGAGACGGGACATGGCATACGCGAACGTGACCCTTTGCAACCTTTTCACGGACAAAGTGAATGTCCATTTCGATATGCTTGGTGCGTTGGTGTTGAACTGGGTTACCTGAAAGGTAGATGGAACTAATGTTATCGCAATATACCAAGGTTGCCTTCTGAATGGAACAATGAAGCTCCAACAGCAAATTGCGTAGCCAACATGATTCGGAGACCACATTCGCTACCCCTCGATATTACGCCTGCACTTGGCGTGATAGAGTTGCCTGACGCTTTGCCGACCAGGAGACCAAGTTGTTGCCAAGGAACATACATGTAGCTTAAGTCGAAATGCTGGTATCGGGACAACCACCCCAATCAGCATCCGTGTAAGAGACAAGTGTGGATGTAGATGAAGGATACAAGTGCAACCCATAGTCCAGTGTCCCATGAATATACCGAATGATGCATTTGATTACATTCATATGCTCAACTCTGGGATCATGCATGAATAAACACACCTGCTGAACCACATACGTAATATCCGGTCTGGTAAAGGTAAGATACTGGAGGGCCCCTGCAAGACTGCGATAGCGGGTCGGGTCCTTGTATGGTGCACCTGCTGCGGCACTCAGCTTGGGGTTTGCATCAACTGGCGTGGAAGTCAACTTACAGGATGATATCACAGCCCTCTCTATGATCTCAGCAGCATACTTTCGTTGAGACAAAAATAATCCACCTGAATGACGCTTGACGGCAATCCCCAAAAAATAACTCAAAGGCCCTAAGTCTTTCATAGCAAACTCAAAACTGAGCATGGTCATGATAGACTGACGCAAGGCATCGGAATAGGCAGTCAAGATGATATCATCCACATACAACAGAATGTAGGCCAAGGACGAACCACGGCGGTAGATGAACAAGGAATTATCTGACCTGTTGTGAGTGAACCCACTAGTTGAAACAAAGTCAGCAAACCTCGTGTACTAGGCCCTTGGAGACTGCTTAAGCCCATATAAGGACTTTTTCAACAAACATACATGATGAGGACGGTTTTGATCTCTGAAACCCAACGGCTGATGCATATAGACTGTTTTCTTGAGATCATCATGTAGGAAAGCATTCTTAACATCCAATTGATGAATTGGCCAAGTTTATTAAAGAGCCAGGCTAAGCACAGTGCGAATGGTAGCCGGTTTGACCACTGGACTAAACGTCTCACCACAATCAATCCCAACCTGCTGAGTCTTACCATCACCCATAAGTCGCGCCTTATGTCGAGCAAATAACCCATCTGAATTCTCCTTATGAGCAAAAATCCACATAGACCTGATAATATTAATATCATATGGACGGGGTACCAACTCCCACGTCTTATTATCAATAAGAGCATTATATTAATCAGTCATAGCAATTTTCCAATTAGGGTCATTTAATGCGGACACAGAATTGCGGGGCAAGGGGGATTTAGAGACATCAGAATGTAAATTAAAATGTCTTTTAGGTGTAAAAATACCCCGCTGACTACGAGTGACTGGTCTATGACTCGAGGAAGAATTGAGGGAATTTTGTGAATTTTCTGGGGTCGGGACGGACTGGCCAGCAGGCACTGGGCCTGTTGGCCCAAATCAGAAAACTGAATCATCCACTGGACCAGTTCAGGTGACTGGATCGCCCAATTGTCGCGATCGATCCAAGAATCGGGCGCGGCTGGCAGCGTCTTGTGGGTCCAGCGGGCAGTGGGCCCGCTGGAGAATTTTGGGTGCGGGAGATGTTCGAAAAATTCCGAATAATATACGGGGATATTTGGACATCCAAAAAATTATACGACTTAGGCTCGGGAGTATGAACTTTCGCAAAAGGAAATTGGGTTTCATAAAAAATGACATTGCGATTAATTATGATTTTCTTGGAAGATAAGTCAAAGCATTTCTAACCACGATGATTCGACGGATAACCCAAAAATACACACGGGGTAGACCGAGCCTGAAGTTTGTTAATTGTGGTGGATGGGAATAACGAATAACACAAGCATCCAAAAATCCTAAGGTGAGAATAAGACGGGTTCTTATTATATAGGATTTTGAGGGGGGAAGAATATGTCAGACCTTTAGACGGAATTATGTTAAAAAGATATGTGGCCATTTGTAGAGCATGATGCCAAAAATATAGAGGTATGGAGGCATGAATTAAGAGAGTTCGGACAACGTTATTTATGGAACGAATTTTGCGTTCGGCCTTCACATTTTGTGAAGATGTATGAGGACACAAAAAATGAAAATTGATCCCATTATTAGCACAGAATTTCCGAAACTCCCTATTGTCATACTCTTTCCCATTATCTCATTGAATATTTTTTATTTCTCTTTCGAATTGAGTACGAATGAACGCTCTAAATTTGATGAAGACGGAAAACACTTGTGATTTATTCGCAATTAGAAACGTCCACAAAAATCTAGAATAATCATCTAAAAAGATAACATAATATTGATGACCCAATGAACTAAGAACAGGAGACGTCCATAGGTCGCTATGAATAATATCAAATGGCATTGAAGTATGAGAATTGGAGTCTACAAATGGCAACTTAACAATTTTCCCTAATGAACAAGACTAACAAAGTGGAGTACGACTCGTACCCTTACAAGAAATAAAGCTATTTTTATCTAAAACTGATAAAATAGAAGATCCCGGATGACCCATGCGAGCATGCCACATGAAAGGAGAGATGGTTGCAAAAACTGACGGCAAGGCTTGACTCGATGGACTGAAACCGGGCATGATAGGATACAGATCTCCCCTACTATCACACCTCATGAGATGACTCCCCGTCTTGAAATCCTTCACAGAGAAACCAAAAGGATCAAATTCAACGGAAACGGAATTGTCAGTAGTGAACTTTCGGACAGACACTAAATTTTTAATCAATTTAGGAGCATGGAAAGTATTTTTCAAGAGAAGGGGTGGATTGGGGGGAGACAACGTTTTCTGACCATACCCTAGAATTGGAATAGAACTGCCATTACTAATAATTATGCCCCGAGGGGTGCTCAAATTGGAATAAGATGAGAGAGTACCTGATTTGGAAGTCATGTGAGTAGTGGCACCGGTGTCCATGTACCAATTTGGGTCTGGTTGAGTTAACCCTAATGTGTGCATCGCGGCCTCGATATCGGTTTGAGTGGGGCCTGCTGCATGATGGGCTTGCGGAGGTCGGGGCCCAAGAATTCCTGTCCGTGATGGAGCTGGGTCATAGCTGCTCATCGCTTCTTCTTCGGGCCACTAGCTGATGGGCCGCCACCGCTGGTGTTGGGCTGTTGAGCGTTGGACCATCGCCGGAATTTCTCGTTTGAATGATAAGAGTGCTGCCGCCCACGGCCCATCGCCCCCTGCCATGGGCCCCACTACTGGGACCAGGGGGTGGTGGGCCACTGTTCCCTGGTTGGGGCCCACCGCCTGCTTGCTAACCACCGGAACCGCCACCAGAACCGCCGCGTTTGCCCCCGCGGTTTTGTTATTATTCTTACGATTATTTTTGCCGCCACCATGATTATGGTTTTGGTATGAATTATTAACAAAACCTGAAGAACTTGGGGAGGACGCCACCATGACGATGGGGCTTGCTCCGGTAGCCGCCTTTTTAGCCAAACCGGCTTTTTCCAAAGTAAGCATGGAGCAGGCTTGATGAAAAGCGGGAATAGGGTTGCTTTGACGTAGAAGAGTTCCAACGCCATTATATGCCTCCGAAAGGCCGGCAACCAATTGTAGAACCAGACGATTATTGGTGACAAGTGCGCCCACATTACAGAGTTGATCTACCAACTCCTTAAGTTTCTTGCAATAGGCAGATACGTTAGGAAATTCTTTCATGCGAACGAGGGAGAATTCCTGCTCAAGTGTGACGGCACGTGAATGTTGGTTATCTTGGAATATGTCACGCAATCTATTCCAAGTAGCCATAGCCGTGGTATCCGGTTCAATAATCGTTTGTAGAAGGTCAACTGAAATAGTGGAATAGATCCACTGGAGAACGGTAGCATCAAGTGTAATCCATAATTGAGGATCCTTCTCGGGACGAGGTGTAGTGGGAAGAATGATATGATGGATAACTTGTTGGGAGATAACGTGTATTTTAAACAACTCCGCCCACGTCGCATAATGGACGTTTTCCATCTCAAGCACAATCGGGATACAGTTCTTGATGTTGGAAACCATGAGGGCAGGATGATAATTGTTCTTAGACATCTTGAAAGAACAAAGAAGGAAGGGAAATTTAAAAGAGGTTTTTGAGAGCGGAAGACGAATTTTGGAAGAGAAACCCGAGGGGGGTGGGGTATTTCGGCCGAAACAAGGAGAGGACAAAAGTTGGGAGAGAAAAACTTTTGTTTTAGACCTAGTCTCTTGATACCATGAAAGAAATAATCCCCTTGATTATTTTCATTAATTGAAAGACTATATATACAAGTTACATATTTTCATAATAGGAGAATCCTATTTCTATTCTATTTCTAAAACCTTATTCTACCATAATTCTAACTATACAATTATAGTAAGTGTATAACACTAATTAAGGTAACCTTTATACTACAATTTACTACAAATATATATACCATATATACAAGATTGTATCTTCATCATTCTGCCCGTGATGGGCCAACCCACTGCCACTGGCTGCTGAAAAGCCCAATGCCACTGGCTGCTGAAAAGCCCAGTGCCGAAATAGAGCAATATACTTGTGATATACACTGTTGTATATTGGGTGTATATCACTGGTATATTTCTCTGTATATTGCTCTGTTTAACAGTGTTGTAACTTAAAAATAAGGGATTATACTAAGAGTTACGAGTGAGAGAACTCACCTTTTATTACTTCGTACTGCAAACGAACTTCCACACTCCAACTAATCCTTTCCCTTCTTGCTCCCTTGTATTTTTCTGAATTTTTGCTCTTGGTATTTTTTTTTCTGAATTTCTATTCTTTGTGCTAAGTGTTTTATTTTGTGCTATGCAAAATATATAGTGAGTTGTGTGTGTAACTTGAGGGAGGTGGAAGGAGAAGAGGTTGAGGGAGATGAGGGGTTTTGAGAGGGGAGAGGGGGAACGTGCAAGTAAAGGGGTGGGTTGGTTTTCTCCTCTTCTTTTTTAAATTTTATTGGGGGAATGTGCAATTAAAGGGGTAGGTTGGTTTTCTCTTCTTCTTTTTTAAATTTTATTGGGGGGGGGGGAATGTGCAATTAAAGGGGTAGGTTGGTTTTCTCTTTTTTTTAATTTTTTTTTATTTTGGGATTTTACAGTTATAGAGAAGCTAATCAAGTCGCGGACGCGCTATCAAAATGGAGCATCGACGAACAAGATGGGCAATTTTTTGAGTCGAAAGATCTTCCTAAAGATACGATAGGGCCATACATACTTGACAAGGCAAACATGACATAAACAAACGAAGAACATCTTTGTGCAATTATAAATTTTTGGGAGCCTAATTTTT
This sequence comes from Anisodus acutangulus, assembly GCA_029783415.1. NCBI lineage: Eukaryota > Viridiplantae > Streptophyta > Magnoliopsida > Solanales > Solanaceae > Anisodus > Anisodus acutangulus. The sequence continues at coordinate 44,888,094 of CM056495.1, read as the reverse complement.
TGCTTAGAGAGTTCATTTTCTCACTGTAAAGAACCACAAGCAAGCATATGAATCTTGTAAATGCTTTGGTCCAGAGGCTATTCTTACCCTCTGTTTACTGTACATTCCATTCCGAAGAAATAAAAGGTCCACGCAACCTCAAAGGCGTAAATTATATTTTAAAAAAAAAACATGAATAGAACACGACTTGATAAGGTCTAATAATATCATGAATTATGGACTTGATCTTATCAACAATTATCTTTGTGATAGTCTTGTAGAAACAATACTCAAACTAATTATACGTCGAAATTAGGGTAGAGTTTTAGGATTAGCCATCTTAGATATAAGCGTCATATCTCATAAGGGAATAATTCAATTCACTAGGGAAGATAGAAAACCTAAAATATTCTCTAATAAAAATGATAGAATGAAGGTCCAACATGCTTCTAATACTTTTTGTAGAAGGCGGCTTGAAGACCATCATGTCCAGATGCTCTGAAATTGCCCATTTTCTAATAGCATTCAAAATTTCTCCATAAAAAATAGATATAAGCTTATTACGAGTGTCATCAGATAACATTTGTGGAGGAGGAGTCAATAGGGGATTCACATTGGTATGAATAGTATGAGCCGAAAATAATTGATAAGAATAGTCGGTAAAAAAATGCTATTAATGTTTCTAGACTCTATTCTAAGGAGCAAGGACCTAGATCGATCAACTTAAAAAATGCTATGACGAAAACAAGCTGTTCTAGACATTGGTCTTGGGTGTTCAGAGATAATCTGTTTATGTTTCGGTTTAACTACTACAAAATTTTCATTATTTAGTACGTCGAGACACTTAGAAAGAGAATTATGGAATTTTTAGGATTATAATGTTGTCTTATTGATTCAATCTGTATGTTTGATATGAAACTGTTGTTTCGAGTGAAAGGGAGAATAGTGGGAATTGCGTGAAGCAAATCAAAGAGTAAATATCTCAAAAGCTCATTCAACTATGAGAGATTATGTAACAAAGTCATTAAACTTTGTTATGTATCAACAAAATCACTCAACTTAGTGTTTTTCTTTTATAGAATCACTCAGCCAAATTTGTCATAAAAAATATGAAATGGTAAAATAAATTAATATTTTTATGCCATGTAGATATGGACTACAACAACAACAACATAACCAGTGAAATCTCACAACGTGGGGACTGGAGAGGGTAGATTGTATGCAGACGTTACATCTATCTTGGAAGGTATAGAGGTTGTTTCCGAAAGACCCCCAACTCAAGAGAAAGTATAAAGTCAGATAAAGATAAGAAATTCAAAGAAGTATGAAAATGAAAATAACGAAAGCGACTAAGTCATGATAAAGCAGTGTGAAAAAGAAGCAGTAGCTACCATAGATAAAATAAGAAACCCGAAGTACAAAAAATAACAGATAGTAACAAAAATCAAAGGACAAGAAACTATAGAGCAATACTACGACTACTAGTATGAAAGGATAAACAAAAATACCTACTAACCATCTACCCTAATCTGAGTCCTCCATAACATCCTATCTAAGGTCATGTCCTCAGTAAGATGGAACTGCGTCATGTCTTGCCTAATCACCTCTCCCTAATACTTCTTCGTCCTACCTCTACCTCTTCTGAAATCGTCCATTGCCAACCTCTCATACATCCACACTGGGCATCTGTGTCTCTCATCTTTACATGCCCAAATCATCTCAGTCTTGCTTCCCACATCTTGTCCTCCACCGAGGTCACACCCACCTTGATCCGGATAACTTCATTTTCAATCATAACTCTCCCTAGTATGCCTACATATCCATCGCAACATTATCATTTCTGTAACTTTCATCTTTTGAATGTGAGAGATCTTAACTGGCAAACACTCTGCCCCATATAACATAGTCGGTCTAACCACCACTTTGTAGAACTTGCCTTTAAGTTTTGGTGGAACCTTCTTATCACACAACACTCAGGAAGATAGCCTCAATTTCATCCACCCTGCACCAATATGATGTGTGCCATCATTATCAATTCCCCATTTCCTTGTAGAATAGACTCAAGGTTCTTGAAACTACTTTTCTTCTGGATGGCATGGGTACCAAGCCTCACTACCACGTCAGCCTCATACGGTACGTCACTGAACTTGCACTCCAAGTACTCTTTCTTGGTCCTACTCAACTTGAACCCTTTAGATTCTAGAGTCTGTCTCCAATCCTCCAGCTTAGCGTTAACTCCGATGCGAGTCTCGTCAATCAGGACTATGTCATCCATGAATAACATACACCATGACACCTCTTGTATTTGTCGCGTCAATCCATCATCACCAAGACAAATAAAAATGGGATAACAGCTGATATGAACTCCACAAATAAAATAAATTAATGAAGACACATATCTTATACCCGAAAATTATAAAAATAATTCCTATACTTTGTTATGATTCTAGTCTTCTTCTTGTGAACTTCAACAACTGAAAGGCTACAAAGAAAGTGTTTCGATACTGGAAAGGAACGAAAGATCATATGCTCACTTATAGAAGATTTGACCATCTTGATGTGATTGAATATTCAGATTCAGATTATGCTGGTTGTATGGATACAACAAAATTCACATTTGGTTATTTGTTTCTGTTAGATGGAGGAGCAAAATCATGCATGGAAGAGTGCGAAGCAGTCTGTTATAGTTGCATCCACTATGGAAGCTGAGTGTGTGGCACGTTAAGGCCACAGTTCAAACTAATTGGTTGCGAAATTTTATTTTAGGATTTGGACTAGTCGACAGTATTGTTAGGCCGTTGAAAATTTATTGTGATAATTTCGTAGCAGTCTTCTTCTCTACAAACGACAAGTATTCAAAGGGTGCTAAGCTTGAAATACGTTTCGGTTAAAGAAGAAGTCCATATACATAAAGTTTCAATTGAACATTTAATTAGCACCAAACTTATGATTGTCGATCTTTTAACAAAAGAATTACAGCATAAGACATTTATTGAACATGTTGAAAGAATGAGCCTTATTGATGATAATGAATGACTTTATGTAAAAACCTTATTATGATTATGAAATTGACACTTTATAGCTCATATATATATATATTCACACCACTTTCGCTACGTGAGCAACACGAATGTGCCTTACATGTGGTTTACAGGCCGCACGTAATCTTTCTTTCCAACGAGCCATTTTTTTGATTTGGAAGACGGGCATTGCGTTCCGTTCGAAAGGCATAGTTTTTAGTATGTCTCCAGATAGGGTTCCCACTAGTCAGTCTAGCTAGTGAGCGGTGCTTTAGGATGGAAAGCAGGCCGGGCCCTACGGGCAGGCATCTCCCGCAACGCAAGCACCATTGTTCGACACCACCCGAGAAATAAAATATTTGTCAGTCCAGACTGAAAGTACATGCATAGATATTGGTTTAATGTCAAGACCGACGAAGGAAGCTCGGGACGGAGACGTATGAGGCGGAAGTCTTAGGTACAATTCTATGGGAAGAGAGTGGCTGCCTACTGGAGCTTCGATCAAGAACCACCGGTTAATTATATATATATATATATATATATATATATGTATGTATATATATATATATGTATGTATATATATCCTTCAACTTGTCCGAATTTTTTATTTAGACACCTAAACTAAAGGTTGTACCTATTGAACACCTGAACTCCAATCAAACTATATCTACTGAGCACAAAGTGCTGACATGACACAATGTGTGTGATATAGTCTTCTTTCAGAGAGTGAAGAACCCTATTTTTAATTCTTTTTGCTTTGTCTTTCACTTGAATTGCCATCATCTCTACCACCGGTTACACCTGTACACTTTCCCTGCCACCATCAAATTCGTCACAACACACCACCATCCACTCCTCACTCCTTAGCCAACATTATCATCTCCACAGACAATATATTCAGACATTGCCATCATCCATAAAAGTTCACAAGAACAAAAAATAAACATTAGCCATTTGACTGCAGCTAAATAGTTTGATGGGGGATAAGAACAATAAGAGAGGAAAATAACTCACATTTTGAAGAGAAATGTACCACATCGGTAAGGGATGAGATCCTTGGGCTCCTTATAAGGCTTGATCAATTCTCTTCCTTTTAAACTAACTTTTGGAGTGTGAGTTAGCCCAATGCTTAATTTAACATGGTATCAGAGCCAGACCCAGACTCAGACTCGATCCGATATGGGCCCCATAAAAAGGAGGGCAGAATGCCCCTGGACCAACTGACCAGTCCCGGGCCGATGGAATGTGAAAATGACTTCGGTCCATAAATGTACACGCTTCAGACCGGTCAGAAGACCCCGGATAAAAAAGAATGTCCGGATCTACGCGTGAGGGGGGTGAAAAGAAATGTACCACATCGGTGAGGGATGAGATCCATGGGCTCGGCTTGAGCAATCCTCCTCCCTTTGAGCTAGTTTTTCGGTATGAGTTAGGCCCAATGTCTAATTTGACACATTCAGTTTCAACAATCGAACCCCATCAACCAAACGTCTTTCTTGATTCTTTGGCTAATAGCAACCTATTATTTTGAATCAATTTATTATTTCTCAGATTGTTAAATACACTCAATTTGGACTTCTAGACTAAAGTTCATTAACATAAATCCAGAAGTCCTAAAACCACCTGGATTGATCGAACATATCCAAAATCAAACAAATAGATTTTTTTTATGGTAAATCACTTTGCTTATTTTTGAAAAAAATTTAGTAATTATAATTCCAATCGAAACAGAGAGCAATCATGAATACCAACAATGGGAAAGAGCCAATAAGTATGAAAGCTCGTATTTTTCTCTACCTAGTACATCATCCACCCCCATCTTTTTCACACCGTCCATCTTCCGCCTACGTTACCTCTCAGTCCACATAAACCCAGGAGCGGACTAATGTGTTAGTCTTTGGGGCTCAAGCGCCCATTAACCGTGACAGATCCTCTATGTAGATATATAGAAAATATGAGAAGTTTTGGTATAAAACAATAAATAGCACTTATGAAGCAATAAAAAATGTTGATTCTCTCGTTAATAGGTTGTAGGCTAAGCCATGTAGAAGCCAAATTTGAATCATACTCAAAACAATATATTTTTTGTTAATTTTAAGGAGAGCACCAAGACCATTGAATTTTGGGTCTGCCACTGCATAAACCTTCCAATTTATCTTCTTTGTTCACCAATACAAATATCTTCAGAACTTGCGGTCAAACATGGTGTTGCAGAATTTATTTTTGTTTTTTATTGCTCTAAAAAACTAATTACTTTCTTTCTTCCAATTTATGTGATACACTTTCCTTCTTAGTCTGTCTCAAGAAGAATGACACATTCTATATTTAGAAATAATCTAACTTAAAACTTCTTCTTTTACCCTTAATGAAATGATTTACAGCCACACAAATATCTATGTCTTGTTTTGGATCACAACTTAAAATTGCTCATTTTACCCTTGTGCGGGGTAGGTGAGGTGTCAAAAGTTGGTTGGTTGATTTTGAGTGTGAAACTCATGCATGTAGAGTGTTTGGGTGACTGTAAAAAGTGTGTTCAATAGACACATTTTCGATATACTCAAGGTGTTCAATGGGTACAATCTTTGTTTAGGTGTCTAAATAAAAAATTGGAGCAAGTTTAATGGGCAGTCTATGTATTATGTTTCTGTTGTTACATGTTCTCTTGTATATATAATATTGAGAATGAAGATGATGACAAGTTCTGGCTTAGATCAAGTATTCTAAGCATTATTAGTGGACCATTAATTATGTATTTGTAAAGTTATATTGAGTTATAGATTAATATTGTAGTAGACGAAAGGGACTATATCAAATAAAGGGATGTATAACTACCATGACTCATAATATTTGATTTATTCAATAACAAGGAAAGGAGAATTTAGCATCTTATCGTGCACATAATGATAGAAAAATTTATTAGACCATTAAGCTAATAATGACACGTGCGCCAAGCGGGAGAATTAGTTTTTGGCCCACGCGGCTATATTATTTTGTTTTAATAAATAATAATAATGATATAATTTCTAAATCCTATTGGTTGTAGGGAAGTTATATCAGATAAAAATTCCCACTACCCCACTTTGATGGAGAGTGAAATTAATGTGTTAATTAACTGTTGGTTCTCTCGTTGCCTTTAAGTAGAATAACGTAACTTCATCTCTATTCTGAAAAGAACACAATAAGGAAAGAAGGAGAGAATCTGGTTTTTCTCGAGATATAATTAAGTGCTTCCAATCAATTCAAGTCAAGAAGAATGTTATGGCAGATTCTGGTACGTTTTCTTGACTGATTTACTAATACAGTAAATTTATGTTAGAATCATATAATTCCACGACTCTGAATAATTGATATGATTTTATGTTAGATTGTTTATATTTTATAGTCTATGATTTGTAAAAATCTTTATACAACAGGGAGTTAGACACTTGAGCTGCAAAGTTAACCCAACAGATTGTTGTGTATTCCCTCCGTTTACTTTTACTTATTCACTTTTAATTTTGTATGACCTTTAAGAATTAATAAATGAATATATTTTATCATTATATCCATATTAATTGGTGTATATTCTTAGTATACTTGGGAAATGATTTGAAGATGAGTAATTAACGGTAAGGCTAAAATAAGAATAAAAAAATTATCTTTTCTTGATATGCTAAAGTGAATAAGTAAAATGATTTTTTTTAATATAATAAACAAGTAAAAGTGAACGGAGGGAGTGACATTTAGAAATTCTGTAAAATATTATTACAATGGTCTTGTCTGTGACAAAGGTAACAAAATGTTATTGTAACAATCATATTCATTTCCCAAAATGTTATTGTTGGAGGAAGGGAAATTATAGTGTTGTAAAAAACACTCGCTTCAGAGTGTTAAAAAAAATAAGAGACCTAATAGGCAGAATAAAAGAAAATCTGGGACTTGTTTTTAATTTTTTAAAAGTTGAGGAGCATATATAGCTCCATCTTCGACTATGGACTCTACATTTATCATCTCCATCGACTGCCTAGGGTTCAAATTGGTCTTCATCTGCTCAGTGCCACTGCCTAGGGTTCCATTTCCAAATTCGCCAGGTATTTTCTTCTTCAGCTTTTATTCATTGTTTGCTTTTATTTTTTTCAGTTATTAATTTAATTGTATTTGCCATTTCAGTCTTCATTTAATTTCACTAGGCAATAGGAAGTAGCAATTTTTGAGTCTAAAATCCTTTTTTCTTAGCTTTTTGGGGTAAGCCCTTTGATTTAATTGGAGTTAAAATCCCTTTTCCAGTTACTGATTACTAAAACAAGGATTTTTACTCCAATTGAAGTAGGGGGATTAGTATTAGGAAATTTAGAACTTTTAACTGAGCATTTTTGGGGTAGTGATGATAGAGATTTGCATATGAAGAGGAAGACACGTAGAGGAAACAATCGCGGGTAGCAAATTATCATACTCCGTTTACATGAGAAGTGAGTTCGAAAAATAATATGGAGTCGTTTGGTAGGGTGTACAGGAATAGTACTGGATGACCCTGTGGTCCGGCCCTTCCCTGGACCCGCGCATAGAGGGAGCTTAGTGCACCGGGCTGTCCTTTTTTTAGGGTGTGTTAGTAATGCGGACATTAATTTTTATCAACCTTTTAGTTTGTTGTATTAAATGAATAGGGTGTATTAGGTAAGGAATAGTATTGAATAGAGTGTATTAGAATAGTAAAAGTATTGTTATAGTTACCATGGTTTACTATGTATATAGGGTGTATTAGTAATGTTGGGATCAATTATGCCGACATTACTTTTTATTAACGGTTTGGTTTGTTGTATTATTAAATGAATAGGGTGTATTAGAATAGAAATAGCACTGAATATGTTGTATTATTAGAATAAGAATAGTACTAGTATTATTAATGCCATGGTTTACCTAACAATTTTACTTATCAAAAAAAAAGAAAGAATGGTACTGAATAGAGTGTGGAACTAATACAAGTACTTGTTATACATAGGTTGAAAATATTATCAAACAAGGGGTTAAATAATACCAAAGCTAATACCAATATTGTTTTCTGTAATACCTCCTACCGAACAACCCCTAAGAGAGAAAATAGAATTCTCTAGGTTCATCATTCCGAATGGTAACAAGGTCTGCTTCTGGCTTGGTATATGGTGTGATGATACCATGAATAAGATGATTTTTCCTACCTATTCTTGCTGGCTGATGATAAGAGCATATTTCTGAGGTCTTGAAGAAATATGAAGATCCTTGAACTTAGGTTTATAAGATTATCGATGAGGTAGAACCTTACTTAGAAATGTTGTACACAAGGCAAAAGGGACATCATGATGTGAAAATGTTTGTATACGAGACAATAGTAAAATCATATTACAAAATTCTTGGAGCAACATATGAATAAGATAGGACCCAAAGAAAGGTGGCATCTTTTACTTGGTGTGCTTCTCGGGGAGTCATTTTTACTGCAGAAAATTTAAGGAGGTAAGTTAGTTAATTGGAGATTAGTATTTCATACCATAGTAGCAAGACATTTTGGACGACCACTCCTTGTGCTCTTATGGTCAAGAGGAAAGAAATTAAACAAGAGAGTCTTTGAAGGGATTGAATACCTGTTGAGTCAAAAGCTCTATTTATTTTGGATGTAGAGGAAAATTCCAGCTTGAGTGTTTTCTTGATTTTGTTGGTCATTTAAGTCTTATGCAATGCACTACTGTTATATAGCTGACACCTTCTTGGTGTTTTATAAATGAGTTTTCTTATTTTGGTAAAAAATGAATTGGAATAGAGGATATGCTTTCCTATTTGATCCATTTGAATTCCATATTCGTAGTTGCGATCGGATCTATTCATTAAAAAGAATTGATTCAATACATTTCTTATGTACCCATAGGTACTATATTGGATTTGGAAAATGAGGATTATGTAGAAAATAAGGACTTATGTGGGAGGTTAATGTTTAATGCCAATTCTACTGTTTTTGTTACCTTTTTTGGCATAATTGTATAGATTTAGACACACAGTTCTACATTGTGGCAAAGTTATGCAGTCTTCTCATGTATTATGTTGTCATATGGATTTAAGATTGTATAATGAACCCAACCTCAAGTCAAGGTGCAACTCAATCTTATTAATGATCATGGCTTTAAAGCCTGTGAAACAAGTCAAGGAGTATTGCATTTCACTGTTTAATTTTAAATTTTCACTGGCCATTGAACATCTGTTAAGGTGTTGCTGATTGGTGTAAAGAAGGAAAGGAAGTTGTTTATTTTTCTTCCTTTGAGATAAAGAGGGAAGAAATTCTTGAAATCTGCTTTGCTAACAACTGTTTGAAACTCATTTTCACGTATCTATTGCAATTCACCTTTGCTCAAATGTTTTAAACATTGTTTTTTTGGTGTACTTGGTGGGAACTTGTCATGCACTTGTTTATTACATGGATTTTGATCTTTGTGGAAATTGAGAAATGGAACTCTTTCTATTATGTAAGTGTACCCGAACACTTAAAATCTGGCTAGTTGATGCTCCATCATCCATCAAAACTTTACTGCTTTCCTTGGTATGTTCGCTGACGTCCCAAAATGAAAGAGAACTTGATTATTGGATACAAATCCAAGTCTAAATATTCCCTCTTAATTTTCTGGGCAACTCAGCACAGATTCAACTAATAGTGAACAATTTGACGGACTACTGTTCTTTAATTATTTATCTATCTGTTTTCCTTTGAGTTTGATGTGTCGACCTTTTATTCATTATGATTGATCTGTAAAATCTTGTGATCTACATTGGGATGCTTATTTACTGTTCATATTGTTTCAGGGTTTTGAAATGGAGGATACACCTAAAGCAGAAGATCAGTTGCCTGAGAGGGCCTCGGAAAGTGCGCCTCAGAAGATACCCGAAAGCCTCGAGGAGATGCTTTCTAGGCATAGGTACTTTATAAGGCTCTTACGGGACATGTTGCCATTGTTTTTCTCTCCTCTAGTTGTATTTTTAATATTCTCTATATAACCCTCCACATGATTATTACACTGTTCTGTTTGTAAGACTGGTCATGCCCTACTTGTATTACTAGCGAATTTATGCGGAAATGCTCTCGACTTTGTTAGCATCGCTCTTACTGCTCAAATATGAATTTATGGAAGGATCACCAACCTTCTATAATGCTGATCCACAGAAAAACAACTGGAAGCTTTTCTAATTGTATAAATGAATATTAGCAGTACTACTTAAGATTGGAAGTCTATATGAGAAGATGGCTTATAACAGGCTTCATGGATCATGCACAGGATTTCGATTTTTCACCTGTGATAAGTAATCGTGTTTACCAATATCACAGATGGCTTGTAACAAGGTTTTCAGTTACTGAATGTTTGAGCATTTATTGTGAAGCACTTGCTTAATTTATCACATTAAATTAGTTATTTGGGAGCTTAATTTTTTATTGACACGTCATATTGATGTATGCAGGAAAGAAATCTCTCAGCTACAGGACAAAGAAATTGGTATGAAAAAGACAGCAGCTAAAGGCAGCAAAGCTGAACAGAAAGCTAAAAAGAAACAAGTGGACGAAGAAGTATCTAAACTTTCCGCAAAGCTCAAAGAAAGGCATGCTGGGGAACTTGCTTGTTTAGGCTACAGTGGTGGTAATAATGATAATGCAAAGGAAAAAAGGAATCTTGACACATTGGTGAAGGCCATTGCTGGAGTTTCTGTCAGTAGTCAAACTGACCATTCAAAACCCAGCAAGAGTGTGAAGAGACGTGAGAAAAGAGCTCAACAAGAGGCAGCCAGAGAGCAGAGAATACAAGAAGAGCAGAGTAATATCATAAGTGATCGGGTTATTGAGAATGAAAAGTTAGAAAGAAAGCTTGAGCCCCTTGGATTGACTGTTAACGAAATAAAGCCTGATGGACACTGTCTCTACCGAGCTGTGGAGAATCAGTTAGCCGTCCATTCTGGTGGTTCATCTCCTTATACATATCTTGAACTGCGACAGATGGTGGCAGCTTACATGAGGAAACATGCAACCGACTTTCTCCCTTTTTTCCTCTCTGAGAATGAGGAAGGGGGAGAATCAGATGATTCTCTTGTGGAAAGGTTTGAGAATTACTGTAGAGAAGTGGAGTCAACTGCTGCATGGGGAGGACAACTTGAGCTTGGTGCTCTAACTCACATCTTAAAGAAACATATAATGATATTCTCAGGGTCATTTCCTGATGTGGAGATGGGAAAGGAATACAAATCCGGCAGTGGCTCTGGCTCTTCGGCTTCTAGTATAATGCTATCTTACCACAAGCATGCTTTTGGGCTTGGAGAGCACTATAACTCCCTTATTCCCAGTTCAGTCTGATAGGTTTGATTTATATTATGTGGAACAACGTGTTTACAGCAACATGATAGCTCAACTAATATCATGGTTTGCAACAAACTGATCTAGCAACGGTTTCATCTGCGTCATAAGTCATTCGAGTCAAATGCGTTTTATCCTTCTAAAATGCTATTGGAGGACTAAATCCTAACTTGTGGATTTTGTTTCCTGTGTTGTGATAACTCATACTTCCTTTCTTTCACATTCCAAATTAAGAGTCTCTGTTTAGTTTCCAGTACACGCATTCATTATCATTTTTTCGCTTGGCTGGCTGTTATCATGCTTGGTTCCTCATTTCCACTTTGCAGAATTGTGGTATCTATGCTTTTTACTTGCTTACATCTTGGCCATGTGAACTTGTGAGTAGGTATATCTCTACTTGATTCCTGTTCCAGTTAAAGGTGCCGGTGTATTTACTAGTGTGATATAGAAGAGTGAAATATAACATGAAACGTGTAAGCTCCTTTTTTGGCGCCTGCCTATTATCTATTTAGATGTCGAAGCAAGGGAAATTACAAAGGAAGAAGTTAGTAGGCATTGAGAAATATAACCGAAAGTGAGGTTAACAGAAGTCTTTTCTATCCTTTTCAGATAATGGTTAGTATATTTTTGGAATTTCTATAAATTGTGATATATTTCCAGTTCCTGATTTGATTGAACTAGTACATGACCTTATTGCTTCATCTTATTATTTTATGACACTTTAATTTGGTCTAAAAAAGTTTTTTACAAATAGAGCTGAGTTTTACTCATTGATCTGTACCAGAAATGGTTAAAGCTGTAATTCTTTTGTTTGTGAAGACATTTAGCTTCTTGACAAATAGGAGAATGCTACATTTGCATCAGCAGAATACCACCAATCTATGAAGATTCAAATTCCAGGTTAGAGACCACTAGTATTTATACTGCAGGTCCAACAAGTAGGCAAAATAGACCTCTGCCCGTCCAAATGATCAAGATGTTGATACAGTATGCATGCGCGTGCACACATTATATATATAATATGCGAAATCTTTGTGAAACAGTGGAACTTTTCTGATATCTGTTTTTCGTGTAAAAATCTACCAATTGAAGGGGAGAGTTTCATCAAACAACAAGGAGCTGGGTCAACTATTCAATTAAATGATATTGAGCATGTTTTCCATCACCTCTAGAGAGACAAGTGAGCTATTTCTTTGCAAGACGGTGCTTAATTTCATATGTGACATTTTGTCATATATATACTTCTAATTTTTTCTTTCATGTGTATACTCCAAGTTTACATGTACGGTTACTGAATGAGATAAAACAGTAAAATACAATTACAAGAAGACTTACATCTATCCTTGGATGTGACCTGCGATTGCACAAACAAAGTAACTACAAAACTAAGATTTTATGCCCTCTATAACTTGACAGATGAAAATTTGGCCTTTCAAGGTATCAACCGACGTATTTCTCCTCATTGAGCCAATTTTAGTCGGAGAATCAATTGATGATAAGAATAAAACAGTACCTTCTTTTTATTTTTCATTTTATCACACACGTGGATTATGTTGGAATATATAGAGAGAATTTGACCTTGTTGGTTCCTGCCACGTGTCACTACTCACTAAAGTAGGAGAATCACCAAAGTTTCATATTTGATACCTCATCCTGCTTCTCGAACAGCATGTACCAAGGACATCTTATTTATTTGGTAGATACTCTAATATACTTCTATTTCAGGGAAAAAGACTTGTTGGTTTTATGAACTTCTAGTACAACTGCAATTAAATGTAGATGTCTTTTTAACCTGATTACGAATTCCATAATCTAACAGTCCCCCGCAGTCTTAGCGGGAGGTTCTCGTACACTGAGACTGTTCCTGAAATCATCAAATAGTATCCGTGAAAGACCTTTTGTGAATATATCGGCAATCTGATAGCGGGACGGTACATGGAGAACACGTACTTGTCCACGTGTAACCTTTTTACGGACAAATAAAATATCCATCTCTATGTGTTTTGTGCGTTGATGTTGTAAAAGATTCCCTGACAGATATATCGCACTCACATTATCACAATAAACTACTGTTGTCTTTTGGATCGGACAATGGAGCTCCAATAGAAGGTTACAGAGCCAACATGATTCAGAGACAACATTAGCTACCCTTTTATATTCGGCTTCAACACTCGACCGAGATAGCGTGGGTTGGCGCTTAGACGATCACGAGATTAAATTGTCTCCGAGCAATACACAATAACTAGAGGTGGAATGCCCGGTGTCCGGGCATCCACCCCAATCCGCATCGGTATAAGACGTGAGACCAGAAATGGTTGACTTATACAGATGTAATCCAAAATCAAGAGTACCCTGAATATACTGCAGAATTCGTTTAAGAGCACCCATATGTTCCTCTTTCGGATCATGCATATGTAAACAGACCTTTTGAATAACATATGAGATATCAGGTCTTGTAAAAGTGAGATATTGCAATGCCCCTGCTAAACTGTGGTAATGTGTCGGATCGCCGTATGGAGACCCTGAAGAGTTACTCAATTTAGCCTTGGTATCTACCGGCGTAGGTGACGGCTTGCATGCAGACATGTCGACTCTGTCACTTATCTCCTCGACATATTTTCTTTGAAAAAGAAATAGACCACCTGCATGTTGAGTTACAGTAATGCCCAAAAAATAGTTCAACGGACCCAAATATTTCATAACAAATTTCGAAGCAAGAAGGGACATAATAGATTGGTGAAGAGAATCAGATGATGTTGTGAAGATGATGTCATCAATATAGAGATGTATGCCATGTCATTTTCTTTCTTATAAACGAACAAAGACTAATCAGATTTACTATGTGCGAACCCTAGTGTGGAAACAAACCTACCAAACCTGTTATACCATGTCCGTGGGGCCTGTTTGAGCCCATATAAAAATTTCTTTAACAAGCACACATAATCAGGATGAATAGGGTCTCAGAATCCCAAAGGCTGGTGCAGGTAAACTGTTTCCTGTAGATGATCGTGGAGGAATGCATTCTTTACATCCAACTGATGGATGGACCACGATTTTGACAAAGCTAAAGTGAAAACTGTCCGGATAGTTGTTGGTTTAACAACTGGCTAAAGGTTTCATCATAGTCCACTCCAACCTGCTGAGACCTGCCATTACCAACAAGACGGGTTTTGTGCCTCTCAAAGAAACCATCAGATTTCTTTTTATGACAAAAAATCCACATATAACGTATTATGTTTACATTCGACGGATGGCTCACCAACTCCCATGTCTTATTTTTAATAAGAGCATCAATTTCATCTAACATAACGACCTTCCAATTCGGGTCCGACAGGGAAGCTTTTGGGTTATGGGGAATCAGTGATGGTTGGACAGAGGATGTCAGATTAAAATGACGCTTAGGCCGAAAAATTCCATGTATTGCATGGGTCTCAATGGATTGAGTTTAGGCCGAAGTGGGCTGATGGGGCAGTGGGGCCATCGGGGTGTTGTGAGTTGACTGGGCATCGGGAGATGGAGCAATAGGCTCCCTCATTTGGGATGGCCCAACATTGTCACTACCTTGAACCGAGAGAGGGAGAGAGAGCAGTCGGCTCCCTCATTTGGGTCGGCCTATTTCGGGCATTGGACTGAACCGAGGGGGAGGGAGAGATGGCAGTGGGTTATCTCATTCGGGTTGGCCCAATTTGGGCAGTAGACTGGACTGAGGGTGCAGGAGAGGGAGCAGTGGTATCCCTCGTATGGGCTTGATTATTTGGACTGTTTAAATGATATTGCAAAAATGGATGTAGCCTAGTGTCCAAAAAATCATACAAGGGTGGGGAAGACACATGTATGTTGGCAAACGGGAATTTTGACTCATAAAAAATAACGTGACGAGAGATGATAATTTCCCACTAGATATATCATAACACTTATAACCCTTATGATTTTGTGGATATTCCAAAAATACACATGGAGTGGAACGGACTTAAAGTTTATTTATCGTTGTGGAAGGGATAACACAAACACCCGAAAACTCTCAAATGTGTGTAGGAGGGGACACGATGATAGAGAATTTGTGTGGGTGAGTAGTTTGAAAGTAACTTGTTAGGGAGAATGTTTAAGAGTTATGTAGCCATTTGAAGAGCATGATACCAAAACTATGGTGGTATGGATGCGTGAGCAAGAAATGTGCGAATTAAATTATTTATCGCTCGTATTTTTCGTTCAACTTTTCCATTTTGAGGAGAAGTGTGCGGACAAGAGAGATGAAATATCATACCATTTTTGTGACAAAACTCCTTAAATTTGTCATTTATGAATTCCCTCCCATTGTCACATTGGAAGCACTTAATAGATTTCTCAAATTGGGTTTGGATGAACACATTAAATTGCAAGAAAAAATTGTGAACCTATGATTTCTTCCCAATGGAAAATGTCCAAAGAAAATTAGAGTAATCATTCAAAATAAGCATATAATACTTATGACCTGCTGAACTTAAAACCGGGGATGTCCATAAGTCACTATGTATGATATCAAATGGCATAATAGTGTTTGAAGTAGACAGAGAAAAAGGTAATTTAACATATTTTTCAAAAACACAAGACTAACTAACATGAGAACCCAAAAAATATTCACAATCAATAAAATTATTTTTTCTAAGGGTGTTTAACACAAGCGCTCCCGGGTGTCCCAACCGATTATGCCATAAATGAGGAGACAACAACAAAAGTTGATGGAGAGGTGGTTTGGTTGTTGTTGGTGGTGGTGATGGGATATAAATCCTCAGTGCTATCACATCTCATTAGTGGCATCCTCGTCAGAAAATCCTTCATAGAAAATCCAAATGGATTAAAGTGAACAGAAATATTATTGTCAGTGGTGAAACGACACATGTAAGACATTATTTAAATGTAAATGTGGGTAAGGGGGTGGGAGGTTTGATTTTCCAATACCACGAATTGAAATTTCTTGTCCACTGCCAACAATAATATTTTTATTATGACTCATATTAAAATAAGACGAGAGAGTACCTTGAGATGCCGTCATATGAGAGGTCGCCCCCGTGTCCATTACCAGTTGTCGTCGGGAACATTGAGAGTCATTGTATGCATGGCTTACTCGATGTCCATCAGAACATAACTTGAGGGAGATGGTCTATGAGCTGCAAATGCTTGCTGCGGACGACTACCAAGAACCCCGGGATGTCGAGTGGATGGAGGTGGCTTGGCCTACGGTGCCGTAGGATACGGGCAGGGAGGGGTAGCCCATTATTGCGGCTGCCAACCCCACGACGGATACTACCCCTACTACCCACCGCCTGGGTAACTTTGTTGCTTCCAGTGGGGTCGGTTCTTCCCCTATTGGCCGCGGTTGTTGCCGCCACTAGATTGTTGTCCGCCACCACGACCTCTTCCTTTTCCACCATTATTTTTTCCTTTCTTATTGTTGCGATTTTGACTCCGTTTTGACCCATTATTGTTGCGATTTGTACACTGCCCGAACCAGAATTTTGAGGGCCAAAATTATCGGTATACGTGTTGGTGGAAAGGATGGCGGTGCCAACATTGTTTGCCACCGTCGCCGCTTGTTTTAGTTTCCGGGTTTCTTCAAGAATCAATCTCGAACGAGCCTCATAAAATGGTGATAACAAATTACTTTGTTGAATGAACGTAACAACACAATCATATTGTTCATTCAAACCCGCAGTTAATTGGAGAACTAACATTTGATTCGTCATCGGTGCCCTAACGTTTGATAGTTTATCGTCAAACATTTTCAACTCTTGACAATATGCGGAGACGTTCGGAATATCGTCCATTTTGACATTAGTGAATTAATTTTCAAGATAAACCGCACAAGAAATCTTGTTATCTTGCAAAATATTTTGCAAACGTTCCCATGCTTATTGAGCCGTAGAATCCGGTTACAAAATGGTGTGCAAAAGGTCATTTGATATGGTGTCGTAAATTCATTGAAGGACTATAGCATCCAAGCGAGACCAAAGAGTCATGTCAATATCAGTGGATTTTTCCATGACCCTCGATTGAGACGTAGGAAGAAGAATATGGTCGATGACTTGGTATGCGCGGCAATGGATTTTGAATAACTCCGCCCAAGATGAATATTGCCCTTTTTCCATCTCAAGAATTACCGGAATGAAGTTCTTCACGTTGTTTACGGCAAGAGCGGGATGAAATTTGAGTTCGTCGGCCACTGTTGCCCTAGATAAGGAGAAAAACCAAAGAAGATAAGGTAGGGTTTGGACGAGAGAGAGGGGGCGGCGAAATTAGGGTTCCGTCGGAAAAGGGCTGCCGAAAAAATAAAATTAGGGTTAGGCTAGGGTTAATTTTTTTTGGCTCTTGATACCATGAAGGAAATATTTTTCGTGATTCTTTCATTCCTTGAATACAATATTATATACATCAATACAAGACTTAATTTAGGCTACAATTATGGTAGAATATACTAAGAATATTTACAATCTAAATATAAAATATTGATTTAATTATGGAAATAATAACATCACTTAGAAAAATATGCAAAATATATGAATTTAGGATAGTAAAGCCTTAAAATCCACAGTTCTATGCCCAAATTTATGTACAAACTGAATTATAATAATAGGAATTGTGGATAGAGAAATTGAAAATTATTTACGCCGGAAGACTAAAGATTGGCCGCAATATTATTTTGTCCCAATAAACAACTTGTTTCCACCCACACGAGACCATGTGCCATATTGTGGCTAAATAAAGTTTGAATATTTTGATATCCATAAATTCAGCGGCATTAATCTGTCCCTTTCTCTTTTTGCAATAACAATTGGCATGGGGGGATATGGCACTTGAAGAGAATATTTGGGAAGCCAGGACGCGACATTGCTATTTCACCATGCATGAATTTACTTAATCTGTTGAGCGTCATAAAAATATATATGGTCACTTAAGAATTGACATGGTAGCCAATCAACATGAGCCACAATTGACATAGGAAGATGATACGTGACCTTTCGAGATAGAAATGACCCTTTTCTCTCCCTTGAGCCATTTTCTCTTAGTGAGAATAAGTTGATTTGATGATAAGTATAAAAGCTATACCCCTTTGTGTTTTGATCCGTGTTTGGAATATTTTGATTTTGAGGTAATTAGTCATTATGGAGTTTAGGTTCAAAATCATCCATTATCTTTGAGTTTAGGTTCAAAATCATCCATATAGTTTCAAGTGGAGCACCAATAATACACAATGTTTGTGAAAGTGGTGCACTTTTGAACACAACCCAAATATGAGATAACACACTACAAAAGAATTAGCAAAGAAGAGATAATACACCATATGCCGTAGAGCAACATTGGAAATTCAACGGCCGGAAAAACCGAAGGCTCCGAGAATTATTTTCTGACCAGCTATGGTTACTAAGTATAAAAAGATATTATTCTTTTTTAAATGTATAAAAAGGAAAGAGTGCACACATAAATGGGACAGACGGAGTAATCATTTATAAATTCCAAAACAGAAAGAAAAAAAGGAAAGTGCATATAAACTGATCACAAAAATCTGCTAGCAAACTGAAGATCCTAGATCAACAACCCAAAAACTTAAAAGAACTAAATTAAACTGGTTGGTTGGAAACTTTGCACGAGGACCTGCCTAGTTCTGAAGCCTACCATGCTTCGAAACATTACTCTGCTCACAATAGTTTGAAATGTAGCCCAAACACTGCATATCATTTAGATGCTTATCCAAATGATCAACTGTGTTTAAACTGGAGTAAACAATTTGCATATGACACCTTATTGATTAATGTCATGAGATCTATTCATTGATAAGAAAAAGAAAAAACGTGAACGGGGATTAGATTGATATTACTGTTATTAATCTGTATTCCAAAAAAAAAAACCAGTAAATAATAAACACTGAAAATAAACAAACTCAGTGTTGAAAAAATAAGAATAATTTTTTCAGAATATAATCGAGCCCACTTAGTTCAAAGTGTGTCCTTAAGGAAATTATTCCCCTCACAGTACTCGAGGTTGATGGAATATCCCCTCCCAGGATAGAACGATTATCTTACCAGAAAAGTAGTACTCCAAACTCTGGTAGCGGCGAACCACTCAACAAGAGAGTATATCACACGTAATTGATTCGTGCGAGAAGAAGAAGAAGATTTTGTAGTTCAGAAAATTAGTAAGTAAAATTACGAAGAATCAAATGAATTTATAGCCATGGAAATCAATTTACGAAGGTTTGCAACCCTTCTGAACAGTCACTAAAACTGGTGGGAAATTTAAATGTGGGAAAGAAACCGGGTCGCGGGTCAGAAGCGGATCCGGCCGGGTCACGAGTCAGGGTCACTAACGGGTAGGATTGGATAAGTTAATTAATTTAATTAAATAATAATTAATTAAATAATTAAAAATTAAAGAAAATTTGATCCAAAAAGATTATCAATCAATCAGATCATTTGACCAAATCCAAATCCAAATCCAAATCCGAGCGAGCGAGCGACGACGGCGCGAGGGGTCCTTGCCCCCTCAACCCTTTTACTGACAAGAAGGAGTAATTCTACTTATAAGTAGAAGAACTTTTCTTTCCACTACCGATGTGGGACAACTCCCACTTTTCTTTCCACTACCGATGTGGGACAACTCCCACTTTTCTTTTCACTACCGATGTGGGACAACTCCCACTTTTCTTTCCACTACCGATGTGGGACAAATGATTATTTTATAGAGCAAGAGGAAACTCCCTCCATTTCCCATTCAATCTATCATTTAATCCCAACAATCCCCCACATGAATGGGGAATGACTATAAGATAAAGGAATGCGCTGACAAGTGTGATATATAAGCGAGAATTGACTGCATCTGGATAAGTAGGTTTCCCTTTGAACTTTCCGTAGTGAACTTATATCGGATATACTCGATCAATCGGTAGATTTGATATCTTTGAACCGTCGAACTTTGTTGTATACCTAGACAACATAAGTCACACAATCAACCCTCAACCGTTTATGGTTCTCACGGTTGTGTTCGTTTCAGCCATGAACACCTCCTGGTTTCATGAGTGTGTAGAGAATGGGCCTTTACTGTCATTCCCCTTTAAAACGGCTTACACTTAACACTCACATAGGTGATTTCTAAATATGTGGTCCTATATCCACATTATCTGGTCATACACTGCCAGATTTAGATAATCATTAAAGAACCTTAATGCTTTATTAACTCATTAACAAGCCATAAGGTTTTATCCTTATTTCTGAACATTGTCTTCATCCGAAAATGGGTTGAGTTATTTGACAATGTTGAACCGTCAGTCACAACTTTGTTTGATCTCCTTGAACCTAGCTCTTGGGATCTCCAGTCTGCTAGGTAGAGTTACCGCCATGATGACTTGTCCTCGGCCTTAACCCCATTCCCATTGATGATCTACTAACCCCCTCTCTAGATAAGCCTTTTGTAAGCGAATCCACCACGTTATCTCTTGACTTTACATAGTCAATCGTGATAACGCCACTAGAGAGGAGTTGTCTAACGGTATTGTGTCTTCGTCGTATGTGACGAGATTTTCCGTTATACATTACGCTCCCTGCCCTACCTATTGCTGCTTGACTGTCACAATGTATACATATAGGAGCCAAAGGTTTGGGCCAGAATGGAATATCTTCTAAGAAATGCCGGAGCCATTCAGCTTCTTCACCGGCCTTGTCTAAAGCTATAAATTCAGATTCCATTGTAGAGCGGGCGATGCATGTCTGTTTTGATGATTTCCAAGACACTGATCCACCCCCCAATTGTGAAAACATAACCACTCGTGGATTTAACTTCAAATGACCCGGTGATCCAATTTGCATCACTATATCCTTCGATCACGGCGGGATATTTGTTATAATGCAAAGCATAGTCTTGGGTGTGTTTTAAATACCCCAAGACTCGTTTCATTGCCATCCAATGAGTTTGATAGGGATTACTCGTGAATCGACTCAGCTTGCTTATAGCACATGCTATATCTGGTCGTGTACAATTCATAATATACATCAAACTTCCCAAAACTCGTGCATAGTCCAATTGTGAGTCACTTTCACCTTTATTCTTTTGAAGTGCAAAACTTACATCAATTGGAGTCTTTACAACATTGAAATTTAAATACTTAAACTTGTCAAGTACTCTTTCAATATAATGAGACTGCGATAATTCTAGACCTTGTGGAGTTTTATGAATTCTGATGCCTAAGATCAAATCAGCAACTCCTAAGTCTTTCATATCAAATTTGCTAGCCAGCATACACTTCGTAGCATTTATATTGGTAATATCTCTACTCATTATCAACATGTCATCAACATATAAACAAACAATGACTTCATGATTTGGAGTATTTTTAATGTAAACACATTTGTCACACTCATTAATCTTAAATCCATTTGCCAACATTGTTTGGTCAAATTTCGCATGCCATTGTTTGGGTGCTTGTTTAAGTCCATAAAGTGACTTAACAAGTTTGCACACTTTCCTTTCTTTACCAGGAACCACAAAGCCCTCAGGTTGTTTCATGTAAATTTCTTCCTCTAATTCTCCATTTAAGAAAGCTGTCTTGACATCCATTTGATGGATTTCAAGACCATATACGACCGCGAGTGCTACTAACATCCGAATAGATGTTATTCTTGTTACCGGCGAGTATGTGTCAAAGTAATCAAGGCCTTCTTTTTGTCTATAACCTTTGACCACAAGTCTTGCCTTATATTTGTCAATAGTGCCATCAACTTTTATTTTCCTTTTAAAAATCCATTTTGATCCTAAAGGTTTATTTCCAGGAGGAAGATCAACCAATTCCCATGTATGGTTGTTCAAAATTGATTCAATCTCACTATTGACTGCCTCTTTCCAAAATGCTGAATCAGAAGAAGACATTGCTGCTTTAAATGTTTGAGGCTCATTTTCAAGCAAGAATGTCACAAAATCTGGTCCAAAGGAAGTAGATGTCCTTTGACGTTTGCTACGCCTTGCATCCGCTTTACTTGGTGTATTTTCCTTTGGTTCTTCCCGCGGTCGTTTAGATCTTTCACTTGACGACTCACGCTCGCTTTATACGGATAAATATTTTCAAAGAATTCAGCATTATCTGATTCAATTACCGTATTTACATGAATTTCGGGATTGTCCGATTTGTGAACCAAAAACCGACAAGCTTTGCTGTTTGTAGCATAACCAATAAAAACACAATCCACAGTTTTTTGTTCGATTTTTACCCTTTTGGGCAAAGGAACCTGCACCTTTGCTAAACACCCCCACACTTTGAAATATTTCAAGTTGGGTTTTCTTCCTTTCCATAGTTCATATGGAATAGATTGTGTTTTGCTGTGGGGCACCCTGTTGAGTATTCGGTTAGCTGTAAGGATAGCTTCCCCCCTACAAGCTTTGCGGTAAACCGGAACTTATTAGTAAGGCATTCATCATTTCCTTTAATGTTCGGTTTTTCCTTTCCGCAATTCCATTTGATTGTGGTGTGTAAGGGGCAGTAGTTTGATGAATAATTCCATATTCTAAACATATCTCTGCAAAAGGAGATTCGTACTCTCCTCCCCTATCACTTCTAATCATTTTTATCTTTTTATTCAATTGATTTTTCACTTCGTTTTTGTATTGCTTAAATGCATCAATTGCTTCATCCTTACTATTAAGCAAATACACATAACAATATCGAGTGCAATCGTCAATAAAAGTTATAAAATACTTTTTCCCACCGCGAGATGGTATTGACTTCATATCACATATATCTGTGTGAATTAAGTCTAAAAGATTTGAATTCCTATCAATAGACTTATATGGATGTTTAACAAACTTAGATTCGACATAGATTTCACATTTAGATTTATTACACTCGAATTTAGGCAATACTTCTAAATTAATCAATTTTCGCAAGGTTTTGTAGTTGACATGTCCTAAACGAACATGCCATAAATTATTTGACTCCAATAAGTAAGACGAAGCTGAATTCTTATTAATACTGTCAACAACCATTACATTGAGTTTGAAAAGGCCATCGGTGAGGTAGCCCTTTCCTATGAACAAATCATTCTTACTTATTACAATTTTATCACTAACCAACACACATTTAAACCCATTTTTGACGAGTTGTCCAACTGAAACTAAATTCTTCCGAATTATTGGAACGTGCATAACATTGTTGAGAGTCAGGACCTTGCCGGAAGTCATCTTCAGAAGTATCTTCCCATATCCTTCAACCTTGGTCATTGCGATATTTTCCATAAACAAGTACCTCTTCGGGTCCAATGGAGCATATGTTGCAAATGCTTCTTTTGTAGCGCAAACATGTCGAGTGGCACCAGAATCAAGCCACCACTCCTTTGGGTTTCCAACCAAATTGCACTCCGATAGCATTGCACACAGATCATCCATATCATCATTCTTTTCCACCATATTGGCTTGTCGTTTTCCCTTGTTCTTTTCTGAGACGACAACTGGGCTTTGTGGCCACTTTCCCACAATTAAAGCAGTTGCCCTTGAACTTTTTCTTGTTGGAATCCTTCTCCTTTCCAGAAGGCCTCTTCCTTTTCTTGTTCTTTTTCAGAGCAGCATCTTCAACGATGTTTGCCCCTTCAATTGGTGAAGTCTTACGGTGCCTCTTCTCAGCGGTTTTGTTATCTTCCTCGATCTTGAGACGAATCACAAGATCTTCCAACTTCATTTCCTTTCTTTTGTGCTTAAGATAATTCTTGAAATCTTTCCATGAGGGCGGCAACTTCTCAATCATTGCAGCCACTTGGAACGCTTCATTTACTACCATACCTTCAGCAATAAGGTCATGGAAGATAAGTTGAAGCTCTTGAACTTGGGTTCCAACGGTTTTTCCATCCACCATTTTGTAGTCTAGGAATTTGGCAACCACAAACTTCTTCAAGCAAGCATCTTCAGTTTTGTACTTCTTTTCAAGTGCACTCCATAGTTCTTTTGGAAGTCTCTACTGCACTGTAGACGTTGTACAAGTCATCTTTTAAGACACTCAAAATGTATCCTTTGCACAAAATGTCAGCCTATTTCCAAGCCTCAGTAACCATGAACTTTTGGTTGTCAGGCATGTCGGCGGCAGGCACGGGAGGGTCCTCATTGGTGAACTTTTGCATACCAAGGGTGGTAAGCCAAAAGAACATTCTTTGCTGCCATCCTTTAAAGTTGGCACCGGTGAACTTCGCAGGTTTCTCAGCCGGTGGCACACGGCATCGGTCGTAGGAGTAAATCACCGGTGCAAAGAATTGCAGAGGTAGTTCCAGTCTCAATTGCCATTATTCGTTTGTCACTGTCAAATCGACAAACTGTTTTAGTTAATAAAACCAGAATAGCAATTCAATCATAGACTTAAACGATGAAGATTTTATTTCTTCAAATTGCAGTATAATTATGAAACTTTAGTATTCCAACGAAGTTTTTATATGTTCGAGTCAGAATACTAATATTCATATGGAGTAGAAAACTGCACAAGTTTTAATCTCCAAACCAGAATACAACAACGATGAAGTTTTTATGTTCTTCAAATTGTTGTACAAGTATGAACTTTAATATTCCAACGAAATTTTTATATCTTCGAGTCAGAATATGAAATTTCATACGGAGTAGAAAACCACACAGGTTTTAGTCTCCAAAACATAATACAGATTAATCTAAAAATGTAATTTCCTTAAGATTGTTATTAATCTGTATTCCAAAAAAAAACCAGTAAATAATAAACACTGAAAATAAACAAACTCAGTGTTGAAAAAATAAGAATAATTCTTATTTTTTCAGAATATAATCGAGCCCACTTAGTTCAAAGTGTGTCCTTAAGGAAATTATTCCCCTCACAGTACTCGAGGTTGATGGAATATCCCCTCCCAGGATAGAACGATTATCTTACCAGAATAGTAGTACTCCAAACTCTGGCAGCGGCGAACCACTCAACAGTAGTATATCACACAGAATTGATTCGTGCAGAAGAAGAAGAAGATTTTGTAGTTCAGAAAAGTAGTAAGTAAAATTCTGAAGAATCAAATGAATTTATAGCCATGGAAGTATCAAGTTTACGAAGGTTTGCAACCCTTCGAGCACTACTAAAGCGGTGGGAAATTTAAATGTGGGAAAGAAAGCGGTCGCGGTCAAGCGGATCCTACGGTCGCAGGTCAGGGTCACTAACGGGTAGGATTGGATAAGTTAATTAATTTAATTAAATAATTAAAAATTAAAGAAAATTTGGTCCAAAAAGATTATCAATCAATCAGATCATTTGACCAAATCCGAATCCAAATCCGAATCCGAATCCGAATCCGAATCCGAATCCGAATCCGAATCCGAATCCGAATCGAATCCGGCCGGCCGGGCCGGCCGGCCGGCCGGCCGGCCGGCCGAGCCGAGCGAGCGACGACGACGGCGCGAGGGGTCCTTGCCCCCTCAACCCTTTTACTGACAAGAAGGAGTAATTCTACTTATAAGTAGAAGAACTTTTCTTTCCACTACCTATGTGGGACAACTCCCACTTTTCTTTCCACTACCGATGTGGGACAACTCCCACTTTTATTTCCACTACCGATGTGGGACAACTCCCACTTTTCTTTCCACTACCGATGTGGGACAAATGATTATTTTATAGAGCAAGAAGGAACTCCCTCCATTTCCCATTCAATCTATTATTTAATCCCAACAATTACAACCACACGGAATCACTTATAGAGGAACCACAGTTACTACTTCAGGACTTCTATTAACTCATGGAATAATTTTCAAGGCATTTCAACA
The DNA here is from genome assembly GCA_029783415.1 of Anisodus acutangulus. Classification (NCBI taxonomy): domain Eukaryota; kingdom Viridiplantae; phylum Streptophyta; class Magnoliopsida; order Solanales; family Solanaceae; genus Anisodus; species Anisodus acutangulus. Next base: position 44,861,991 of record CM056495.1, on the reverse strand, counting down.
ATTAATCGTGAAAGAAATAATTTCTTGATTATTTTCAGTAATTGAAAGAGTATATATACAATTTACATATTTCAATAATAGGAGAATCCTATTCCTATTCTACTCCTAAAATCATATTCTACTTGGACACTAACTATACAATTATGGTAATACAAATATTATGGTAAGTGTACAATACTAATTACATTACAACATTACCTAAACTAGGATACTAAAATACTACCTAACTATACACGGTCAAATGGGAAATCCGAGAACCAATATACATAGGATATACACGTGTATATCCTATGTATATCTAACACACCGCCGCAGTCATAGAGGACGGTCTTCGAACGCTGAGACTGTCCCTAAAATCTTCAAAAAGGACCGAGGGAAGACCCTTTGTAAAGATGTCGGCAATTTGATACCTTGACGAGACATGACAGACGCGTACCTGACCACGGGCAACCTTTTCGTGGACAAAGTGAATGTCAATCTCGATATGTTTAGTGCGCTAGTGCTGAACCGGATTACCTGAAAGGTAGATGACACTAAAATTATCGCAATAAACCAAGGTTGCTTTCTGAATAGGACAATGAAGCTCCAACAACAAATTACGTAACCAACATGATTCCAAGACCACATTAGCTACCCATCGATACTCGGCCTCGGCACTGGATCGAGCAAAGTCGACTGACATTTCGCAGACCAGGAGACCAAGTTATTTCTAAGAAACATACAATAGCCAGACGTAGATCGTCTAGTGTCCGGACAGCCACCCCAATCAGCATCCGTATACGAGACAAGTGTGGACGTCGAGGAATGATATAAATGCAAGCCATAGTCAAGTGTACCCTGAATATACCGAAGGATGCGTTTGAGCGCATTCATGTGCTCAATTCTGGGATCATGCATAAACAAACACACCTGCTATACGACATACGTAATATCTGGTCTTGTGAATGTAAGATACTGAAGGGCCCCTACAAGACTGTGATAGCGGGTCAGATCCTCGTATGGTGCGCCGGCCGCAGCCCCAAGTTTGGGCTTAGTATCAACTAGAGTGGTAGTGGACTTACAAGATGACATCCCAGTCCTCTCAATGATCTAGGCTGCATACTTCCGCTGGGATAAGAACAACCCACCTGCATGACGAGTGACAGCAATCCTAAAAAAATAACTCAAGGGCCCCAAGTCTTTCATAGCAAACTCAGAGCTGAGCATTGTCATGATAGACCGACGTAAGGCATCGGAAGAGGAAGTCAAAATAATATCATCTACATATAACAATATATAGGCCAAGGACGAACCACGATGATATATGAACAAGGAATTATCCGACCGGTTGACTTTGTCCCGATCCAGTCTCCACGGGTCTGATATAAGGGTGATTTAAGAGCATTCGAATGTAAATTAAAATGTCTTTTAGGTTTAAAAATACCCTGTTGACTACGAGTGACTGGTCTATGACTCGGGAAAGAAGTGGGCGGAATTTAGGAATTTTCTGGACTCGGTACGGACTAGTTCCAGTATTGGGCTGGACTGGCCCAATTGCTGAAACTGGCCTAGTGAAATAACTGGCAGAGGGGGCTATGACGGACTAGTGGGCCCGCTAGAAAATTTGTGGTGCGGGATATGTACGAAAAATGGTGAATAATATGCGGAGATATACCATCATCCAAAAAATTATACGAACTGTACACGAGATTACTAACCTTAGAAAACAAAAACTGGGATTTATCAAAAATGACATGGCGACTAATGATGATTTTATTAGAGGATAAATCAAAATATTTTGTAACCACGATGATTAGACGGAACCCCTAAAAACACACATGGAGTAAACCGGGCCTGAAGTTTGTTAATTGTGGTGGATGAAAACAACGGATAACATAAGCACCCAAAGACCCTAAGATGTGAATACGAAGGAATCTTATTATATAAAATATGAAGGGGGAGGAATATGTCAAACCTTTGGAAGGAAGAACATTTAGAAGATATGTAGCCATTTGTAGAGCATGATGCCAAAAAGAAGGGGGTACGGAAGCATGAATCAATAAAGTGCGGACAATGTTATTAATGGTACGAATTTTATGTTCGGCTTTCCCATTTTGTGAAGATGTATGAGGGCAAGAAAAATGAAAATTGATCCCATTAGTGGCACAAAATTCCCGAAATACCCTGTTGTCATATTCTCTGCCATTATCAAATTGAATATTTTTTATTTCTCGTTCGAATTGGGTTCTAATGAAAGCTCTAAATTTTAAGAAGATGGAAAAAACTTGAGATTTTTTCGCTATCGGAAAAGTCCATAAAAACTTAGAATAATCATCCAAAAAGAGAACATAATATCGATGACCCAAAGAACTAAGAACATGAGACGTCCATGAATCACTATGAATAATATCAAATGACATTTAAGTATGAGAATTAGAGTCTACAAATGACAACTTAACTATTTTTCCTAAATAACAAGATTGACAATTCGGAGTACTACGCGCACCCTTACAAGAAATAAAATTATTTTTAACTAAGGACGACAAAATAGACGATCCCGAATGACCAAGACGAGCATGCCACAAGGAAGGAGCGATGGCTACAAATGCTGACGGCAAGGCTTGACTCAAAAGACCGGAACTTGGCTTGATAGGATAAAGATCTCCCCTACTATCACACCTCATGAGAGGACTCCCCTGTCTTGAAATCCTTCACAGAGAAACCAAATGGATCAAATTCAATAGAAATGGAATTGTCAGTGGTGAATTTACGGACAGACATTAAGTTTTTAATCAATTTAGGGGTATGTAGGGTATTCTTCAAGATAAAGGGTGGATGGGGAGGAGACAAAGTTTTATGACCATAACCACGAATTGGAATAAAATTATCATTACCAACAATGATGCCACGGGGGTTGCTCAAATTGGAATAAGACGAGTACCTGAATCGGATGTCATGTGGGTAGTGGCACCGATGTCCATATACCAATTTTGGTCCAGAGGATTTAAACCAAGCGTGTGCATTGCGGCTTCGATGTAGGTAGACGCGGGGGCCACTGCGTGATGGGCCTGCGGTGGCCGAGGCCCAAGTACCCCTGCTTGCTGCCTCGTCCCAGAGAGAGTACCGAAATTGCGCCACTGCATGTTGGGCCTCTGCTGCTGTTGGCTGGCCCACTGCCAGTGAGGCTGCATCGCTGGGCTGCCACTATTTGTCCCAAACTATGGGGCCCACTACCATTGCATAGGGGCCCACTGCCACTGCATAGGGGCCCACTGCGGGGCCCAAAACTGCTGTTGCTGCTGACTGCCTCGAGGGGCACCACCGCCACCACCACTGTTCCGGCTACCGCCATTATTGCCGCAGCGATTCTTGCCATTATTTTTCTTATTTCCTCCCTTTTTGCCACCACCATTGTTGCGGTTTTGGCCCGAGTTGTTGGGACCGGTTGGATGAACTGTGGAGTCGGTCATCATAACCATAGGACTAGTACCGGTAGCCGCCTTTTTATCCATGCCCGCTTCTTCGAGTGTAAGCATAGAACGAGCTTGATAAAATTGCGAAAGTGGATTGCTTTGATGAAGAAGCGTGCCAACACCACTATAGGCCTCGGAGAGGCCTGAAACCATTTGGAGGACCAAACGATCATTTGAAAGCAGCGCGCCAACGTTGCGGAGTTGGTCGGCCAATTCCTTTAATCTTTTGCAATAGGCCAAAACGTTAGGGAAATCTTCCATATTGACGTGGGAGAAATCTTGCTCAAGCGTAACAGCTCTAGAATTTTAATTATCTTGGAATATATCACGTAGTATATCCCAAGTTGTCTGCGCCGTAACGTCAGGTTCAATAATCGTTTGCAAAAGGTCGGTAGAAATTATGGAATATATCCACTGAAGGACGGTGGCATCAATAGTCGTCCACAACTTAGGATCATCCTCGCGTCTTGGCACCTCCGTATCCTCAGGAGCCGCGGGGATTATGTGATGGATAACTTGATGCGACAATGTGTGAATTTTGAACAGTTCGGCCCACGTCGCATATTGGACGTTTTCTATTTCAAGAACAAGAGGGATATTATTCTTGATGTTAAAAACTGTAAGGGCATGATGAAACGTGTTCTGTGATGTAGACATATTGATAGAACAATATGTGATTGAGGGATTTGGAATAAAAAATTGAGAGAAAGATGAACCGTCGGCACAAAACCCGAGAAGAAGGGCTCGGTTTTTGAGACTTAGGGCAGAAAAGTGTAAGAAAATTTGGAGAGGATTTTAAGACCTAGACTTCTGATACCATGAAATAAATAATCCCTTGATTATTTTTATTAATTGAAAGAGTATATATACAATTTACATATTTCCATAATAGGAGAATCATATTCATATTCTACTCCTAAAACCATATTCTACTTGGACACTAACTATACAATTATGGTAATACAAATATTATGGAAAGTGTACAATACTAATTACATTACAACATTACCTAAACTAGGATACTAAAATACTATCTAACTATACACGGTCAAATGGGAAATCCGAGAACCAATATACATAGAATATACACGTGTATATCCTAGATATATCTAACAAATCGCGTAAAGTACTTATTTTTCTGCTGGATCAATCATGGCAAAGGTAGGAGTTATTTTTATAAAGATAAACAAAAAAGTAAAAAAATTTGACCATATCAAATTCTCCGTATCCAGTAAACTTATAAAGTAGTCAAAAGAACAAAGAAAGAAAGAACTTAGCTTTATTCAGTGAATTGGAAATTCATGATGCATAGTTTCACTGATCTCACAAAAAAAGAAACAAAGAAACTAAAATAGCTCTCACCTTTAATCTATACTCTGGTCATTTCGGGTCACTCTTCACTGCAAATAGCCCATCTTCAAACCCCTCTCATCAGAATTCAAACATGTATCACCCATTCTTTAATATTATTTCAATAGATGAAGTTAGGTTTAGGGATTTTAAGAGATAGATTTATGTTTCTAAAGTTATATATCACCCATTCTTTAATATTATTTCATTATTTTTGGAGGCAATTTTTTTTTATCGCCTTAGTCCCACTAATTTTAGTCATCAGGGACCAGTTATTGATCAAATTATTGACTATATTTTGTCCCTTCGTCATTTATTCAGGATCTTAGGACTAGAAATAAATATTGTCCTTATAAGTATGTGATAGAATCTTAATCATAATTAATAATATTCCAATTAATAATTATGATTATTGTAATAAATGTAATATCTTATGTATATGGTAGGGAAATTAGAATAGATTAGGAGGGTTGATTTAGGCTTGATTTTAGCATATCTTATCTTATCATTACCTTAATTCATGTTTGTAATATTGGTATATTTACCACCTCATTATTTCATAATTCTTACATGGTATCAAGAGATAAGGAAGAGATCCTACCCTAACAAAATTCCTCCAAGAAATTAGCTCCCCCCCCCCCCCAAACGATTTTTGCATTTTCTTGTTCTTTCTTTTTCATCTCCATTATTGTTCTTCATATTTTTTTTTGTCCAACTTCGTGCATTCCAATCAACCATGTCTTACTCCAAAAATAATTTCCAATCAACCATGTCTGACTCCAAAAATAATTTCCATCCAGCCCTTACTGTTTCAAACATTACACGTTTCCATCATCCTGCAGATGGAAAATGTCCACTATGCAACTTGGGCTGAACTGTTTAAAATTGTTGTCGTTCCCACCGGGTGATTCATCATATAATTCCGCCGGAGAATAACAAAGGAAATGAATTGAAGACTGATGATGACAGAACTCTAGGAAACTCTTGATGCCAGAGTTCTATCTTGGATTTACGCAACAATCTCTTCGGACTTGTTACACACAATAATGGAACCGGATTCTACAGCCATGGAGGCTTGGAATCGGTTGCGGGACATTTTTCAAGACAACAAAAATTCTCGCGCCGTTACATTAGAACAAGAATTCTCCACCATTGATATGGCGGATTTTCCATATGCGTCGGCATATTGTCAACGCCTTAAAGTCTTGTTGGATCAACTTAAAAACGCTGGTTCGCCGGTTACCAACAATCGCTTTGTTTTGCAAATGGTTGCCGGCCTTATCGACGCCTATAGTGGTGTGGGGACACTCATCCGACAAAGAAATCCTCTCCCATTATTTTATCAAGCATGTTCGATGCTTATACTTGAAGAGGCGGGATTCACCAAAAAGGCCGCCACCATTTCTAATTCAGCCATGATTGCTACTCCCACAAATGACGGTACTATACATTTTAAACCCACACAACCCACACAACAAAATCGGGGACAAAAAGGAAAAATGGTAATAAAAATCGGGGTAGAAATTGCGGAAATAATAAAAATGGAGGACACCAGAATTTCGGTAGCGGTGGCGATGGCGGAAATTCCGGCAGGTAGAACACCGGCGGACAGCAGCAGCGGCAGCCCCGCGGTGGACAAGCCTAGTGGGCCTGGCATTGGCCGTGGGCAGTGCCGCCGTGACCCTATCCAACTGGGAACTAAGTCAGGCCCAATTTTTGTCCAAATGGACTGCACACTGCCGGGCCAAGCAGTTTTGGGCCCAGAACAGTTTCCAGCAATGCAAATCACAATCCAAGAAGTAATGGGCCACTGCCGAACTAGTTGCAGGAGGCTCATTCGATGATGGCTAGCCCAACAGACATTGGGTCTGTCATGCACACTCTTGGGCTCAACTCGCCTGATGCAAATTGGTATCTGGACTCCGGTGCAACGTCTCATATGACATCCTCTCAAGGTAACCTCTCATCCTATTTTAATTTGAGCAAAAATAATGGTATAATTGTCAAAAATGGCCATTTTATTCCAATTCGAGGTTATGGGTCTACTAAATTGTCCCCCCCCCCAATCCACCACTAACCTTAAAGAAACTCCATGCCCCACAATTAATTAAGAACTTGGTATCTGTTCGAAAGTTTACTACTGATAATTAGGTGTCTGTTGTATTTAACCCTTTTGGATTTTCCGTTTTCTGGGAGTAATGCCTCTTTTCTCTCCCCCCCCCCCCAAGGATGTGAAGGATTTTCAGACGGGGACTATCCTAATGAGATGTGATAGTCAAGGGGAGCTATATCCAATCACTTCACTCATTCAATGATCCAAGTTATCATCTACTTTTGCAGCTTTCAACCATTCATTATGACATGAACGTTTGGGGCATCCGGGGCATTTGTTTTAGCCTCCCTTAAACAAAATAATTTTATTTCTTATATTCAAACACGGACTTTGGATAAATGTCGTTCATGTCCATTGGGTAAACATGTTCAATTGCCATTTACTTCATCTAATTCATGCACATTATTGCCATTTGACATTATACATTGTGATATTTGGACATCACTCGTTTTGAGCTCTTCAGACCATATATATTATTTGCTATTATTAGATGATTACTCAAATTTTTTGTGGACTTTTCCCTTGTCTAAAAAATCACAAGTCTTTTCCACATTTCTAAAATTTAGAGCATTCATCCGAACTCAATCCGAACGAAAAATAAAAAATATCCAATGTGATAATGGTAGGGAATTTAATAATCGACGGTTTTGGAATTTTTGTAACTCTTATGGCTTGTCGGCTTTCCTATCCACACATCTCTTCTGAAAATGGAAAGGCCGGACGTAAAATCCGAACCATCAATAACATTGTTCGAACTTCCCTTGTCCATGCCTCGTCACCCCCTCATTTTGACATCATGCACTTCACATGGCTACATATTTATTGAACATACTCCCCCACAAAAACCTATCATATCAGGCTCCCCTCAAAATACTCTATTTACGGGTATTTAGATGTTTATGCTATCCTATTTTTCCAACCACCACAATCAATAAACTCCAATCCCGGTCCATACCTTGTATTTTCTTGGGATATCCGTCTAATCATCAGCGATACATGTGTTATGACCTCTCCTCAAATAAAATAATTGTGAGTCGCCATGTCCTTTTTTATGAAACAAATTTCTCATTTAGTAAAATTCACAAGTCCAGACCCTCTACCTATGCATTTTTAGACGATGGCTTGCCCCCATATTTGTCCCATATTTTTTTGTCCCATCCCGAACCCACTGTTTCGTCCACCCCACAAAATTTGGACCACGAAACAATGGCCCAGTCGCAGAACACCATTGCCCAGCGGACTAGGCCGTCTGTTTTGAGCCCAAACAATTCTGGGACAATAACAGTTGCCCAGCCGCAACACAGTGCCCAGCGAACTGGGCCTCATCTCACTGGCCCACTGTCTAGTTCGATTTCCGTCCCTAGCAGTGGCTTGGGCCAGAGCCTAGCTCCTTGCCAACTGTCAGGCGGTAGTTCCAAACACGCCGGCCCATATGAAAATTCAACCCATCGTCCGGTCACCCGTAGTCAACATGGCATTGTCAAACCCAACACAAAATATAGCCTACACACCCAAGTCTCAAAATGACGTTTACCTCGCAATCCTGTGTCTGCACTTAATGACCCGAATTAGAAAATGACTATGAATGATGAATTTAATGCTCTCGTTAAAAATAGGCAGTGGGAGTTAGTACCTCATCCTCCTAATGCCAATATAATTTGGTTTATGTGGATTTTCAGTCACAAGGAAAAATCTTATGGTACTTTTGAGAGGCATAAAATACGTCTTGTAGGTGATGGAAAGACACAACATGTTGGTGTAGATTGCGGGGAAACATTCAGTCCGGTGGTGAAACCAGCAACTATAAGAACGGTCCTCAGTTTGGCTCTCTCAAAGTCATGGACACTCCATCAATTGGATGTCAAAAATACTTTTCTACATGGCCAACTAAATGAAACGGTATACATGCATCAACCACTGGGATATCGGGACTCCAAATATCCAAATTATGTATGCCTAATCAAGAAATCACTGTATGGGCTTAAACAAGCTCCTCGGGCCTAGTACAAGCGGTTTGCGGATTTTGTTTCACACATTGGATTTTCTAACAGTCGTTTAGATCACTCACTATTTATATACCGATAAGGTAATAATATTGCTTATCTTCTGTTATATGTGTATGATAAAATCTTAACAGCCTTATCAGATGCTCTTCGCAAGTCCATCATGTCACAACTTACCTCAGAATTTGCAATGAAAGATCTCGGCCCTCTTCACTACTTTCTAGGCATAGTCGTGACACGTCATGCAGGTGGGTTATTTTTATCCCAAAATAAGTACGCAACAGAGATTGTTGAACGTGCTGAAATGTCCTCTTGCAAACCATCTGCAACACCAATAGACACAAAATCCAAATTGAGTGCATCCTCTGGCAAGCCCTGTGCTGATCCGTCTCTTTATCGCAGCCTCGCAGGGGCCTTACAGTATCTTACATTCACCAGGCCGGATATTTCCTATGTTGTGCAGCAAGTGTGCCTCTTCATGCATAATCCGATGGATGATCATATGCATGCACTCAAACGGATTGTGAGATATGTTCAGGAAACTCTAGAATATGGGTTGCACTTATACCTATCATCGACTTCCACCCTGGTGTCCTACACAGATGCAAACTGGGTCGATGTCCAGACACTAGACACTCTACATCTGGTTATGGTATTTTTCTTCGCGATAACTTGGTTTCTTGGTCCTCAAAACGGCAAGCCACACTGTCCCGCTCTAGTGCCGAAGCAGAATACCAAGGGGTTGCCAATGTAGTGTCTGAATCATGGTGGCTTCGGAATCTGCTCCTAGAACTCCACTGTCCAGTTCCAAAAGCTACATTGGTTTACTGTGATAATGTTAGTGCTATCTATCTCTTAGGAAATCCGGTAAACCATCAACGCACTAAACATATCAAACTAGATATTCACTTTGTTCGTGAAAAGGTGGCTCGCGGACAAGTGCATGTCTTACATGTCCTATCACGCTACCAGATTGCAGATATCTTCACTAAAGGTCTTCCGCTGATATTATTTGAAGATTTACGGAACAGTCTCAGCATCCGTCTCCCCCCCCTCCCCGCTTAGATTGCGGGGGAGTGATAGAATCATAATCATAATTAATAATATTTCAATTAATAATTATGATTATTGTAATAAATGTAATATCTTATGTATATGGTAGGGAAATTAGAATAGATTATGAGGGTTGATTTAGGCTTGATTTTAGCATATCTTATCTTATCATTACCTTAATTAATGCTTGTAATATTGATATATTTACCACCTCATTGAAAGAAAGTGATTCAGGAAAATATTTCATAATTCTTACGGTATACTTTGACCAGATTTTTAACTCGTCGCTAAATGTTGGAATAAGCCTTTTTCTTGTAGTGACGACTGATTAAGTTTTAACAGATCTGTTGTCATTCGCTCATCATATGACCACTTCACCAAACAAAACCCAATGTTCAATCCACCCTTACCCAGTCGTAATGTGTCATTTGGGTCATAGCCTCGACTGATCTATTAATTGTCTTAGGCACATACAGTGTCCAGAACAAATCAATTTCACCAGCAGTTCCTACTTTGAATCAAATTAAACGTACTATGTGAATATATAGGCATATGAAATGAGAGCAAAAGGTTGTAAGAACTGGAAAAAAAAAAGATGAAGAAGAAATAGAGACTGTGCAGAAAAGGCAGAGGATTAAAGTGCTCACTGAAGATGGTGAAGAAGAAAAAACTGAATTGCTACCTGAAGATTGTGATCTTCTTATGGGGCAATGGGTTTTATGACAATATCAGACACCTAATACATTCATTTAATCTGTTTTTTTCCCTTTGTATATGTAAAACTAATTACTCCGTACTTATTTTGTTTTGTTTGATGAAGTGGTCATGTCGCAGGTGACAACAGATCTGTTAAAAATTAAGCAGCCGTTTGGGTTGCACTGTTGCAAACATTGTGTATTATTAGTGCTCCACTAGAAACTATAGGGATGATTTTGAACCTAAACTCATAGATAGTGGATGATTTTGGGCCTTTTTTCGTCATTATGTGAACTAAAGAAGGAGAATATAATCTCCAAAATTCCTTCCTTTTGCTCTTCCTCCTCTTATACCTTGTGCTCTCTGTACAGTACAGATAATAATGTGGACACCATTTAAACAACATGTTCTTGAGATTTCTTCTGAGGTTTTCATTTCCACATCAAAAAGATGGATACGAATATTTTTTGCACTAGATTTTATCTTTATTGGCAGATGCTACAAAGATCTATTACAAGGGAAAAGATTGGGATTGGCTTAAAGGAGGTTTTAATAATTTGAAATTGCATCCTAATTTTTGTTCTTCTCATTTTCTTAAAGTAGTAATTACTGAATCCTGAATTATATAATTGCAATAGTTACAAAAAAGTAATTATTAAAACAATAGTCACTACTAAAAATAGACGTTTTCTCCAACACTCGCTACTGGGAATTTGTGCTATAAAACACGATTTTTCCACCTTATTCTCACTGAACTAGCTCACTGGGAAAAATGTATTGTGGAAAATAAGTTTCCATTAAAACTCAGTGAAACTTCTTAATTTTTCCGTGAAAAAATAATAATGAAAACACTACTGTTTAGGTATTCTACCAGCATTTACTGAAAATAGTCACTGAACATTTTTAGTGAAAAATTCAATGGGAAAATATAGGTTATTTTTAGTAGTGAGTATAATTACTTCCAGGAGAGTATATACTGTAGCTGCATAAATAAAATAAATATACAACAACAACAACATACCCAGTGAAATTCCACAGTATGAGGTATGGGGAGGGTAGAGTGTACGCATACCTTACCTCTACTTTGGAAGGTAGAGAGGTTGTTTCCGAAAGACCCTCAGCTCGGCTCAAGAGAAAGCATAACAAAAGTCATATAAGGACAAGCAGTTCAAAGCAATATGAAAATGGAGATAACGAAAGCAAATAAGCCATGGTAAAGCAGTCAGGAAAAACAATGAACAATAGCTACTGCAGAGAGTAATTAATCGCAACTCATTGAATATACTTTATATTGAAACATCAACTAGAAATTAATAGTGCATGCTTTGAAAGTATGTATGTCCTAGAGACAATCATTATTAGGGACAAATATACTTGAACACATTCGTATTATTAATAAGATTAATATTTATGGCATTTGCAATTATTGAATTATTATTTGATTGTTTATAATTATTCATTAATGTGCATCCCTTGAGCTTACGTTGTCATTAATAGAGTGATATATTAATGATAGAGCATAACTCTAAAACGGCATCGACTAATGATCATCGAGAATGAGATATCGATGATATGTTATAAGTCGACATGTGGTTTGCATCACATTCTTAGAGAATATAGTATGTCTCACCTGCTACTAGTAATGGTTACTAGTGATGGACACATGGATACTTTTGGAAAGTATTGGTATACTGTGCTGATAAACTATTTGTTATACATGTCTAAAGTGTTATCAGCGTGTGGGAGATAAATGTCCTTTGACTTGAGGTCAATACGCACCTTGTTTACAGAGTAATGTACTTTGACCCTGTCCTAAGCTTAAACTCCTTATAGGATAAGATACGGCTTGCGTTGGGTGCATTATGATGTAAATTAAGGTGGTAGTTGAGCCAAGAATATGATTCATTCCTCGATTGGATATTCGAGAGAGCACTCAACTTCTCAGTGATATTAGGTCGACCAAGTCATTGTCCAATGCAAGAAACATATTTAGAATATGATCTAGTTATCGACTAATGTAGATGAGATAAAGTGATCAAGCCATTTGGATAGACACTTGGAAAATCCTTAGCTTTATCGAGTGTGTCGCGAATGAAATGAATTTATCATCTCACATAAATGTTATGTTTGCTGGATTCATGTAAATGTACTTCATATATTGAGTTCGTCGTACGGCGCAGTCTAGAAGTTTCGTATGGACCTTAATTGGATTAATGTCGATATAGGAAGGCTACTATGTCGATTGTCTCTCCGATCTAAGGGTGTATTGAGAAAGTATTAAATATTCGATTTGGAATCGAGATATTTAAATTGATAATAACTATGGGATAATTTCTATTAGATGGAAATTATTTAATTAAATCAAAATTGGATTTTGGAATCAATGTGCTGAATATATATATTAAATAAAAACGGAAAAAAAAATTTTAAACTTTCGTTGTGCCTACTTATATGTTTTGAATCCAACAAAACCCTACAGTGGTATCAGAGCCCAGGCTGGTTCAATGGTTATATAACAATTGAATAACATAATAATATGAGTTAAACATAAAATTGGATTAAAACAAGGCTTCTTGAAATCCTACAAATCTTGGCTGAACGAAGTAGACCTTTTTATGTCACCCTAAATTATCTCATACACTAACTCGAGGAAGTCATTCCGTTCTAACTCGAGGAAGTCATTCCGTTCTAACTCGAACTAAGCCAAAAGTGCAGATATTCGGCTCATTGCACGGTGCACGGCAAAGAACGGATGATGGTCGATATGTGCGTTATTGATAATGGTGGGTGATGACAAATGATCTGTGATTTGATCCCTAAATTGGATTTAGGACTCGAACAATTTCAGAAAAATCAACACAGAAATGTTTTGTCAGGACGTCGACGTCGCGACCCTATGGTACGGCGCCGCGGCGCTTGCTAAGGTTTCAAGGCGGCGCCGCGGCACTAATGCTTCATTTTTAAAATTCTGGACTTACTGGACAGTAGGCGCCGCGACTCCATGGTGGAGCGCCGTGACCCTAATGAACTACAGAAGCCAAAAGGCTTATGCCTTGCCAACGTCGCGACTCCATAGTGGAGCGTCGCGTCGCTAATGCATTGCAGAAGCAGAATTTTGGCTTCTGCCTCACTGGCGCTGCGGCTCTAATGATTAGCGCCGCGGCCCCATCGGTCCGAAAAAAATTAAATTCAAAATGTTGAACCCACGATTATTATTATAAAGTGTATTATTTGATAAATATACTGTTTATGTGCTAAATGTCAAATTATTTTTCATTTAAATTATTAGAATAACGTCCGCAAATAATTGTCACGAATAAGAAATGGGAGCATCTAGCCGAGTAGCAGTCAGTAGGCGGAGAAGAAGTAGGCGGCACCCAGTATGTGTTTAAACCGCTTAATATCATGCTTGGGCAGGCGGTACCCAATAAGTGCTTAATAGACTTTGCATGATAATTAAGATGGTATATTTGATATAACATACTAGAGTTGATCTTGGTTAAAATCCTGAATTAAAATATTCCTTAAAGTTTTAATACAAGTCTCATTTGAAATGAACGCGTCGTCCGTTATAATTGATTGTAGTGCAAAATCTTTTTCGGCGAGATGAGTATTTATGCCACAATATTTGCTCTAAGTCTACGATGACTCAGACTCTTTCATAGATGCATGTTAAATGTAGAAGTGAGTGATAAACCTTCATGAGTATTTACACCACAGTGTTTGCTCTATAAGGAAAAACTCACTTAGATACATAATTGCAGTCGCATAACGGGGTTGACTTGCTAGGCTGTCTTGGCGTCACAGTGTCGGACAAACTGAGGGACGCAGATCGATTGTTTAGAACATTCGGTTAAACAAGAGTTATAAATTATTTGTAATTGGTTTGGAGACCTACCTGGTTGTGCTATTGAAGTTATCAGCCACAGCAAACGCGGAGATAGCATGAACCTGGATCTTGGCCCATTATGACCATATTTGATATGAGTCCGTATTCTTCCATGGGGTCGAAGGGTATGTTAAAATAGTGAGAGTTAATTAAACTAAAGGTCATGTTAATTAGTTAATGAATGTGTTCAATAGAAATTACATTAGAGTTTAATTTCAAGTCTATCTATATCTTCTGTATATACAAAATATCGAATCTATCACTGAAAATATTGGTCTAGACAAACAAGCTGACTGGAGCAAATTACCCTGACTGTTTAAGAAATTTGGGATTAGTGTTAAGACTAGAAAGAATTGAGTATGTGTTAGACACAGTGTTCCCCACAGTCCCTGCTGAATATTCTGCTGAGTATGCCCTGTTTGATAATGTGGCTTATCAGAAACATCTAGACGATGCTACCTCGGCACAATGTGTAATGTTGTTCTCTATGACCTTTGAGTTACAGAGGTAACATGAAAACATGAGCCCCAACGAAATGCTAGAACACTTGAAGAGTCTCTACGACTCACAGACTCAAACAATGGAGTATGAACTGTTGAGGGACCTTTTCAAGTGTAAGATGAACAATGGGGGTCAAGTGTCAGCACATGTTCTGAAGATGGTTGGGTTGATAGAAAGGTTGACTTTGATTGGAACGAAGCTGCCTATAAATGTCTCTGTCAACCTGATTTTGAATTCACTTTCTGGTTCATTTAAAAATTTCATTGTGAACTTCAATATGAATGGGACCAAGGCAAGTCTTCCAGAGCTTTACAACATGTTGAAGACCTTTGAATCATCTACCTCTAAAGGTAAAGCCGTGCTCATGGTGGGCTCTTCTAGCAAGTTCAAACCCAAGGGTAAGAACATGCAGAAGAAGAAGGGTAAGACAGTTGTTGCACCTACAATTATGAAACCTACAAGATGTGTTTAGAAGAAGGAAAAGGTATCTTCGGATGTGTGCCTCAACTGCAAAAAGAAGGGGCACTAGAAGAAGGACTGCACAGCTCTAGGAGGAGGCAAAACACTAAGTGCTCCTGGCTCTACTGGACAAGGTATATTTGTCATTGAGATAAATATGTCTATAAATAACTCTCACTGCTGGGTATTGGATACCGCATGCGGTTCACACATTTGTAAACATGTGCAGGGTCTGATTGACAGCAGAAAGGTTAGACCTTGGGAGGTAAACCTGCGCGTTGGAAATGGAGCACGAGTGGAGGCTGAACGCGTGGGAACTTATAAACTAGATTTACCTTCAGGCTTTTGTTTAGAACTAAATAATTGTTATTTTGTTCCCTTATTAACGAGGAATATCATTTCTATCCCAATGTTAGACATTGAGGGGTTTTCCTCATTTATTGCTAATGGCAGTTATGTAGTCTTGTAATGGTTTGGTCTGTGGAAATGCTCCACTTGTAGATGGTTTGTATGTTCTAAACTGTAGTCGTGAAATTTTCAATATGCAAAATAAATGAGCTAAGATAAGTAATCCAAGAAACCCCACCTACTTATAGCACTGTAGACTTGGTCACATCAATGAATCAAGGATAGCAAGATTAAGAAAGTTAGACTACATGGAACTATTTAACTTGGAGTCCTATGGTAATTGTGAATCTTCCTTGAGAGGAAAGATGACCAACAAGCCACTTTCTGGGAAAGAGGTGCGAGCCAAAGAGGTACTTGAGTTGGTCCATACTGATGTATGTGGGCCATTTTCAACTCAAGCTAAGTGAGTCTTCCCGTACTTCATCACTTTTACAGACGATTTCACAAGGTTTGGGCATGTGTATCTTATGAAACACAAGTCCGAAGCCTTTAAGAAATTCAAGGAGTACAAGTCAGAAGTAGAGAAGCAACTTGAAACAAGTATCAAGACTCTTCGATCAGATCGGGAGGTGAATACTTAAGTAAAGAATTTCTAGATTACTTAAAGCTTCATGGAGTCCAATCACAATAGACACCTCCTGGAACGCCACAGATAAATAGTTTTGCTGAAAGGAGAATTCGAACTCTATTAGATATGGTTAGATCTATGATGAGTTTCTCAGCTCTATCAATATACCTTTGGGGTTATGCATTGCAAAACTTAAGTTATATTCTGAACAAGGTTCCTTCAAAGTCAGTAGAGAAAACTCCATATGAGATATGGAATGACAAGAAGCCAACACTTAAACACATGCGACCCTAGGGGTGCCCTGCATATGTAAAGAATATGCTTACTGACAAGTTGGAATCTAAAAGTGAGAAATATTATTTTGTGGGGTATCCAAAGGAAACTAAGGGATACTATTTCTATCTTCTTGGAGAACATAAGGTCATTATTTCCAGAAATGCAATTTTTCTTAAAGAAGACTAGGTCTACAAGGAACAGAGTTGCAATAAGATAGAACTTAAAGAAATTCAAGAACCACAAGATAACACAGAAGTTGAACCTTTGTCAAAAGACCTAGACAAGGATTCAATGGGAGTATTTAGTGAAGATTGGGTACTTGGAGTATGCCCTTCAGCCAGTGAGAGTGTTGTGAGATATAGTGCAGAAATGCAAGGCTCTCATACACAACCAATGGAAGATGATACAATGGTTGTACATCATTCCATTCAGGAAATACATGAAAATGACATTCCTGAAAGCTCTCAAGGTGATAGATTGTCTAGCACACAAAGACCTTCTCACAATCAGAATGCAACAAATACTGAAACACAGAATAATCAACTCCGTAGGACCACTAGGACTCATTGTTCGCCTGAAAGACTTAATCTCCTTGTTGAAACACACAATGAGATAAATATTCCTGATGACGATGAACCTACAACCTACAGCGAAGCTATTTTAGACATTGATTCGCAGAGATGGCAAGAAGACATGAAATCTGAGATGGACTCGATGTACATCAATCAAGTTTGGAACTTAGTTGATTTGCCAACAGGGGTTAGACCCATAAGATGCAAATGGGTCTTCAAGAAGAAGATTGATGCATATGGCAAGGTACAAACTTATAAGACAAGATTGGTAGCTAAAGGTTATAATCAACGGCCTAGGGTCGATTATGATGAAACCTTTTCACCTGTTGCAAAAATTAAGTCCATTCGGATTTTGCTTGCAATAGCCACATACTATGATTATGACATTTGACAAATGGATGTTAAAACTATTTTTCTCAATGCTAACCTAATTGAGGAGGTGTCTATGATACAACCTGGGGTTTTACATCCAAGACTAAGCCCAAAGTAGTATGCAAGCTACAGAAGTCCATTTATGGACTTAAGCAAGCCTTAAGGGGTTGGAATATTTGCTTTGACAAAGCAGTCAAATCGTTTGACTTTGTTAGAAGCAAATAAGATCCCTGCATTTATAGTAAATGCAAGGAATGAAGTATTGTCTTCATTGTTATATATGTAGATGACATATGAATAATGTGAGATAATAAGACTCTCATGCAATCAGTCAAGGAATGGTTATCCAGCACCTTCATGATGAAGGACTTGAGTGAAGCCTGCTACATTCTTGGAAATAGGATCTATAGAGATAGAAAAAATGCTAAGACGATTCTATATGGAAAACTCCAAGAAGGGAAGTCTTCCTATGGGGAAAGGCATCAAGTTATCAAAGAAGGATAGTCCTTCTACTGTTACAAAACTTGAACGTATGAAAAGAATCCCATATGCTACAGCTATAGGATCTATCAAGTATGCCATGAGCTGTATGAGGCCAGATGTGGCCTATGCACTTAGTATGACTTGCAAATTCCAGCAGAATCCTGGGGAAGAACACTGGAAAGTATTCAAGAGTATTCTTAAGTATCTTAGACGAACTAAAGAATATTTCTTAGTCTATGGTGGACAAGAGAAGCTAATGTGTACTGGGTACACTAATGCTAGCTTCCAGACAGATCTTGATGACTTTAAATCTCAATCTGGATATGCCTTCATTTTCAATGGCGGAGTAGTGAGTTGGAAAAGTTCCAAGCAAACTATAACCACTGATTCGACAACTGAAGCCGAGTACATTGCTGGATCGGAAGCTGATAAAGAAGTTGTCGTGATATTTGAGTTCCTGAAGGAACTAGGGGTTCCAAGTGCCACTTGTCCAATAATGATTTATTGTGACAAACTGGTGCGATTGCGCAAGCTAAGGAACCAAGATCAACAAACAGAAACAAACATGTACCGAGGAAATACCACATACTCAAGGAGATGGTGGAAACTGAAGAGATAAGATTAGACTATGTTCCCACAGATGATAATCTAGCTGACCCGTTTACTAAACCATTAAGCTTAGTTAAGCATAATGGTTATTTTGAAAATATGGGTATTAGATACATCGGAGATTGGCTCTAGGCCAAGTGGGAGATTGAAAGTATGTGTGTCCTAGAGACAATCATTATTAGGGACAAATATACTTGAACACATTCGTATTATTAATAAAATTAATATTTATGGCATTTGCAATTATTGAATTATTATTTGATTGTTTGTAATTATTTTATTAATGTGTTTCCCTTGAGCTTACGTTGTCATTAATAGAGTGAGCTATTAATGAAAGAGCGTAACTCTAAAATGGCCTCGACTAATGATCATCGAGAATGAGATATCGATGATATGTTATAAGTCGACATGTGGTCTGCATCACATTCTTAGAAAATGTAGCATGTCTCATCT
The DNA here is from genome assembly GCA_029783415.1 of Anisodus acutangulus. Lineage (NCBI taxonomy): Eukaryota > Viridiplantae > Streptophyta > Magnoliopsida > Solanales > Solanaceae > Anisodus > Anisodus acutangulus. The sequence continues at coordinate 44,842,734 of CM056495.1, read as the reverse complement.
ACTACTAGTAATAGTTATGTCTCACCTGCTACTAGTAATGGTTACTAGTGATGGACACATGGATACTTTTTGAAAGTATTGGTATACCTTACTGATAAATTATTTGTTATACATGTCTAAAGTGTTATCAGCGTGTGGGAGATGAAGGTCCTTTGACTTGAGGTCAATACGCACCTTGTTTACAGAGTAATGTACTTTGACCCTGTCCTAAGTTTAAAATCCTTATTGGATAAGATACGGCTTGTGTTGGGTGCATTATGATGTAAATTAAGGTGGTAGTTGAGCCAAAAATATGATTCATTCCTCGATTGGATATTCGAGAGAGCACTCAACTTGTCAGTGATATTAGGTCGACCAAGTCATTAGCTAATGCAAGAAACATATTTAGAATATGATCTAGTTGTCGACTAATATAGATTAGATAAAGTGATCAAGCCATTTGGATAGACACATGACAAATCCTAAGCTTGATCGAGTGTATCGCGAATTAAAGGAATTTATCATCTCATATAAAGGTTATGTTTGTTGGATTCATGTAAACGTACTTCATATATTGAGTTCGTCGTACGGCGCAGTCTAGAAGTTCCGTATGGACCTTAATTGGATTAATGTCTATATAGGAAGGCTTATAGGGTCACACTACCTCGATTGTCTCTTCAATCTAAGGGTATATTGAGAGAATATTAAATATTCAATTTAGAATCGAGATATTTAAATTGATAATAACTATGGGATAATTTCTATTAGATGGAAATTATTTAATTAAATCAAAATTGGATTTTGAATTTAATGTGCTGAATATATATATTAAATGAAAGCGGGAAACAAAACTTTACTTAAGGCGTCATGGCCGCCTTTAGGCCACAGTTTGTCTTGACAGTGAACCCAAATGATCAGGCCCACCCACTGCACCTCGGTTTTGGGCCAGGCTTGGAGCCCAACCCTAATCCATTTTGTGACCTAAAAATCACTATATATACAATACTAATCTCTAGTTATTAATATACTAAGAATACCAATTCTATAAACTAATTCTAGATTTAGAGTCTAGGACGAAACTCTCTCAAACCTCTGCCAAGATTTCCTGGCTTTCTTGACATATGAATATACCATAGCATAGTTCTTGCAGTCGAATGGACAGTCGTGTGTAATCCCTAAGTAAAGACTCCAGATTTATTAACCTGTAAGTGTTCATGTTTTATGTTACAGGTTTCGATTGTCATATAACCATACCAGAAGAAATTGTTGGGTAAGTAGAACAAAATTTTAAACTTTCGATGTGCCTACTTGTATGTTTTGAACCCAACAAAATCCTACGTGCTTGACCTCGAAGTCATAGGTGGATTATTATAAGCTATCCTTGTAGTTTAAGAACATACTTATCAGTAATAATCAACAAGCATTAAGGGTGTCTTTGGTACGAAGAACGAAGTGTTTTTTTTATAAAATGTTTTCCCATTTACTTTTTGACCGTTGATACCCCATTACCTATTCCAAAGCAAGGAAATTAATTACCCCTAGTATTTATTAGTGTATGAACATATTAAGAAGATATAGTACACCACAAGTACGGAAGTAATTAACAAGAACATTCTTTTGTCAATGACAAAGAACTTATGCGGAATAACTTTCCTGATTTCATTTACCATGTTGTCTAGATTGTGCTGCTTTAGATTCCAGGTGGATAAGCCAAATCATACCTTTATTGTGTAATGATCCAAAATGCTCTGGATATTTACCACCTTGTTTTTTTTTAGGGAAAATTTGTATATAAAATTAATTTTTTCGCACCCCACCACCCACCTTTAACCCTTATATATAGGTTCATTCAAGTTCAGAGATTTCTCACAGCACCTCAGTACCTCACCCTTCAAAAAAATTTCATCAGTCTCTTCTTTTTCCACAGTTACATTAGGATATACAAAAGAAAACATATCTTTCTTTCACTCCAAATCATCTAGAGAACAAACAAATTGAGCATTACATTTTCTTAAACTTGTTGAGTATGGAAAGAGTGATGAAGTTGGGAGCAGAAAGTCCAGTGGTAATTTTCACCAAGAGTAGTTGTTGCATGTCTCACACCATCGAAACCCTAATTCGTAGTTTTGGTGCAAACCCTAGAGTTTATGATCTTGATGAACTTTCAAATGGGACGGAAATGGAGAAAGCATTGGTTGAATTAGGGTGTAAGCCCAGTGTGCCAGCAGTATTCATTGGGAAGGAATTGGTTGGGGGTTCTAATGAGATAATGAGCCTTAATTTGAGGGGCAATAAGCTCAAGCAATTGCTCATAAGGGCTAATGCAATTTGGATATAACAAGTTTACTATAGTTTCGGGATGAGAGAATTTAGAAAAATAGATAGCTAGCCAGTTATTGAGTATTTTATCAACTGGTAGTTGTTGTTTTTTCCTTTTCTCCCATTAATTTATACTTTCTCTGTTTGTAAACTGATTTTGAGTAATAATATTAGCATTTTCTTATTATCCTAACTATATTTTGTGCTTAATTTCTTCTTGTCTGCTGAAGTTTTCTACACTAAAATGATTAGTACAAATTAAATCCATTATGTCTTAATTTTTTTTAATTATTCCACCTTAGAGTTTGACACATACCTCTACCATGTAAATAACAATGCAAAATGTGAAACATGGAGGAGACATGAAACTGGATCACCTCCTCAAAAAATATAAGCCTGTCAAGTGGGCCGGGCCAGGCCATTTAACTGTGTGCAACATTGGGGTCTTTCCGGGATAACAGTAGTTAAGGGCCCGGGCTGGCCTCTGAGGGCCATAATATGCATAAGTATCATGTCTGTGCAGAATGCCTATGAGGGCTATAATATGCCTAAGTGTCATGCACGATGCGGTCATACATATATATATGCGTATATAACGCCATATCCCATCATATCATTTCGGCCTCTGTGTGTATAATCATAATCATATACCAGTTGATCAGGTGGTGTGCGTATATAACGTCATATCCCTTTTCCCATCCCATACATATATATAATGCATACCATATAGTAGCGTATATAACGCATGTGGGTCAAGGGTAATACATGAATATAATGCATGAATGATACTAAGACACTTTGAGTGTATCAGAGTGAAGTAATGTCGTTTTTCCTCCGATTAACATTATGAATATTAACATCTTTCTGATATACCTCAATAGGGATTTTGAAACATATTTAGACATGCTTTGAAAATAGGAATGAATAACATGACATCCTTAACTATTAAGAGTAGAATCATTTATGGGACAATATTACGTTTACGTTTCGTACTTAGAACATGCCAAAAGAAAGAAGGATTTGCCTTAACATACCTTGGATATTTCCCATTTAATAGCTACTACGAAACAAGTCCGTCAAAATCCCACGTTAACCTTAAACAATATGGAACCAGTCCTATCTTCCCAGAACTTTCAAAAACCAGTGACTTAAATTATCAACAATGAGAGAAATACCAGGTTGCTGGAACGCTAATCTAAAACAATAGTAGTTGGACGTCTTGCCCCATTAAATGACCCAAAAAAAATACAGAACATATTTGTTTATCCTATAGTTAACGAGCTGGTTCATAGAAAACAATTGACATGGTTGGTGGTACGTTAATTTGTGTTAAGATATGAAATTGGGAGTCTAAAAAAAATGAAAGAAAAAGTTGCAGCAACTCTCCTTGTACCAAAATAGAAATGAAATGCATATGGGTTCTACATTAACTTTTACATGTGTAGACCTCTTAGGGAATCTCCTAACTACTCATCATTAGAACATGACACCACACTTTAATGTGCATGTACACTAATGAACTTGCTGCCATCTATCAAATGATACAAATGAACTATATCCACGTAATAATTATCCACAATTCCAATTAATTTCTCGATCGCATTTCACTTAAATATCAATCACACTTCATATATTCATTATCATGGTCAAGTGATATAATACTACTCTATTGCCTCTTCTGTCACACACAAAAAAGTATTATTCTCAACCACCATCGTCAGACTTTAAAGTCCTAACTCATTTTGAGACTTCATCTTCTTATACGACATGCCCTTTATGTACATGCTTGAATATGACCAAAATTCTCCGGAGCTCGGTTCTACTTGCATACGTCTAGCTGCTTAAACCATCACCCGAAAGTATGGGGTGTTACAGTGGCCCATTCATCTAGAAGTCTAATATGTTAGAGAATAAATACTTTTATTTATTTAATGTATGCCCAATGCTAGCTTAAGTGCAAGACTGATCTTTTGTTCTTGGGCTAAATATATGAAGATTTCCAAACTCTACTTTTTGAATTTGCAAAATTTACATATTGAATTGTGTCACAGTCTCATGTTGTGGATCATTTGATTGGCTACTGTTATTCTGTACGACCAGATATCTATCCTAAGTGACACCTAATTTTTGCATATAGAATAAAACATGTTACCCTACTTGATCTACAATAACATATGCAGAATAGTAAAGAACGGTAAAACAAACACACAACAACTTTTATGTGGAAACCACCTGACTTATAAGGGTAGAAAAAACTTGATCTACACCTGTGTAGGATTTAACCAAAACTCCACTACAACGTGAGTCTGTGCCAATTCAAGTTACAAACTCTGAAACCTAGGAACTAAACTCTAATTCATACCTCACTAATCTCCCTTGACTAGTAAGCCCACTCCAAGTAATCCCAATTTGAAGTTGAATTTGACTAATTATTTATACATATGAGTTTGCTTCTATGAAAGCTGATAAAGGTACAACTTGATGATCAATCCTAGGACAAGAATCTTAACTCAATAAATGTAAACATAAAATATACAACAAGACTTCTTATATCTCCTCTGTTGCATTAAGTCACACTTGTGAAATCAGAACTCTCTCAGATATGCTTGATAGGATTTGAGCAATATTTTGATTTTCTCTGTTTATGAGTGCGTGAGATTCTTCATGGAAAACTTATATATATATATATATATATATATATATATATATATATATATATATATATATATATATATATATATATATATATATCTTTTGATCTTCAACAGGTTGCATGACCCTCTCATATAGCTGCCATTGAGGGATCAAATCATTCTAAAAAAGCGATATGCTTAACACAAGCTGGGGAATGCATTTCAGTGCGATGTCTCCGGTTTAGACACTAGGCGCCAATGGGACGGCAGTGGTCCGCCGGCAAGCTCGTTCTGATCTTGGACGCAGTACATTGGAATCCTGAAGCACCACCACGAACGCTACCGCGCGTCCGCCTGTGGTGCGGTAAGGCACCACGCCAACATGCTTCAACTTATCTTCAAGAAAGTGATAAGCAAACCCTACATAATACGACCCATCATGGAAAATAAGGTTGGAGTTAGTTTGAGATTCTTGCATCTTCATGCAACTTCAGTTTTCTTGTAGTACTCTGAAGTGTCTTGATAAGTATGATAGAAAATCTTGCATCCTTGTATGCCAAGTCCTTACCATAAACCATAAATACTACTCGCGGTAGGACTCTGAGCAGGAATACATTTTTGGACTTGGTTCAAGCATCTATTTAAGAATATGTCTCACATCTGTGAGTGATATGAAACATATTCATAGACCTGGTTCATTCACTTCTGCTATGTGTCTGGTTCATTTAACTCTTTACTGCATCTGTCTGTTGGATATATCAAGTCTACAGTTTTGGTTCATTTATCATTGCCCTTCTTTGCATGTTTGCTCTCATTTATTCATATCTCTGATCGATATGTTGCTTTGTGTCTGAGATAAAACATGTTGTTCTAAGATAACACATGTATATTGACCTGGTTCACTCTTCTGTGCGTTTTTGCTACTCAATCAATCTTAGATTCTTAGTTCATTCAATTTATTTCATTAAGACAGACTCACTTAATATGTTCATTTAGTTTGTCAATCATCAAAACAAAATCTAAAGTTCTTGCTAATACCAATAAATTCTCCCTTTTGATAATGATAAATACCACTGTGTAACCTATTCTAAACATCTCTTAGTATTGAAAATGAACGGAATAACAGAACACCACTCAGATGGACCAGGTCCAGGTTATGGGTTATATTACACAGATATTACTAAGAGTGGCCAGTGGGCCGAGCTCGGGTCTGGCGGGGTCGGGGTCGGGGCGGGACGGGAGAAGGGGCAGGGTCGGGTCTGGCGGGACTGGAGCAAGTCCCGTCCCGATCCCGATCACGTCGGTATCGGGTCGGGGCGAACTCGGGGCGGGGCGGGATACGGAGGGTTTTCCTTTTTTTTTTAAAAAAAAAATAACATATGTATAAAAAAAACTCAATAAACAAAACAAGATAGTGTAATAAAAACATCCCAAGACTGTTTTTGTGCCTCTTATATTATTTAATAGACATATGATTTTTTTGTAATACAAATACAATTGTCTAAAATCTAAATTGCAACTTCGTGGTGTTGTCCAAAAGTTGCAAATTACATAATAAAATTACAATTAAAAAAATTACATTCTCAAAAAAACCTGTTCTAATTGCTTGATGATTTCATGTGGTTCTTCGGTTGGAATTGGTATTTGTTGGTCAAATTGATCCACGTCGCTTCCACTACCTTCGGTTAAGATTTCGTTGTAGTTTTCATCATCTTCTTCGTTGATCTCCGGTTGACCGCACCTTCTCCGCTCCGCTCGTATCCAATCTCTGAATAATACTGCAATTTCCAAGCTGTCTCCGGCTAATGAGTGTCTGTAGTCTCATATTTGATATCTGCCTGCAGAAAAAGCGCTTTCAGACGCTTGATTGACGCTTGAATGTTCAAAACATCTCGAGCCATCAATGAAAGTGTCGGAAAGGTCTTCTCATTCCCCCTCCAGTATTTCAGCAAGTCTTCATGTCCATCTTCATTGATAACTTCTTGATACGGTACAGAACCCTGCAAAACAAAAATATCAAACTCGCTAATTTGGTTAGTAGTAGAGGTACGACCGCACATTCTATTTCTGAGGCTTTCAATACTAGCCGCAGAAACAGCATGTCTTTTGTGATGTTGTATTGAAGATGAAGAAGATGGTATGGAAGCTGGTAAGTTACTAGCATTTTCTTGTTGATAAAATCTATATATATTTTTGCATTGGTGTTCTACGCTAGACAATACTTTTTCTTTAGTTTGTTCAATAGGTGGTGGGTGATTTAGATTTTTGGGACTTGGAGGTGGTAGTACTTCTATACAATCGTAAATAGTTTCAATTAGTGATTTAGTACCGTCTATTTTAATAGTAGGATTTAATACAGAACCAATAATATAAATAGAGGGAATAGGAATAAAAAAAAAATTTATTTTGAGAAACATTTTTTTAATAGCTGCCTTATAAGCTGGGTTTTCCATATATTCACTAAGTAATAAAAATATTAGAGTTATATAAAATAACATAGTTGAAATAGTAGGATAATATATACCGGAAAATTCTTTTGTTGCTTGAAATTTTTTTTCTAAAAATACAATAAGTTCGGAAATTTTTTCCCAATCACTATCTAAAATCATATCAGCTGGCTTTTTATTATGAGAGTTAAAAAATAAAGTTATAGGTAATTTATAGTCATAAGCAACAAGTAGTTGCTCGTATAAAGAATTCCACCTAGTGGATACTTCTTGTGGAATTTTTCTAAAAGGTAGTCCACAATCATGCCAAATTTTTTTATATTCTTTTCTACGTTGTACTTTATTACTTTTAAAAATAAAGTTTATAGCAAATTGTATTTTACTAAGAATGTCTTCAAAAAGTGATAGACCATCCTTTACAATTAAGTTATATATATGGCACGCACATTTTATATGAAAATGGTCTGGAAAAGATGGAGTTAAACTATTTTTTAAAATTGTAATTGCGTAATTGTCATTAGAAGCGTTATTTAATGTAATAGTCATAATTTTATCGGTAATTCCGTAATAATCGCACACTTGATAAATATTTTCTGCAATAAAAGTACCAGTTTGCCTATCATCTATATACGCTAAAATACGTTTTTGCATAGACCATTTATAATCTATCCAATGACAAGTTACTGTTAAATAATCATGGCAGTTAGTACTACGACTTATATTAGACGTGATAGATACTTTGTCATTAAAATGATATAATGAAAAACGTAAATATTGTTGATATTCATGCGCGAATTTAAATACATCTCTCTTAACAGTTGATCTAGGAAAACCGTTAAAAGAAGGATTATATATATCTCTAATGTAATGAATAAAACCGGGAGATGAAGGAAATGAAAAAGGCAAACCCTCCACAACAACTAATTTTGATATTGCTTCCCTATCTCTATGTTTATTGTATTTAGAGCCTACAATTCCCCCCGTCATAGGGTTAATTTGACCAAAGACTTGGTGGGACGATGTCGGTATGTGAACCTTGTCCCGATGGAGCGGGTGTTTGCGCACCCGATTTTGAAGCCTGGTATTGGGCATACCTAGCTGGATGAGCACTTACTACGTGTCTAATTAAACCCCCCGTCCCACCGTGACCTTTTCCAGTTTTAAATTTTAAAACATTTTTACAAATTTTACATATGGCTACTTGATTCTCTACGTCCCTATCAAAAAATGTTCATGCATCTGATTTTAATGGTCATTTTGCTGGACCTCGTCTCATACTAGGGGGAATAGGAGGTATTTCAGTTGAAGGTGCACTAGTGGGTGTGTTGTCATCAACATTAGTGGGTATATCATCTAGATCATCGTCTAAATTAAAGTCTTCTTGAGTTCCAGAAAATAGCTCCTGGTCTAAATCTAATGGTATTGTAGGAAAATGTTGAGTATCAACAAAATCATCCTGTGTAGGAATAAGATGACTAGAAGAAGTACCCTTGCCCTGGTTGCCCTTACTAGAAGAAGCACCCTTACCCTTACCCTTAATCATACCTTTTAATCCTTCCATTTTAATTATGATAATAAATAAATAAATAATTAAAGACAATAAAATTAAGTGATCTAAATAAAATAAACAGACAATAATAATTTAATGAAGGAGCGAATGTACCAAACGCCGACGTAACGTCGACGTGTAATCGAGAGGTTGAAAATTGAAACTTTGCTCGATGGAAGATCCTCAAGCTAGTTGCCAACTTCACTCCCAATTCCCAAATGAATAAATAAAATTGAATATTTAGCAAACAATGTAGACTTGTAGAGAGATATATTGAGAAATTAGAGAGATTGTAGGAAGATTTGTGAGAAAGATGAAGAGAAAATGAGTTATTTATAGTTGAAAAATTGGGTTAAAGTGTAAATATAATAACTTATGGGTTAAAAATAAATATTAAGGGGTAGGGGTTGGGGGAGGGGGAGGGGGCCTAAAATGGTCGTTGGCCAACGACCATAATCTAAAATGGTCGTTGGTGCAACGGCCATTTTTGCAAAGGAGGGAAAAGGGAGGGGTCGGGGTCGGGGCGGGGTCGGGTCAAGCGGGCCTGGGGCGGGTTCGGGTCTCGCGGGACGAGACATCGTCCCGTCCCGAGTTCGAGTCCCGCCCCCGTTATTTTTTTTATTTCTTTTTTGGCGGGACCGGGGCGGGGTCGGGCTGTCCCGGCCCACTGGCCAGCCCTAGATATTACACATTTTGCCCCTATTTTGGCATTATTAAAAATCTCATATCAGATTAGTCAATCTTGCAATATAGAACTCATGGTTATTGGGGCTATCACATATACAACATAACAGAGTCAGTCACTCAAGCAAGTCTATGAAAAACATTCAAATCACATAAATAAAGCACAAATTTGTAAGATATGTAACTATTTTTGGTTAACTTCATAAAGTATAATTTCAGTACCTTGGTTACAACAGTACAAAAATACATCAGTTTCACAACAACTTAGACACTCTAAATGTAAAGGCTTGGATAAAACTAGGGAGAACTTGCTCACTTTGCTAGGGATTGTGACCAAGGTGGATGGTAGAATCTAATAGGCCTAATTTTTAGGGAATCCTAACTAGGAGGTATTGGAGTGGCTGAAGTATATATCTTTCTTTGTGTTCTTCCAGATTCACCATATGCATCAACCCCTTGCCCCTAGGAATAACTATCTTATTTATCTACTTTTCCCCCTAAGAAAGACCCACCATCATTTTCCATCGGTTTCGCCTATAAGGATCAAGATCATGTCTGCTTTTATTTTCAAGCTTGTTGAGGATTACTATTAGCATTCTAGGCCTTTTCTCCTCAGGAAAAACATGATCCACCATTCCCAGATTGTTGAGGATTATTTTCCCATGTTGACAATGCCCTTGACTGTATTTTAACGCTAGTCTGTGGAGGGTTTATTTTCTTATCATCCTTTCTTATTTCACCATGAACTGTCATGTTTCAATTCCTCATTCTCTCTATTTTTACTACATCATACAGACCCAAGATAGCAGTGTCCAACAACTCATTTTCTTGATGAGTTGTGTCGCTATTTCCCCCCAAAACTATCCTTTGTTTTGGGGTCTTTAGAGTATTTCTCCTTTCTATGTGTTCCAGCCAATTTTCTTTCCCTTTCACCCCTTTAAATGGTGTATAGATCTTTAATGAGAGTGAAGTGGGGCGTATAGTCAAAGTTGGTGGAATCGCGAGAGTGTATGGGATAAAATGGATGATCGAAAGAGGAAGAGGAAGCGGACATTTTCCATTTTGATTTTAGGATGAGAGAGAGAGAGAGACAATGATTTGAGATGAAAAATAGTGTGGTGTGGTTGGTTTAAGTAGAAGTGAAGAGGGAAATAAATGGAACAATGGTGTGAATAGGGTGTTTGATAAGTCTTTTTAGAAAGGGTGTGATTTGATCGTGATTGACTTTTATGATGGTCATCATGACACGATCTTTCCCTTTTTTTTTTTCTTTTTTTTTTGATAATCCAGGTCTCCAGGTCTCCAGGTCTCCAGGCTTGCGCCTGACTACGTCCTGGAGGTAATAGCACCGGTCCTTCAACACTATTACCAGGTAAATCGCGGGATGTGCTCCGGTGGCCAGTTTTCTGGGAGCGTACAACTGATCAATGAGACAAGGTCAAATTCTCCAACATGCAGAGTTCTTCGTGCTTGCGAGGAATCGAACCCACGCTGTCCCATGCCAGAGCGCCTTATAGCGCCCAGGCTTTGCCACTGGACTATGCCCCGGAGGACCGATCTTTCCCTTTTCTCAATGTACTCTTAATGAAGGTTGAATTTGACTGGAATAGAGAAACCAAATTGTCTTAGTTTTTTCATGATCTAATTGTATCATTGACTGCAATGAAAATAAATATATACCTGAAGTGTATAATGGCTAACCATGTGCAATCTTGATTTTCATTACTAAAATGAATCGAATCCTATCAAGTATTTCTATTTATCCTTTTAATTACTTATATATATCCTATGAATTTAATTTCACACTGAAAATTATTCTAGGAGAATTTTGAATCTGTTCCGTTCAGTTATTGATTGGTCTTCAAGCCAGTTGTTGTGACTGAATAATTTGTTAGACTTTAAGAGATCATGAGCTTATTATGGTATAGGACATACAACTAAATGAATAAGACTGAGTAATATATTTCTCAATTTAGGATATTCAGTTAATCTGAACTACAAATTCTAGCTAGACATTGAGGAATGCTAGTATAATTTTAATTTACCCAATTTTGAACACATCAACAACTCAAATTTTCAGCATAGAATTGAAGTAATAATGTTGATCAATAAGATATCACTTTAGTGTCCCCCACGAAATTTCCAGGTTAGTTTCCTTTATCAGTTGCTAGCCTCTGGACCAGTTTGAAGTACTTGTTTTATTTGTGGTCTTCACTCACCTTTTCGAACAAGTTTTGTAACTTGTTTCATCAATACTTTGCTGTTACTCCCAGAGTATCAATCTAAGTTGCACCTATTTATATTGTCCATATGTCCCTTTCTTGAACAACTTCTTGACACACTTGTGCTTATATGTCACTTTTTGATTCATTGCTAATCATTTTTATCTATTTCCAAAGCCTTGAGTGTGCCCAGGGTTGCCTTTGATGTTTTGTTGTCTTGTAGGAATTTCACTTCATGTTCCCCATGTGTAAGTGTCAACTTGTGAGCAGGATTCTTTGCTGGGTTCAGCTTTCTTGCCCTTTTCTGAACTCATACTTCCTTTTTGACACACTGTACTGAGAGGGATTTCAGTTGAGTCTTTTCAAGTGTCTTTGAGAAGGCCCTATCATTGTACTTGCCCTCTTACTACAACTTCTAAGATGATTAGGAATTAATTTTGGAAACCTAGACTAGCTTGGGTCCTTTCCCTTGAAAAAAAGGTGAATTAATTCTTTCTTTGTCCAACCTAAAAGTTCATGAAGCGACCTATTTCTTTCATATGTTCCTTTCAATTTGACAAATTTGCTATTTCTATTTACAAGTTTGGATCTTGTCCTTTTTTCCACGAGGATTCATCACATTTCTCTCTGTCTATCTTGGATATACATAAGAGGCTCTATTCCCTGTAATTGTTCTATTTATTTTAACAGTTTTGGTGTTTCTGAGTACATGTTTGATTAAAAGAATGAGCCACGTACATCTTTGTCCATTCTGGGGTTTCATGGAAGAACTTGTTCTTATTGACTATTCCATTTGTCTTCATAGTTCTGCTACTTCTATTAACAATCTTCAGGTTTTTTCTGTATGTCTTAATTCACCGGTCACCTAACTGTAGAATGTCCAGTTTTACCATACAGAATGCACGATTCCCCTTCCATGGACTTTTTTTTTTCTGTTTTCCTTTTGAATCTTAATCCAGTGGTTGTATTATGAGTTTGACTGATAAGACTAGTAAGCATGTGAGAGGACTGAGTCTAGTGACTTACTTTTTAATAATCTTTCCTCACTCTTTCTAAATCTGAGCATTGTCTTTTGAATTTTTCTTTCTCAAAATACAACTCTTTTTTAATACTTTTAAGTTCAGATTCAACTTCTAGTTGCTCCTTTCTCATTTTAGCCTTTCCAAGTTTTATCTCTTTTTGCCTCAAAATTTCAGATTTGAGTGATAGGACAGAAGAACCTAATTGAGTAACCTGTTCTCTTAATGAACTTACTTCCTTTTCAGCTTTGATCTTACTTGTTTCTAACTCAATAGATATATGTTTCAGGATTGAGTAACTCAACCCTTTTTGTACTCATATATTGATATTCATCTATTAGGGTGATCATTGTGGAAGTGAGTCTTTTCTTAGAGAAAACATCAAGCTTATTATTCAGATCAAGAACATTTACCTCAGAATCTTCATCTGTATCTGAATCTGAGTCTTCAATTTCCATGAGATCCTTATATTCAGCTTCATCCTCAGAATCCTCCCTAAACCTTGTTTTCCATACAACTATCATCGTCTTCTTCCATCCTAGACCCTATGGTGGGAAATTCTTGATCTTCATATCTGATTCTTCACACTCGATACACCCCTCGACCAGGTTTTTGTCATTAGACTTTCCTTCATCAGATTTGTTTTTCCTTGAAGTCCATTTCATACCGGCACGCCTATATCTCACGTTCATCTGTATGATAGCCATCATCAGTTCGTGTGTCTTCTGAGTCTGAGAGAATCCACTTGACTAAGTCAACCATATCAAGTTCATGAGTTATCAGATAATCAAATAGGCCCTCCATTAACATTGTTCTTATCCCATGCCCTTCTTCAATAGCAGCTATTCTCATATCCCATGAGGAAAGAAGACTCCTCATAATTTTACCGATTAGTTCTTCTATGGAGAACACTCTTTCAAGGAGATTAAGCTCGTTGAAAATACTTACAAATCTTGTGAACATGTCTCTGTCTGATTCCTTGATTTTCATAGTAAATAACTCATACTTTCTCATGATCCCATCAAGATTGAATTGCTTTTCTTGAGACATAGCTCCTTACGTTTGTGTTAGCAAATCCCATATTTTGGTAGCACAGGAAGACCCTGTGATTTCGTCATACTCTTCTATTTCTAGACCACATTATAGAATGTGAATTGCCTTTGAGTTCAGTTCGAACATCTTAAAATCTTCACCAGAAAGTTCCTCTTTAGTTTTAGTTTTCCTTGTGCCATCTGGTCGGGTTATAATGGGAACAAGTGGTCCTTTTAGTGTAATCAACCAGAGATCGTAGTACACAACCATCAGATAAGTCTCCATATATTTCTTCCATAGAGAAAAGTGCTCTATATATAATTGTGGTGGCCTGTGAATTGATCTTTCTTCATTGAGTTCTTTACATGGTGAAACATTCATTAGGATCTTCTCTTAAGGTGTTAACCTCTTCGAAGAGAACTTGCTCTGATATCAATTGTTATTTTGTATAACCAAATATCTATCCTAAGCGACACCTAATTTTCTCCTATAGGATAGAACACGTTATACTTCTACAAATAGCATCTGCGGAATAATAAAGAACATTAAATCAATGACACAATAATTTTTACGTGAAAACCACCCAACTCACAAGGGTAGAAAAAATCACGACTTACAATTCTGTAGGATTTAACCCAAACTCCACTACAACGTGAGACCGTGAAAATTCAAGTTACAAACTCTGTAACCTAGGAACTAAACTCTAATTCCTATCTCGCTAATCTCCCTAAACTAGTAAGCCTACTCCAAGCTATCCCAACTTGAAGTTGAATTTGACTAATTGTTTATACATATAAGTATGCTTCTATAAAGCTGATAAAGGTACAACTCAATGATCAATCCTAATACAAGAATCTAAACTCAAGAACCTTAAACATAAACTCTGTAACACAGCTTCTTCAATCTCCTTCGTTGTATTAGGCCGCAATTGTGAAGTCGGAACTCTCTCAAAACAGTATTTTGATTTTCTCTCTTTGTGAGTGCGTGAGATTCTTCATGGCAAAACTTATATATATATAGCTTTTGATCTTAAACAAGTCGCATGACCCTAAACTCTACATGATACGACCCATCTTGGAAAATAAGGTTTGAGTTGATTTAGGATTCTTGCATCTTCACGCAACTTCAGTTTTCTTGTAGACTCTGAAGTGTCTTGATACGTATGACAAGAAATCCTGAAATCTTGTACGCCAAGTCCTTACCTTAAACTACAAATTCTACTCGCGGTAGGACTCTGAGAAGGAACACGTTCTTGGACTTGGTTTCAGCATCTATTCAAGAATCTGTCTCGCATATGTGTCTGATATGGAACATGTTCGTAGACCTGGTTCATTCATTTTTGCTATGTGTCTAATTCATTTAATTCTTTACTGCATCTGTATGATGGGTAGATCAAGTCCAAGCCCCGGTTCATTCATCGTTGCCATTCTATGAGGGTTTGCTCTTATTTTTTCATACTTCTGATCGATATGTTGCTCTGCGTCTGAGATAGAGCATGTATTTCTAAGAATACCCATGTTTGTTGACCTGGTTCACTCTCCTTGTACATGCATTCTTGCTACTCAATCAATCTTTAAGTGCTTAGTTCATTCGATTTATTTTATTAAGCCAGACACACTTGATATGTTTATTTATTTTTTCAATCATCAAAACTCTAAAGTTCATGCTAATGCCAACAGCTACCATGTAAACCATTGGTAAAAGTTACACACACTTGGTCGATGATACATATAAATGTGACCTTTCAAGATAGCAATGACCCTTTTCTCTTTCTTTGAGCCATATTCTCTTTGTGAGAATCAGTTGATGATAAGTACATAAAAGCTGTACCCCTTTTCCCCGATCATATGTTAGCTCTTTGGAATATCTAAAAGGGAACTTGGGTTAGTCATTATGTGAACTAAAGAAGGAGAATCTGCAAAATTCCTTCCTCTTATATCTTCCTGTCTATGTACATTGCGGATAGTTATAATGTGGACATCATTTGTACAACATATACATGCATGTCCAAAAGATATCGATGTTCTGAAGTTTTTTTTTTCCCCACATCACGAAGTTTGATGCAATATGTCTTACTTAGCTGGATATACTGATTTTTCTTTATCGGTAGTTGCTATTTCGATGATCTATTTACATGGGAAAAGATTGGGATTGGTTTAAAGAAGCCTTTAATTGATTCATCCTTACTAATGTCTATCATTTTCAATTTTTAGGTAGCATTACTGAATGTGTATTAAATATAATGAGAATACATTCGTTAAAAGTTACAAATTCTTAATTACCTAGACAATAGCATAAATTCCATTTACTACTATACTTCAGATATTTAATTAGTTTATGACAACCTCTCCGAATAACAGAGAAATATGTATATATATATTATGCATCTTTTTTCTATATAATTATTAGACCTCTTATAAGAGCTATCTATTGAAGAAATCATACTATTCGTGCATGCATGTGGACCAGTTTCACAAGGATATATATCATACTAGGTAGTACATAATACAACTTTTTTTTCTTCTTTATAACATTTTCTATTATCTCTTGACCAGGAATCTTGGTGTAGTTGTAATGGTCCAATCCTTTAGTGATATTTTTTGCTTGAATTTAAGCACACACGGCTTTGAAATACGCCACTAGGGTGTAAAGATTGTTTCATTATATATCCAACATTTCTTCCGTATTTTATTGATGTGAAATTTGTCTCGGGTGTCAACATACACCCCTTAAGGACTCAACGTTTTTGCTGAAGTTTTTCCCATAATCATCTCAAAGATCGGGGATTACCTAAAACATTGATGTGTGGCCCATCATCTCCCAACATTGCATACCAAGTGGCTTTGATACCATCTATATAGGCTCAGCGAATGAGTGATATTAGTAATTTGCTTTGGACTTAGGCTCGCACAATTTTAAAATGCATGTATAGTTTAAGACTTGTATTCTTATATTGAAACATCTCATGTGTTTTGTTAATGTGAGAATTGTGTAGGTGTCACATACTCATTCATCTCGGGAACTCAACGACCTCACTGATGTTTACCCCTTCATCATCTTAAAGATGTGATATTCTCCTAAACTCAGTTGAACACTCATGTTTTCCCCTACATCGCCAAAATTGCACGTAAAGTGATCCTGATACCATCTGTATAGGCTTAGCTAACTAGTTATATCGTCTGCAATTGGATCTAGGCTCGCATAACTTTAAAATGCATAGTCTAAGGCTTGCTTTCTTATATATGCAACAACCCATGTGTTTTGTCAATGTTGGATTGGCGTAGGTGCCACATATTCATTCCTCTTAGAAACTCAACGTCAATGCTGAGGTTTGCCCTGTCATCATCTTAAAAATATGATATTCACCTAAACTCAATTGAACACTCAAGTTTTCCTCCACCATCGCCCAAGGTTTCACGTTTCATGGTATTATTTATAATAGCTCAACCCATTAATGATATTATCCGCTTTTAACCTAGACTTGTACGCTATAAAACACGATACTAGGGCTTAAGGCTTGTTTTTTTATATACCCAACATTTTTTAATGTAGAATTTGTCTAAAGTGTACTGCATTGGACCCCATCACCCTATTCCAAACAAAGGAAAATCATATTGATTTACGAGTATATTAGGAACAATATTACGGAACTGAGAAAAAGGAAATCTTTTTTGTAAAATAATAATATATTGGGGAATAACTTTTTGGATTTCCTTTTCCATCTTGAGGACCATGTTGTCAAGATTGTGCTGCTTGAGATTCCAGGTAGATAAGCCAAATCATACCTTTATTGTGTAATGATCCGAAATGCTCTGGATATTTGTACGTATAAACTATTTCCACACCCCACACCCACCTTTAATCCCTTATATATAGCTTCATTCAAGTTCAAATTTTTCAAAGCATCTCTCGCCTTTCAATATATTTTTCATCAGAGTCTCTTCACAATTTCCACAGTTATATTAGGATATACGGAAGAAAACATATCTTCCTTTCACTCCAAATCAACAATAAAACATTAGCAAAGCATATCAAACTTTAATTTCTTGAACTTTTAAATATGGAAAGAGTGATGGAGTTAGGAGCAGAAAGTCCAGTGGTAATTTTCACCAAGAGTAGTTGTTGCATGTCTCACAGCATTGAAACCCTTATTCGTAGCTTCGGCGCAAACCCTAGGGTTTATAATCTTGATGAACTCCCAAATGGGATGAAAATGGAGAAAGCATTGGTTGAATTAGGGTGTAAGCCCAGTGTGCCAGCAGTGTTCATTGGGAAGGAATTGGTTGGTGGTTCAAATGAGATAATGAGCCTTAATGTGAGGGGAAATAAGCTCAAGCAATTGCTCATAAGGGCTAATGCCATTTGGGTGTAATACTATATGTACCTTCTACATGTGAGTTTAGAAAAATAGCTAGCTAGCCGGTTATTGAATATTTAATCTACTGGTAGTTGTTGCTCTTCTCTTCTCTCCCATTAATTTATTTTCTTCATGTAAGATTGTACTAATCTCCTTTGCGGAGTCTTTCTCATTAATAAAAATATATAGAGTGTGTACAAGTGGAATCCTAATTGAATGAGGATCTATGTTTTACATAATTACACACTAATATTAATTACAGAATATACGGCGAATATATGGTAATATATTCACTATCACACCCCCTCAGTCGGAGCGGAAGGAGGCCAGATGCTAAGACTGGATCTGAAATTGAGGAATAGCTGTCTAGGAATCCCTTTAGTGAAGATATTTGCATACCGATACGAAGAAGGCACGTGCAACACCTTGACATGACCTATAGCAACCTTCTCAGGAACAAAATGTATATACATCTCAATGTGCTTGGTTCTCTGATGCTGAACCAGGTTATGAGATAAGTAGATCGCAAATATGTCACAGTAAACCATATACGCCTTACGCAACGGACAATGAAGCTCCAAGAGGAGGTTTCGGAGCTAGCAGATCTCAGCAAAAACGTTTGCAATGCCTCTATATTCTACTTCTGCACTCGATCAGGATAGTGTGGCTTGTCGCTTGGCAGACCACGAAATTAGATTATTTTCTAAGAACACACAGTAGCTGGACATGGAACGCCGCGTGTCCGGACAGCCTGCCCAATCGGCGTCCGTATATGATATTAACCCGGTCGGTGCAGAGGGGTAGAGATGCAATCCATAATCAGGAGTGCCCTTAACGTATCGAATGATACGTTTAAGAGTTGTAAAGTGAGGCTCCTTGGGGGCATGCATAAATCAACACACTTGCTGAACGACATAAGAAATATCAGGGGAGGTGAATGTAAGATACTGAAGTGCACCTGCGAGACTCTTATAAAGGGTGGGATCGGACCCTGGATTACCATCAATAGCACTGAGTTTCGACTTCGAGTCGACCGGAGTAGGCATCATATTGTAGTTTATCATTTTAGCCATGTACACAATTTCTTTCGCATATTTAAGCTGGCATAGGAACATAGTATCTGCAGATCTAGTCACAGAAATCCCCAAGAAGTAACTCAACTTCCCCAAGTCAGTCATAGCAAATTCGGATTTGAGAAGAGCAATGATCTCATTTTAAAAATATCAGAAGAGGCAGTCTGAATAATATCATCCACATATAGTAATAAGTAGGCAATGTTATTACCTCGATAAAAATAAATAAAGAATGATCACACTTGCTATATACAAACCCAATCTGCATAATGTAAGTAGCAAAGCGCTCATACCACGCCCTGGTGGCCTCTTTCAAATCATACAATGACTTACAAAGATGACATACATAATGGGGAGCCTCTAGATGTACAAAACCTGGTGGCTAATGCATGTAAACAATTTCTTTCAAATCCCCATGTAAGAACGCATTCTTCACATCAAGCTGATGAATCGGCCAATTCTTACCTATATCTATACTCAGAACTATGCGAATGGTAGCCAATTTAACCACTGGACTAAACGTCTCACCACCATCGATACCCTCCTAATGCCCTGTGTCATTAACTACAAGTCTCGCCTTATAGCGATCAAGGTCACCATTGTCTCTGAATTTGTAACGAAAATGCCACATACACTGAATCACATTATCCCCATCCGACTTTGGAACTGAATCCCAAGTGTGTTGTTTCATTAAAGAATTAAATTCCTCACGCACGGTGGCATTCCAATTCGGGTCAAGTTTGGCTAATTTTGGATTTTTAGGGATTAGAGATACAGTTTGAGTGGAGATATTAAAATAAACTTTGGCTTTGAAAATCCCGTGCTGAGCACGGGTCTCCATTCTATGTGTGGGGATAGGTGTTGTTTGGGCAGAGGGGTGGGGTGCGGGCTGAGGGTGTCTC
Organism: Anisodus acutangulus; assembly: GCA_029783415.1. NCBI lineage: Eukaryota > Viridiplantae > Streptophyta > Magnoliopsida > Solanales > Solanaceae > Anisodus > Anisodus acutangulus. The sequence continues at coordinate 44,822,518 of CM056495.1, read as the reverse complement.
AGGTTAGTTGTGTCTCGGTGAGGGCAGGGACTTATTTATCAGATCGTGAATGGGGTTTCGACGGGGAGTGGTCAGTGGTTCTGAGGTTGGGTTGAGGTTTGCGATGGGATAGTGGGTGTCAGGTGTCGATGCCGGTGGAGGTCTCGGATTAGCTGACTATTGGTTGGGGGAGGTAGTGGCGGAGTGGGGTGGAGCCGGTGATAGGAATGCCGATGGGACATGGGTGGCAGCGGCGGATTCGAGTAGTGATGGAACAATGAGGATAGGTCATGATGAAATAGTAGCGTCACAACGGAGTATGGTGTGGACAATAGGGGAGGCTTCGAACTCGTCTAGAAACGGTAATCCATGTTCCAGAATTTTTGAATATTTGCAAATGGGAAGATTGCTTCATTAAACGTGACATGGCGAGACACAAGAATCTTACGTGAAGACAAGTCATAGCACAATACCCCCTATGATTGGTTGGGAAACCTAAGAATACACATGGAGTGGTGCGGGGTGATAGTTTATGAGGGGTAATGGAGGCAAGATTCGGGTAACATAGGTAGCCGAAAATCCATAGGTGATCATAAGAGGAGATCTAATGAAATAGAATTTCGGTGGGTGTTCTATTATGGAGAGTGTGGGTAGGCAAAATGTTAAGAATATATTCGACCATTTTAACAACATAAACCCAAAAGGAAGGGGGAGAGAGGCTTGAAAAGGGATCGTACGAACCATGCTATTGATAGTGCGAATGATTCGTTCGGCCTTACCATTTTGAGAGGAGGTGTGGGGACACAAAAAATGAAAGACCATGCCAGTATTTGTGCAAAATTTGTGAAAAGCGAAATTATTGAACTCACGACCATTATCACATTGAAATAATGTTATGACTTTTTCAAATTGTGTTTTGATATAGATACGAACTTCAAGAAACTTGGCAAAAACTTCATATTTTAATTTAAGTGGGTAAACCCTGATAAAGTGAGAAAACTCATCTAACAAAATGAGATAATATTTATGACTCAGTGAACTAGTGATGGTAGATGTCCATAAGTCCGCATGAATAATGTCAAACGGAGAAAATGTAACACTTAAAGAAGATTTCTTAAAAGGAAGACGAACATGCTTGCCTAAAGGGCAAGAATAACAATTTTGGGAAAGGTTCCAACTATTACATCGAATGAAATCATTGCTTCTAAAAAAATTAAAATCAGGAGCGCCTGGGTGTCCGAGTCTATTGTGCCAAGTGGACGGAGAGATTGCAGCTAGAGAGGTATGTGATCGGGGTCGGGCAGTGGAATTTGATGAGAAAGGATATAGGTCCCCACACTATTGTATCTCGTAAGAGGTGTCCCCTTAAGTAGATCCTTCACAGAAAAACCAAAGGGGTCAAACTCAACAGAAATGGAATTGTTACGAGTAAATTTCCTAATAGATATTAAATTTTTAATGATGTTGGGATCATAGAGGACGTTATTTAGGGAGAAAGGTGGGTTATGTGGTTTTGTGTGGGTGGTACCATAGCCTTGAATTGGAATGCGATGACCATTACCGACCGTAATAAATTGAGGATACTTTAAACAAAACAGTTTGGAGAGATTACCTGAGGAACATGTGAGATGAGAGGTGGCTTCCGTATCCATGTACCAATTTTTGTCTGGCTGTTGGAGATTTAATGTGCTGAAGGCCTGGCCCAAATCAGTGGGGGTGAGGTCGTAGGGAGACTGTTGTTGCTGGATCGTAGCTATATGTGCCTGCTGGGTCGAAATCAAAGCCTAGCGTGGGCCTGGAGAATGACCCAAAATCTCGGGCTGCTAGACTGTTGGGTACTGGGTCACTGCTAGGTGAAGCAAGAAGGAAGCCGAGTCCAGGTTCCAGGGTTGGGCCAATGGCCTGGGCCAGCCCAATGGAAATAATTGATGGGCTGTTGTTGTTGGCCTGCACGACCCCCTCGTCTGCGGCCTCTGCCGCCTTTTCCATTACCGCGACCTCTGTCGCCTCTGCCACCACCGCGGCTGCCCCGCGGTAGTTGGTTGTCTGACGGTGGTGGCGGCGGCGTTTGTCGCCGGAGTTTTAATTGCTAATGCCTTTTGATTGTGTTCGTCCTGTTTGGAACGTCGGGTTTCTTCCAACAATAGTTGTGATCGGGCCTTGTTGAAGCTGGATAGTGGATCGACTTGTTGTAACATGGTCGTTAGAGTATCGTATTCACCCTTCGGTAAGCCAGAAATTAGTTGGAGAACCATTTTCATTTCGGAAATTGGTGTCCCCACATTGGATAATTGATCTGCAACCAACTTCAATTATTTGCAATACTCGTACATGTCAGAGAAAGTTTCAAGACGTGTATTATTGAATTGTTCCTCCAAGTACACGGCACGGGTGTGCTTGTTGTCCCGAGAAATCTCCTCCAACTGTATCCATAACTCACGAGCCAAGGCATCGATTTTCATAATCGTATGAAGTAAGTCCTTAGAGATGGTGCCATAAATCCACTATTTGACGATGGCATCAAGACGGTGCCATGTCGTTTCATCAACCTCGGTAGGGCGAGGGACATCAATATGATCAAGCACGTTATAGGCACATGCATGAATTTGAAAGAGTTCAACCCACGAAGAATATTAACCATCTTCTTGATCAAGAACCAAAGGAATGAAGTTCTTGAGGTTGGTGACCGCAAAAGCCGAATGGAAAGCATGAGTGGATGAAGAAGTGGGTGGGGTGTGGGTGACGAATGAGGAGGAAGATGAAGTTGTGGGAGAGGTGGGAGTAGCCATGGGAGCTATTAGAGGGGCTGAATTTTGGTGAGGAAGAGAAAGAAAAAGAAAAATTTAGGGTTTAGGGGGTAGCCGCCGACCGAATTTGAGGGGGGGGGGGTTTGGAGAATACAGTTTTAGGTGTTTTAGGGTTTGGCTCTTGATACCATGTAATATTGTATTAATTTCCCTGGGGAAGTCTTTCTCATTAATACAAATATATATAGTGTGTACAATTGAAATCCTAATTGAATGATTATCTATATTTTACATAATTACATACTAATATTAATTATAAAATATAAAACGAATATATAGTAATATATTCTCTATCACTTCATTTGTAAACTGATTTTGAGTAATAACATAAGCACCGTTAAGTCATACTTTACTAATTTTTGTGCTAAGTTTCTTCTTGTGTAGTCTGATTTTCTAGACTAAAAATCATTACAAATTACATGAAAGTAACGAATCCATTATTACGTTATATAAGTTATAATCAAGTACAATTTTTTTGTATAAACATATGTGTTCAAGGGTATGATTTTAGTTATGATTAAGGGTGAAAAAGTTTCATCCATCCCAAGAAGCAAATTGTGAAAAATAGGACAAACAGAGGAAGCTAGCAAAAAATCAAACAGGAAAAGACAAAAGGGAGAAGGTCAAAGTGGAGAAAATTGAACTATATATATATAAGGATCCCCACTATGTCCACAATATCAAGGCGGAAGCCTTTTTCAAACATAAATATTTCAATATAGAAATTCGTACATGATCATAGCCTTTTGAATCCATACTCTTCATAATAAATAGAAATACAATAAAGCAATAATATTTTATTCAGCCATGCCATACGCGTAACCTTAGATTACAACCTCAAAAGTATAATCCACTGCATATGAAACAAGAAATGAACTAATTAACCGAGACAAGGCCCACTAATTCAAAAGAATAAGATGTTGCTCGACGTGTCAATGCAAAGTCTCAACAAAACAATAGTTGAATGGCCAAAAGGCCTAAGGTCCACATGCCTTGTCAACTGTTTCCACAAGAACTAGAACATTATTTCAAAATCATGGGATGAAAGGACATCTATATCAATTCATAATGTAGCTATTTGAATTGAGATAATAGTTTAAAATACATTTTAAATTCATGCCTTAACATAAAAGCTTGAATCATAAACTTATGTAAGTTTACCGTTTAACTAGGAATACGATACTGAGAGAGACATAAAAATCTTTGCTAGGTGATCAATCAAGCGGCAAGTATGACCCTACTTGTTAGGGAGACTTTTTGTAGCACTGTATGATTTGACTTCACCTTACTGTAAATGAGTCGTAAACAATTTACCTATCGATGGGGGTTTTAACCCGCAACCTTGGCTGCCTTGATATGCATCATGTAGTTGCATGATTACGAATACAATATCAAATACCAATCTCGATCGTCCTAATAACTCCTAAAGTATCCAAAAATAAAGTGCATAGCCTTTAAAGCATAAAAATATCGATTTTTATCAAATCACAATATTCATAATTGATCTAAACCATTTTTACGAAAATCGAATGTAAAACTTGTTGGAAATTTACTAAATGTGGAATTAAGTATATCCTATTAATTTATGACTCGAACAATTGGGGCCCGCACGTCGAAAACGTCGTTTTCACACACGTGCACACGTAGTACCAAGTATCGCAAATTTCATTAGTGAAAGAGATATTGGTACGTATGTAATACGTTTGAGACATAGAATTATGGACGGTTATTGACCAAAATGACAAAGTATTCCACGTTGGTAAACAAAGGAAGAAGTGTAAGATGAAACGAGTCTGATTTCGCCGCGGAGCCGTGGAGGGCCGTAACGCCACACCGTCGGAGCCGTGACGCCTCCCAGGTAGCGCCGCGATGCTAATTGGTTGGCCAGTCACTGGAGTCGCGGCGCCGCGATGCTAATTCACAGAGTCGCGGCGCTTCGGAGGTAGAATGCTGCGACGGGAAGTTGGAAAGATCTGACCTTTGGGCTGGTTTTGGAGCATTGATTCTCCATTACTTGGCACATGAATTCAGTCATTATTTGGTTGAATGTAACCCCTCAATCAAGTGTCATTACATGGCTATTGAAGATCATTAGTTGGCTAGTTGAGAGGTCTTCTCCTTACACTATAAATTGAGGTCTTTGGCTCAATTGAAGAACACTACACTGAACACTTAAAAAATACTCCAGATTTTCTGAATTCATCTTCTTCCTCTCTAGCAAAGTTACTATACTCAAAGTTCTTCAAGAGTAACACTTGAGTTTCCTTTGCTCATTTATTAAGTTGATGTTGTATCTTGGGTGACTATTGCCCAACACCGTAAAAGGAGATATACGGGGCAATCTTGTCTTAAAGACATAGTGTCATCACTCGACTCAGCAAATCACACAAACAGTTTGTTAAGTTCTTGATTTTCAGTGTATTGTAATATTTAGTTTATCATTTCTTACTATTGTAATAGTTACTTATTTCCCGTTCCTTGCAACAATTGTATCCCAACAAAACTTTTTGTCCATTCATGTTACTTCATTTAACAAATCATGAGAAATAACCTTTAATAAATTCCTAGTTTATTTTGATAAAGTTACAAAAACATAATATTCTACATTTTATGAAGAAAAAAAACATAACAATAGAACTTATATATTACAATGCAATAATAGTGCAACTATCCCAACCTGCTCGTCCCCATAAGTTAGATTCACATTTAGAATAATGTTCCAATGATTTGATTTTTTTGCTTTTCTCGGGCCGCCTAGCAATCAAGGCTTCTGTTATGCAATATGAATTCAGAGGAAGAACTTCAAGTAGTAAGCTTCAACATACCTCTATTTCCTTTCCGCAATCACCGATATTTCACAATCTACACAAATATATCCATTTGTATCAAGGTTCTTTTTTATTGAAACCCAACAAGGCTCAATTAGGCTTAACCCATTAATCATAACTTCCTTAAGTCCAAATCTCTTCTCAAAGTGTTAACTTATTCTCGACGAGTCCATTCATGGAGTTCAATAGCGTAATAGCATCATTTAGTAACACAAACTTATATTTAATACCACGGATTATGAGTCTCATTTTTTCTCAATTACATTCATCATTTTTGATCTACATAAGCCAAAGCCCATAGCACTGGCGACGTTTCCGGCATAACCACCATTATGTCTAACTAGGATGGCATGAATACATCCTTCAATGCAACTACCGTCCTATATCATACATTTTATGGAAGCATTCAACTATACTCCATAAATGAATTTAGGATGAAAGAATTTACCTCTTGTAGTAAACCCTAGAAAATCCTCTCCTTTGGTGTTCATAGTGATTCCTTCAAAACCTAGTGATTTTAATGTGATTAGAGGTTAGTACTTGAATTAAATGAGTTGAATCCACCTAAATGCACTACATTTACTCACCTGGGGGTAGTATTGAATGATTGGCCGATTCCTTCTCTCTCAAGGCTCCAAACTCTCTCATTTTCTCTAATGTCTTTCTCTGTCCCCGAGATAGGCATATTCATAGGCCTGGGGTCAACCGTCGCCATGGATGACTATTGATCGGCATACTCAAGTTTAGGCTATGGCCATGGTTGCAAAAACCATTACCACGAATGGCCAAAAATCCCTAGAAGTCCTCTTCCTCTTCACTATTCAACCTATGGTTGGTACGTGACATTCAGGTCTCCTTTTGCCCATCTATGTACACTGATATGGTTGAACCCACAATCGACCGTCTCCTTCAAGTGTCGCCATGATTGGGCAACCGTGAGCATAGTTGGCTCGTGCCCTAAAGCCTTTTGAAACTTCAATTGTTCCTTCTTTCTAGTGCCAATGATTGATAGCCCTACACGGCTTGCAAACAACACAATATATCACCATATATAAATCTAATCAAAGGCCATCTTATTCACTAAATCATAACTTCTTAGAACAAGTGTCCTCAAGGGAAAAGTACACTAAGCGACATGAAATGTGAACTTTGGACCTTAAGTGCAATTGTCTTGGAACGAATAGGTGTATTTTGTTTTCATTTCTTCCTCCGCTTCTCATATTTCCTCCTCGTTGTTTAGACTCCGCCATAGCTCCTTCACCGATGCTACTTCATTTGTGTTTAATGTTTTATAACTTTTCTATCAAGTATGGAAATCCGAACCTTTGTATATGTCAATCGCTCATTTATCTAAATGATCTTTTGGGCTAATTATATGTCAAGGATGTCAGGCCCCGAACCATGTCCTAGACGTAACATGACATTCGGTGTCTGACTGAGCAAACCAACTGGTTGGCTAAATCAACATGTGGTATACTAAATGCGGAATATAACTGATAAGCATGTTGAGATACTGGAAAAAAAAGTATAACTGATAAATCATAAATGTGGAATAAGTCTGAAATATATGAATGTGGCCGATATGACTAACATAAAGACATGCTAAGTACTGTCTGATTGTTGTTCTAGTCCATAAAGCCTCTAATAATAATGAAGTACTGATTGTTACCAGAACAAGGCCCCCGACATACCTGACTGTCTGAACTAATTAAAGATTGTACATAAGATAACGCCCCGAAAGACTGGGGCTCACCAAACTTAGTTGATACCTGAGATCCTAGCGTGTTGATGCGTCGTCATGTAAATCGTTGCCTGTATCGCTAGATGCAGGCCCCGGGAAAACGGAAGTTAGTACATTTGAATTGCACTAGTATGTAAAGCAACTGAAAGAAATAACTGTAAGCAGGATGCTCAAAAAAGGGCAACCCAAATAAATAAACATGTAATAAATACTGAAACTAAAACTGAAACCGATAACTTTAATGAACAAGAAAAGTGAAGTTATGAGTACTTCCTATTCTACATCTGAAATATCTGATAATCTATCTTTATATGTGGGGCCTTGGCCCAATAATAAACGCACAAACTATGACCTTGGCAAAGTATACGTATGCATTAGCTTGGGAAATCACATATGTTCAACATTCATAAGTATTGTTATTATTAAGGAAATGAGATTACTGGGATAAAAAACATCACTAACTGAGACATTTATTAATGAATTGATTATGATACCTGAAGTCTCAATTGTTTCTAGACTGAGACTCATGGATACCACACACAAGTCTATATTGATTACGTTATGAGTCCACAATGTTTGAAATGACAATCATGAACGAATTACTAAACTAGAGAATAGAAGTTCTGTAACTATTCAGGAAACTAAGGCATAACTATGTTCTGAGGAAATTCGTAATAATCAATAAAGAACGTGGCGTAGGGAGAATCATTAACATTCACAAACATAGAGAGTTAGCCTCACATACATTAACTTCATGCTCTTGAGCATAATACAATGTACATCGCTTCCTTTGACTTTAATCTATATCAATATATGTTAATGGAATCAACATTAGCAACAATTCTCCTATTTTGGTCATTTAGGCATTTTATCAAACACTTGGTGGGCATAAAGTTTCATAGCCCTTATTAATGGTGATTCTACACCCAATTTTCCATCCTCTTATTTCTAGGTGATTCTACAATCCCAAATAGATATAATCAACATCATTTTTCATCACCCATATACTTACAACAACCCTAAGTCAATAATTCAACACATATAATAGTTCATACGGTTTTCATCATCAAACCCCTTAGCTTATCTCAAGAATCTATGATTTATAATAATTAGTCCAATACTATAATCAACTAAGGGGTGAAGATAATACCTTTTTTGATGTTTAAGAAGTTTGAATTCGAAATCTAGGGCTCCTCGTCCGACAATAATGTTTCAATCACAATTCTATGAATTCGAAAGATTTTAATCAAGTTAGAAGGGTACAAAGAACTTGAATTCATGTTAGAATCATTGAGGAACTTACCTTGGAGGATTCTTGAGGCTTGGTAATTGTTCTCTCTGACTTTAGGGTGATATTTCGTGATTAGGGATGTTAGGCAAATAAACCCTAAGCTTAAATATACGAAAAATGTGAAAATCTGAAGTTTTGACTCGAAAACCAGACCCATTCGCTATGGGACTGCGATGCAGGGACACCGCGGGACCACCAGCAGGTCAAAAGTTCATAGAGGTCAATCTTGTGTGACCAGACCGCGACGCGGGACCATGGCACGCGCCCACACTTGCAGTGCGTGGCCATCATAGGTGGTCGTGTCTGCTTCTGCGCAGTGTTTGGTAAATGGGTCATAACTTTCAGTACAAAACTCTGTTTGGGCTCCACAATATATCTTCGGAAGGGTATTTCAAATATCTATATCTTTAGTATTTATGTTTTCTCAAATGTTCAATGGGTGTTCACCAAAATGATGTTGAAGTCTTACCTGCTGTAAACTTAGCCGGTTCTATCGAATCTTAAGCACCTCACTACTTGTCTTGATTTCAAAGCAACTATTTCCACCCAAACGAATTCCGGTAGCACTTCACATGTCTAAAATATCACATTAATACTCATTTAATACATCCACACCTATTTCATATTTACGGAGTGTTACATTATCTCTCTCTTAGGATCATTCGTCCTCGAATGATTGTCCTCATTGTAACTACGGCTAATTCTAGAACTTATATATGACTGATGGAAACATATGAACACTGAACTATCATGAATACATTAATACTGAACTAAATTAATTTATGATTTCTGAACTGCTGAGATATTGAAATGAATAGGTAATGTACTGAATGAAAACTGAAATGGTTGAATATTGAAAACATGGAGATTATAATATAAGGTCTGAATGAAAAAGTTAATTACCTTCAACATTTTATTCTTGTTCTTCAAAGAGATAGGGATACTTGGACTTCATGTTCTCTTCGGTTTCCCATGTAGCCTCTTCAACGTTATGATTTCTCCATAGCACTTTCACCGAAGTAATTTCCTTAGTTCTCAACTTGTGAACCTGACAGGCGATAATAACCACTGGAATTTCCTTGTAAGATAGGCTATCTTTAACTCCTATGATTTCTGTAGGAACAACCAGAGACAGATTCCACATGAATTTCTTCAACAATGAGACGTGAAACACTGGGTGTACATCCTCCAACTCTCGAGGTAACTCTAACTCATAAGCCATCTGCCCGATCCTTCGTAGGATCATATACGGCCAAATATAGCGGGGAGTGAGCTTCCCCTTCTTCCCGAATCTCATAACTCCTCTCTGGATGAAACTTTCAGGAACACCCAACATTGAACTGAAATTCCAAATCTCTACGACGTACATCCGAATAGGACTTTTGGCGACTTTGAGCTATTTTTAGACGCTCCTGAATCGGCTTGACTTTTTCCATAGCTTGGTGGACCAAATTTGTTCCTAACAATTCTATTTCACCAACTTTAAACCATCCAATTGGTTATATACACCTATGCCTATACAGAGCCTCGAATGGTGCCATCTTAATACTAGAGAGATAACTGTTATTGTAGGAGAATTCGATGAGAGGCAAGTGATCATCCAAATTACCTTTAAAATCAAGGACACATGCCCTCAACATATCCTAAAGGGTTTGAATAGTGCGCTCTGCTTCGACATCTGTTTAAGGATGAAAAGTTGTGTTAAGGTTCACCTTGTGCCTAATCCCTTTTGAAAGGAGCTCTAAGAATTTATTGTGAGCTCACTATGGTCTGAGCTGATGGACACTGGGGTCCCATGCAATCTGACGATCTCTTGAATATATAACTTGGAGTAGTCTTCTGCTGAGTTAGTAGTTTTCATGGGCAAAAAGTGTGCTGACTTAGTGAGTCGGTCTACAATCACCCAAATCAAATCATTCTTATAGAAGGAGCGAGGTAAACCTGTTATGAAATCCATATTAACTATCTCCCATTTCCAAACAGGGATGTCGATGTTATGAGCCAAACCATCGGGCCTCTGGTGCTCAAATTTTACCTGCTGACAGGTCAAACACTTAGCCACAAAATCTGAAACATTCTTTTTTATATCGTTCCACCAATAAATCTCTTTGTAGAACCTGGGTGAATAGAATACCTGAAATTGTTGGCTTCTGATATGATTCTCTCTATGAGCCCGTCTATATATGGAACACATAATCTGCCTTAGTATCTCAAGGTACCGTCATCTCCCCCTTGTTCAAAATCCATCGTCTTATGCTGTTGAATCCCCTCCCTTAGTTGTAACAAGAAGGGATCCTTAAACTGTTTCTCCTTCACTTCAGTTGCTAAGGAGGATTCAGCCCTATTTTGAACAACAACTCCTCCATCTTCAGAGTCCAAAAGTCGAACTCCTAGATTGGATAAATGGTGAAATTACTTTACCATAGTTCTATTTTCTGCCTCAACATAAGCTAAACTTTCCATACTTGATTTCTTTCTAAGGTACTTCCTGAAAATATTCAAGTATCATTATGTACTAAGTCTTTGACTAGTACCCTGAAGATTAGAGTCTCGTGCAATGGCACCATCCACGTGACACGTGACTTGTCATGATCTCATAATTTTTTTGTGATCTCCTATGGAAATAACGGAGTTTAACACAAGGCGATCGATGGACTTTCTACTCACTTCGTGTTTTTTATACATGCGAGGCACATTCCATATAGAGACTATCTCATTTTGCCCTTAATACTAAACTGAGGTTCTTCATATCTCATACTAACCTTTCAAGTTTTAAATGTCCAACTGGACCTGACAATTTACTCATCTCTCCCTTAGACCAAAGGTTAAGGTCTCATACTTGTAGACTCTTGTTAGGATCCAACTAACTTTCATGCTATTTTGCAATTTTCGTACTTTACATCACTAACGAATCATCTTTCGACTCACTTCTGAGAAGTCTTCCTTACTGATAAAAACTGAATTACTTAAATAAACAGGAAACTAATGTATTGATAACGGGTATACTTTGTCTTAACGATTTAACCTTGCTCACACTGTCAATATTAGGGAAACCCTTTTCTGATAACTCTAAAAGGTTATTCTTCTGTAGCTTGTTCTCTTACTGCTTAGATGACTTCTTCTTTCACTAATTTGTATACCTCAAATTTTAACTTAAACCCTTTGGATTCTAATGCACATTCAGATTGTATTCAAACTGTTGCCCATTTCACTTGTGTTATCCAGACTAAAGAAATTAATCATACCTCTACTAGCTCTGTTGAAATTGCTAAGTCACTGTATTTACTCAAGACTTACTTACTATTCTTCAACTAACCATCTGCTAGCCTCATGTTCTCCTATTTTGCTTTGAATAACCTAAGCTATGTCTAACTTTACCTCATCATTTGACCCTATTCTAAGGTTGTAGACTATCTTTTTTGAACTACAATTATGAGTCACACTTAGAGCAATTACATCTCTCTTAAATGAATGATTAAAATACCTAACCCCAAACTTTCTATACACTTCCAAATTTACACCAGACTATACACATGTGGGGTAAACACTTAATCACATAACTTGTGAGGGAACTGTCACATCTTCATATATCATAATAATTTATGCTTCTTATAGTAACTTACTAATGTCGTACTCTCTAGCTCTTATCTGACTAAACTTAAAGAACTTAAACTATAACTAGAAATTTAACATCGTCTGCTCATGATTGTCATGTCGTACACTATCTCATCTTATTCATGTGCATGGGTCGAGTGAAAAATAAATATTTCTTCTGAAAATCATGCCACTTTAGAATCACAAGTAATTTGTCCTTAGGCCCTTTTTTCTGCTCAAAACCATAATGATGTATTTCTATGCTCGTTGCAGCTAAACTCTTAACCTTTTACCTCGTGGGGCTTGACATTAGACCAATCATCATCATATTTGTGGAATATCTAGGGATTCCTCTTACTCATGATGACATGCTGCAGCATACAAGCGGTTCTGATAACAACCTATATTACTAGACTTAGCTTCATTATGTCTACTTTGGGTTTGAGAATTACGAGGGGCTGCTGAATTTATGGACTTAGCCACATTACCTTCGGTACCCTGTTATTTTAGATAGTGGCCATGCTTTCCACACCTAAAACACATATCCATACCTAAACGATACACCCTTTGGTGCCTCTTATCACACCTATTGCACGTAGGATTCTAAAAATCTTTGTGGTCTATACTAGCATGTGACTAAGAGTCTGGTGCTCTGAAACATGCTCTGAAACTTTGTTTTTGGCTGAACTGATCTTTCTGTCATATTTGGACCTCAGGGGTAGTGCACTAGCTGCAGATGGAGTGGGTCTTGATGACCTCCTGTAGAAAACTATTTGCCTACATCTCCTTCAAATCCTCCATGATTTACGTTTTCTGTAGATTTAGCTCCTTCACTAATTTCTGTCATTCTCTTCATATAGTCTTTCATTGTCCTTTCTCAAGTACATCATTATTATTTAACTTCTAAATCCATTAAACAACACCCATTCTCGGGCGACGCGCACTTTATTCCACTTTCAATATCACCTTAAGTCTCATTTGTTACCAGTAAGTACTTCACAATTGTACCCCTATGGGTAATCATCCTTAGTTGGAACTTGAACTCCCTGCTCGTCTCCTGCGCATTCGAAACATACGTAATTCAATAGGAAAAGAAGGTTACTTATTTCTCTAAGCTTCATGGCACGATCTAGAGTAGAAAGAAATGAGACAATTGTGAATGTCTTGATAGTTAACCATTTATATGCGTGGCCGGCACACACATATAAATGAAACTCCACTGGACACGGCTTCGTAGACTCCATAGGACACTTAAACCTAGTGCTCTGATACCAATCTTTATCACGCCCCGAACTATGGTCTGAATGTAACACGACACTCGGTGCATGACTGCATGTGACCGAGTGAACTAACTGGCTGGCTAAATCAACATGTGGTATATTAAATACGGAATATAACTGATAAACATGCTGAGATACTGGAAAAAAGTCTAACTGATAAATCATAAATGCGGAATAAGTCTGAAATATACGAATGTAGCCGATATGGCTAACATAAAGGCCTGCTAAGTACTGACTACTATTGTTCTAGTCTATGAAGCCTCTAAGAATAATGAAGAACTGACTATTACCGGGACAAGACCCCGCCATACCTGACTATCTGAACTAATTAGAGACTATAAATAAGATAACACCTCGAAAGACTAGGGCTCACGAACTCAGCTGATACTAGAGATCCTAGCATGTTGATGCGTCGTCCTGTAAATCTTTACCTGCGTTACGAGATGTAGGCCCTGGGCAAATGGACGTTAGTACATTTGAATTGCACTAGTATGTAAAGTAACTGAAAGAAAAAACTACAAGCAGGGTGCTCAGAAAAAGAAAACCCAAATCAATAAACAGATAATAAATATTGAAACTGAAACTGTAACTGATAACTGTAATGAACAAGAAAAATGAAGTTATGAGTACTTCTTGTTCTGCATCTGACACATCTGATAATCTGTCTTTATATGTAGGGCCTTGGCCCAATAATAAATTCAAAAACTATGGCCTTGGCCAAGTAAGTGCGTCAGTCAATGACTTTGGCCAAGGATACATATACATGAGACTATGCCCTTGGACAATCACATATGTTCAATATTCATTAAGTATTGTTATTATTAAAGAATTGAGATTACTGGTATAAAAGACATCACTAACTGAGACATGTATTCATGAACTGATTATGAGACCTGGAGTCTGAATTGATCCTAGACTTGTTGAGTTTCTAGACTAAGACTCATGGATGCCAAACACAAGTCTATATTAATTACATTCTGATTCCACAATGTTCGAAATTAGAATCATGAGCGAATTACGAAATTAGAGAGTAGAAGTTCTGCAACTATTCAGGAACTAAGGCATAACTATGATCTGAGGAAATTCGTAATAATAAAAAAAGAACGTGGCGTAAGGAGAATCATTAACATTCCAAAACGTAGAGAGTTAGCCTCACATACCTTAACTTCCTGCTCTTGAGCATAATACAATGTTCGTCGCTTCCTTTCGACTTTAATCTATATCAATATATGTCAATAAAATCAATATTAGCAACAATTTTCATATTATGGACATTTAGGCATTTTATCAAACACTTGGTGGACATAAATCATCATAGCCCTTATTAATGGTGTTTCTACACCCAATTTCCCATTCTCTTTTTTTTTTTTGGTGATTCTACAATCCCAAATAGATATAATCAATATCATTCTTCATCACCCACATACTTACAACAACCGTAAGTCAACAATTAAACCCATATAATAGTGCATACGATTTTCTTCATCAAACCCATTAGTTTATCTCAAGAATCTAAGGTTTATAATTATTAATCCAATAGTATAATCAACTAAGGGATGAAGATAATATCTTTTTTTATGTTCAAAAAGATTGAATTCGAAATCTAGGGCTCCTCGTCCGACAATAACGTTTCAATCGCAATTCTATGGGATTAGAAAGGTTTTCATCAAGTTAGAAGGGTACTAAGAACTTGAAATCATGTTAGAATCATTGGGGAACTTACCTTGAAGGATTTTTGAGGCTTGAGACTTGTTCTCTCTGACTTTAGGGTGATATTTCGTGATTAGAGATGTTACGTAAATAAACCTGAAGCTTAAATATAAGAAAAACGTGAAAATCTGAAGTTTTGACCCGAAACGCGGGCCATTCACGATGGACCCTCATCGAAGGGCCACCGCAGGACCTCCTGCAGGTCAAAACTTCAGATAGCACATTTTTTTACTACCATCCAGTGATGCGGGGCCAACGCACGCGCCCACATGTGGTGTGTGTGGCAATCGCGAGTGGTTGTGTCGACTTCTGCACAATGTTTGCTAAAATGGTCTTAACATCCAGCACACAGCTCCGTTTGGGCTCCATAATATATAGTTGGAAAGGTATTTCAAAGATCTACAACTTTTATGTTTTAAGAGTTCTCAAATTCGCAATGGTCGTTCACGAAATCTTGCTGGAAGGCAGAACTGCCGTTAACTTAGCCGATTCTATCGAATCTTAAGCACCTCACTACTCGTCTTGATTTCAAAATAACTATTTCCACCCAAACGCATCCCAATAGCACTTCACATGTCTAAAATATCACATTAATACTTATTTAATACATCCATGCCTAATTCGAATTTACAGAGTGTTACAAAGGATATCTCAAGGATACCTCATATACCGCCTCAACATAGACATGTGGAAAATGGGGTGGACGGAAGACCACTTCTACGGTAGTTATAGCTTGTAGGACACCTTCCCTGTTTTCTTGAAGATCTTATAGGGTTCAATAAACCTTGGGCTTAACTTCCCTGAGCTTTTTTACCAAACCGCATTATAACTCCTTCGTAGGCTATACTTTCAAGAAGGGTCAAGTACATAAGTAGCCACCTGAGTGAAAATATTGACAACCGAATGACCACATAAAATCAACGGACATATCATAGCCAAAAAGAATCAAAAAGCACTGTAACAAGGTGCTGAGATACATGTTCTTCAATGAATTCATACATTTTCTCTTTTACCATCTGTAAATCACAAAAACTGTATATGCATGTTATAATTAAGTTGTATATGCACTGCATGTATTCATTATACATTCTATAGACACTTTATATATATAGTGCACACAAATTGTATGAGCACTGAATGTTTATAAATAGTGTATATGTATTATATATAGTGTAGATTCATTTTTCATACAACATATATACACATTATATGCATCTTTATACCGTAGCCACTATATCATCCACGTTTATTTTTCTCTATAATTTGTGTATAATAAATGTATTTTCAATGTATTCTCAGTGTAAAATGTATACACACTGATTATACCATATTATACAGTAATAATACAGTTACTATACACTAGTTACACAATGTATAAATGAAGGAGCACCGAAGAACTGACAAACTTGGCCCGAAAAAATATCTTCTCAGCTAGCTGTGACCATTTTTTTTCTCTATCTTTCGTCTTCTCTAATTAGTGAAAAAGGGAGATAGCAAAAAAAAAAAAGTGAGGAGAAAGAAGACGACGTGTTGGTGGTTGCTGGTGGGTGGTGGGTGGAAGAGAAGAAAATGGGAGAGAGTGGCCGGTGGCGATCGGTCGAGGGTGGATGAAGTGAGAAGATGGAGAGAAGGAGAAGCATGACAGAGAGAAAGTGAGGCGACTGAAAGAGATGGAGCAAGGGTGAAATTTAAGGATTTGGCTATAACTTATCTATATTTTGGGCCTAAAGTGTATTATGAGTCAAATGATACAAAGTTGGGGCATTAAACTTTGTGCCAGCCATACCATGTCCTTTTTCCTTTTAAAAAGACAATGCCACCCTCTTTAAAGGCCTAGTCTCCACGACATTGACCCGGGATAGGACTTTGACGACTTTGGGCTGTTTTTATTGGCTACCATGTAAAGTTTGTAAATCATCATTCCCAACAGTTGAATTCATGATTTGAAGTTTATGTATTCCTAACTATCTCAAACTAAAAAAATAATTTATGATAAGTGCCCGAGGGGAATCAAACTTTAATCAAGGAAGGCAACAAAGCTTTAGCAAGATCTATTTTGACAGCTGGACCAAGAGCCTATGTACTTTGTTATTGGTTCCTAACAGATACTTATATATTTAATAGATTTCTCATTATAAATATAAGGTTTCACACCGGTAATCCTAGATCGATTAATTCCCATCAATAGTTTCACACATTGGAGAGATAATACATATGTGGCCTTTCGAGATAGCAATGACCCTTTTCTCTCCCTTAGCCATTTTATCTTTGTGAGAATCAGTTGATATGATGATAAGTATAAAAGCTGTACCCCTTTGTGTTTGATCCATGTTTAGAATATATATGTAAAGGGAATTTGATTCTGAGTAAGTCATTATGTGAACTAAAGATTTCTCACCCACCTTTAGCTCCTTCTATATAACTCTATTCAAGTTAAGATTTCTCACAACATCTCAGCCTTCAATATATTTGCATCAATCTCATCTTTTTCTCAACTTCCACAACCACATTCGGATATATTAAAGAAAACAAATATCCTTTTGACTTCAAATCATCAAGAAAACACTTGCACATCTTATTATATACAATATCTTGAACTTCTTGAGTATGGAAAGAGTGATGAAGTCGGGAGCTGAAAGTCCAGTGGTAATTTTCACCAAGAGTAGTTGTTGCATATCTCACACCATCGAAATCCTAATTCGTAGTTTTGGCACAAAACCTACAATTTATGAGCTTGATGAACTTCCAAATGGGATAGAAATGGAGAGAGCTTTGATTGAATTAGGGTGTAAGCCTGGTGTGCCTGCTGTGTTCATTGGGAAAGAGTTTGTTGGTGGTTCAAATGAGATAATGAGCCTTAATTTGAGGGGCAATAAGCTCAAGAAAATGCTCATAAGGGCTAATGCAATTTGGCTATAATACTATATGTTGCTACTACATGTGAGTTTAGACAAATAGATAGCTAGCCAGTTACTGATTATTTAGTAAAAGGGTAATTGTTGCTATATTTCTCCCCACTGTCTACTTGATGTATTTTTGAACTTATTCTGAATAATATAAGCATGTTCATGTGTCACTTGTTACATATTCTTGTACTTTCTTCTATGGTCACTAATTTATATTTAGTGTCACTTGTTACACCTCATACATTCTTTTAGTCTAGTGAGGGAATTGATATAGTGGTTTAATCACCCTATCTAATACCAATACAGATTCCACTAAATTTAACAAAATATAAGTGACTTTTCTAATATAAAAGAAAGAAAAACGATTTTATTCACCTATAGTGAAAATATTCCATAGCACTGAAGCAGTATTTTGGATCCACTTAACCTGCATTAGAGAATCACTTTCAATTTCTATATGAGTAATGTCCTTGCCAAGGGATGGCAGATAGGTATAATTTTGCGGATTCCGCATCGCACCCGTCCCAGTTGGGGCAGGTATGGATATAACTTTGGCGGGTAGTAGGCGGGTATGGGTATTGAAAATGTACCCGTCACGGGTAGTCGGGTAGGTGATGGATTTGCAGTCATACCCGCCTACCCGCCCGCCCCAACCCCAAAATATTAGCAGCCCATAAGTCGTGCCTTCAGCCCATAAGTCACGACAAGTCTCTCATTCTCTAACAAAACTCAAAACCCTTAGCCTCTTTAGTCCTTCACGCCTTCACGCCTCCCTCTCTCTCGTTCCCCTTCACGCCGTCTCTCCTCCCTCTTTCATTCTCGACGTCTCTGCCTTTTTCTTTAAAGGAGATGATGATCTTGAAATATTGGAAAATATTGTTGTCTTTGCTTTGTGCTTTGGGGTTGTCTTGGTGAGGTCAATTTTTGTGCATTTGTTAAGTTTTACCTATTGGGTTTGTGAAGTTCAATTGAAAAAGTTGAAAAACTTTAGCTTATATAGCTGAAATAATATCTGCGTTTTGTCTACATTTATAATATATAACTATTTGGGTGAATAATTTTTGGGTTTTCTTGGAAATTTTATTTTCTTGATTCTTTGTTGTGCAAGGAGGAGGAGGTGAAAAAAATGGGGAATTCTGATGGTGAAAAAATCCGGAATTCTCCTCCCTCTCTCCCAAATAAAATGAGACCGTGACAGTATTGATTCTTGACTCAAAATTTTGGGATATTTTTTAAAATTTGAATTTTTGGGATCATGTTGATCACTAATTGATTACAGGCGGGTATCGACGGGTAACGCATATCCACTTGGGTGGTGGAGCGGGTGTGGATTTAGGAATATACCCGCCTAGGCGGGTATGGCTGTTGAAAATTATACCCACCACGGGTGGCGGGTATAAAATTTTATGGCGGGTACGGGTGAGGGGGAGGGGTACCCGCACCCGCCCCGCCCAATTGCCATCCCTATCCTTGCCCCTACACAACTCTGGTACAATCTTCAAAGTTGTTGCCTCCGAGACATTGTTAGTAAAATGGCCTAATTGAGTAGCAAAGGCACAAATTATCTTATTTTGTGAGTCTTATTATGCAACTAGTATCACTAGGACCAGGATTCTCCTTCAGCATCCATCTGTGTTGAGTTTCATCCATTCCTCACTATGAGAGATCCATTTAACCATAGTAGTGGATAGAGCAAGTTTGTCCTTATGCAGCAAGTCGAAATAGTGGAACCGTCTCATGAATGGGGGGATTCTGGGAAACTATGGGAGATCATGATATTGATTAATCTTCAGAATAATTCTATTAGGAGTCAATGTTTAATTACAGTTGTTGTAGTACAACTTTTCATTTCATGTTCGGTCTTTTAAGTCAGTTGCAGGCATAACATTGATTGAAGCAGTTGTTGGAGAGAAGGCACCAGCCACACCTGCAAGCACCGGGTAGTATGCAGCGGCAGTTTTAAATCATATAATGTTTACTCTTAGTCTGACTTTTAACGGTACTCAGCTGTCCTCGTTCTCCTCTTTGAATTACCCTATTGAGTAACGCTCGGTGCTTGCAAAAATGTTAATATTCTCAAACCAGCTCTTATACCCTGCTTTTCGGATTTGCCAAATGAGAATGCCTGTGATCAACTGCAGAGCTAATTTCAGAATTTGATTGTGAGATTTTTTCAGCCATCCCTGAGAATCATTTGCCTCATATTTCCATGAACCATCCTAGCTCTCATGAGGTTATTATAATGTGATGACACTCAAAGGCGGGATTAGGAGAACGGTCACATTTAGAAGGAATGTGACATTCAAATCTTTTTAAATTCTCATTCACTGACACCTTATGCTTCAACATCCGCCATAGGTTAAAGGGACATTCAATTTCTCATTTCCATTAAGCTCGTTGTAAGATTCTAGATCAACATTATTAAGAGGATAGTGTATACTGTCTTAAAATTCTAAAGAGGTTAGGCTTCTATGTCCTCCTTATTTGATTGTAGTTTTTTTTTGTGGATACAATGGACGTGGTAGGGTGTTGCCAAACTCCCATCACCATGAGAGGTAAAAGCCAGGGCGAATGATTTTTGGTTAAAAAAAGTGATAATGTATGCTATGCATTATTTTATTGATTTGACAAATAAGTACGAGGAACCAGTTACGCTTTTAGAGGGACCAGTTTAGCCGATGCAAGTCAACTCCACAGATGTAAAGTTGCTGACATGGTGACAGTGTCTCAGCACTACAACAAAGTTGCTCCGGCTTTTCCGTTAGTCCAAGGATTAATTTTTTGTCACTTCCTTCACCTCTCATATATATATATACAACATGTTAAGGAGTGAAAAATCTGATCTTGCAAATCCGAATTGTTCTTACTTTCACCTGCAAGACGTCGTATTCATCAGTGCTCTAATCAAGACCAAAGTTGCAACAAACTGATGGACCAATTCACTCACCACTGAAGATGTAAACCTACACTTCTTTTAAGAAGCTTTTTGTAGGTTGGTCTTTTCTCAAGTCTTAGAGTTGTTTACTTTGCTAGAGTTAGTCGAGGTGTGTCTATACAATAGAGGTATTGTAGAGAGCTTGCAATAGAGTTATTGTAAGGGGTAGGTGTCACGACCCAAACAGGAGGGTCGAGACGGACACCCGGACCTCACCTGCCGAGTACCCCTAATCACACAATCAATACCTAATCACACATTTAACATATATCTCAACCAGAAAGCTCAACTTATATATATATATATATATATATATATATATATATATATATATATATATATATATACCAAGGCCGACATGGCCATACACGACTACTATACACAACACAATTCTCTACAAGCCTCTAAAGAGTACATGACATCACAAGGTCGGGACAGGGCCCCTCCATACCCATATGCATATGCAAACATCATACCACGATCAGACTAGAACTCTAAAATAAGTAGAGTGCTCCAATATCAGTTGAACCAGCAACCTACTAGTGCGAACCGTCACCCTGTTTACCTGAGCCTGCAGGCATGAAATGCAGCGTCCCCCGACAAAAGGAACGTCAGTACGATTGATGTACCGAGTATGTCAGGCATGAACAATAGCATAATAGGAATATAAAAATAAACTGAGATAGAAACAGCTGACAAATATAACCGACAGCAACAGCCGACATAAATAGCCGACAGTAACAGTCGAGCCGACCAGTAGTGAATGCTTCTGAGGGCCATAATATGCCTAAATGTCATGCATAATGCAAATGCAGTATACATACATACATATATATATATATATATATATATATATATATATATATATATATATATTGGCCTCATCGGGCATCTTCCTTCCCATAACAGCATTTGTGGGCATCATATCATATTGGCATTTGCGGGCATCATATCATATTGACCTCTGTGGGCATCTTCCTTTTTCGCGATATCTATACCAGCTGCAGGTGGTGTTGCGTATATAACGTCATTCCCTTTTTCCATCCCCTACATATACATAATGCGTATCATATAGTAGTGTATATAATACATGTGGGTCCAGGATAATACATGAATAAAATCTAAATGCGTGAATGACAATAAAATATTCTGAACTTATCGGGTGACATAATATCCTTGTACCTTCGGCTAACATTGGGAATATTAACATATTTCTCATATACCTCAATAAGGATTTAGGAACATATTTAGACATGCTTTCAACATAGGAATCAATAACATGAACATTCTTAACTACTAAGAGTAGAATAATTTATGGAACAATATTACGTTCACGTTTCGTTACATGGAACATGCCAAAAGAAAAAAAATTGCCTTAACATACTTGTGTCGACTCTACCATCATCAATGAACTTGACCTTCTTTACTTGTTAATCTTGGAATCTCCTTAATGTTTTTGGGATTAATTCATCAAGTAAAGTTGCTGCAACATTTATGTCTTTGAGAAAATTCTCCAATTCCAAAATGATTTCTTCCATTTTACTTACTGTTTCGTCCTTGACAATTCTTGCCTTTATCTGCAGCATAATTTTGGTCACTTCCATTTCACTACTTCTGCTAACCAAATTTTCTACCACTAACGTGAACTATTTAACTAAGAGGATAATAGATCTATAACTATATATGGCTTCTTATATATATATGAATGTTGCAGATAGGTTCTTAAGAGGAAGCTACTAACGTGTAATCTCAATATCTATTCTCTTTTCATAACAATGTGGTGTCCAATATGTGTAATCACTTCCTGCCTACGATGCAATTCCCCAACATGTGTCCACTAATGGATCTAAGTCCTATAATAGTCATATGTTGTTGTACATATTAAGATGCCACATGGATCACACTTATCAATCTTGTCTCCACTACACATGGGTATTTAATTTCTTGTCCCCATTATAATGATAAATTAGCCAATCATTGTTGTCAATTAGTCGATCATTGTCATCCCACTTGGTTAGTCCTAAGTTAGTTCGGAACCGCATCCTTTTATATACTGAGCTCTTTATTGGCATATGTGAATATGACATAAATTCCCCAAAGCTCGGGTCTATTTACATACGCCTAACGATTTCACATACGTTTTGCGATTCAAACCATAGCACGAAAGTACGGGGTGTTATGGTAGGGATTAAGAGTTTAATTCCTAGGTTGCAAGAGGTTTTAATCTAAACATTGCTCAGTTTTAGTGAAGTTTTGGGAAACTCCTACTAGAGTAGGTAGTGGTTTTACTCCCTTGAGGATGATTTCCACGTAAATATCCAGTATTATTTACTTTCTGTTTTAGCTAAGGGAACGGTTAGATTACCCGATTCTCTGCACTATTCGGTTTACTCGTATAACATATCAATTGGTATTAGAGCAGGTTCTTTATAAAAAGTCAACACCTAGAAAAAATCTTTCTCATTGCTGCTCCACCAACCTTGGAAGAAGGACGATCTACTACAAGAAAAGTATTATAGGAGGTGGAAGACAAGAATGAATGATTTTTTCATGGTTGAGTATTCTGAGTTATGGGACATCATCTGTGATGGTCCTCATGTTCCTATGAACATAGATCTGGAAGGTGTCCCAACTACTCAAAAGTCAAGAAAGGAGTATAATGATGCTGATAGAAAGACATTAGAGAAGAACTTCAAGGCAAGAAAATCTTTGTTTGTGAAATTGGACCTGATGAATATAATCGCATTCATTATGTCTAACTATAAATGAGATCTGGGAGGCTCTCCAAACTGCTCATAAAGGAATAATTCAAGTGAAGCAGTCCAAAGTAGACATGTTTACCACCGAATATAAACTCTTCGAGATGAAAGAGGGTGATTCCATTTAGAACATGCACACCAGGTTCACCTCTATAATCAATGAACTCCATTCTCTTGATGAAATAATTAAAACCAACAAGCTAGTTCGCAAGCTTCTTAATGTTCTGCCTACTTCCTAGGAAAGCAAAGTTAATGTTATCTCAGAAGCTAAGGACTTGCCGAAACGGACCATTGATGAGCTTATTGAAAATCTCAAAACTTATAAGTTGAAAAGACATAAAGATCATGAAAGGAGAGAGCCAAAGAAAAAGAAGAGCCTGGTTCTCAAGGCTTCTAAGAGTGACTCAAGTGATGATGACTCCGACATGGATTATCTTACTCTGAGATTGGAAAAGATGGTTCGGAAAAATAGTGGCTTCCCAAGGAAATGAAGCACAAGCAAAAACTCCAAAGGAAATGATTATTGTCACAATTATGGAAAGCATAGACATTTTATTAAAGAATGTCCTCTTCACAAGTAGGATTATTACAAGAATAACTCTGAAAAGCTGCAAAGAGGAACCAGGTTCCTGAAAAATTTAAAAGGCGAGATGCAGCTGACATTGTGATGAAGCAAGCTTTGGCAACCTGGTGAGATACCTCCAGTGAATCTGAAGACGGGGATGATTAAAAAGATACATCTATGATGACTATTGAGGATGGAACTTTAGAATATGAGTCAATATTTGCACTCACGGTCAAGTCTGATGCTGAAGATGACTATGAGAAAGATGAGGTAATTTTTCTTGATGTTCAGAAAAACTTGAAAAATTACTCTCAGAAAAAGTTGATGTCACTAGCAAATGTGTTAATTGATGCATACCATAGTCTCATAAAGGAGAAGGATATGCTAACTGAAGAATTTTGTAAAACAGAATAAGAAAAAGAAGATATGGCGGATAAAATCATAAAATTGAAGGAACATGTTAAGGAAGTGTCTAGAGAAAATTCCCTATTCAAAAAGTTAATTGAAAATTGGATGGACACTCCTTCTAAAGGAAAGAAGGTAGGTAGTGAGATTCAGTTTGAGATTGAAGGTGAGATCAAAAAGGTTAAAATGAATCTCACCGCTGAACTTGAAAAGAATAGACTGCTTCAAGAGAATCTGATCAGGGTAAAAATGATCTTGACAAGTCATTTCGCTGGACCTGATCCTCTGAAGTGGTTGTTTCTTTGTACAAGAGCAACATGAGTGGTAGGGCCGTGTTGGATTTCTAAAGGCAAAGTCTACCTATAATCCACACAGCAAGTGTGTTACTAATCTTGATAATTGGCTATGCACTCACTACGGTCAAACAGGTCACTATAAAAATGTATGCAAAACCAGAATTTAAATTGTTAAGAAAAATATGAAACTTGCTGAAAAAGAGTCTAAAAGAGGGGAACCCGGTCCCCAAAGGAAGAAATATGGTCTACATGCTCTACCTAAAAGAATTCTTATTCATCAATTTTACCATCCTAACGAACCCAAACTAATTTGGGTTCCTAAATCTAATTAGTGACTCTGTTTGCAGGCTGGAGTGAAAGGAAGCAGTCAAAATGGTATATGGATACTGGTTTCTTGAAGCATATGACTAGAAGAATGGAGAATTTTCTCTCACTCAAGGACTTTCAAGGAGGGAATGTATCTTTGGAAATGGCAAGAAATGGTACATTCTGGGTATTGTCAAAATTAGCAAGACACTCCCATGCAATTGAAAATTTGTGCTATGTGGATGAGTTGAAATACAACTTGTTGACTGTTTCACAAATCTGTGACAGAGGAAATGAAGTAAATTTCACTTCTTCATTATGTACTGGCACAAACATTAAATCTGGGAAAGTCGTTCTGATTGTAATGACATACAAGAACATTTATGTGGCTGACTTTCATTCTCTGAATGAGAATGATCTAACATGCCTCAGTTTTGAGGATGATGATACTGAATTGTTGCACAGACAACTAGGGCATGTAAGCTTCTCACTTCTGAACAAACTAGTAGTGAAGGACCTGGTTCATGGGCTGCCTAAAACCAAGTTCACAAACCATAATGTGTATGATGCATGTGTAAAAGGGAAGCAAGTCATATCCTCTTTTAAACCAAAGAAAGTTGTGAGTACCTCTAGGCCACTTGATCTCCTTTATATAGATCTTTGTGGACCAATAAGGATTCTAAGCAGAGGAGGAAAGAAATACATCTTTGTTATTGTAGATGACTACTCCAGATTTACATGGACTCTGTTTCTAAGAACCAAGGATAAAACATTTCCTGTGTTTGTTGCTTTTGTGAGATAAATTCAAGTCAATTTGGGGAACCAGATTGTGAGTATCAATTCTGATCAAAGAACTGAATTTGATAATGCAAAGTTTGATGAATTATGTGCTGAGAATGATATAAGTCACAACTTCTATACCTCAAGAACACCTCAACAAAATGGTGTGGTGGGGAGGAAAAATAGAACTCTTGAAGATATGGCTAGAACTATGCTAATAGATAGTGGTGTATCTAAGATATTTTGGGCTGAAACTTTCAACACTGTGTATCATTTTATAAACAGGTGCATGATCAGGTCCTTTCTCAAGAAAACTCCCTATGAACTACTCAATGGAAGAAATCCCAAGATGACTTACTTATGAGCTTTTGGGTGCAAATGCTTTGTCCTCAACAATGGTAAGGAGGCTCTGGGAAAGTTTGATGCTAAGCATGATGAGGGTATCTTCCTTGGATACTCCTTACACAACAAGGCTTACAAGGTGTTCAACAAAAGAACTCAATGTGTTAGAGAAAGTGTACATGTCATCTTTGATGAGTCAAATTCTCTTAGTGACAAAGGCAAGTAAGATGATAAGCTAAAAATGGAGAATTTTCAAGGGTTTCTGACGAAGTTATTGAAATTTCCAATTAAAAGACGGATCTGATGAGTTAGGTCATGGAAGATGATAATGCAGAGTCTCTAAGAATCATGTAGGGACCTGGTGCCTCTATTATTTCTCATGAAGCTGAACATCAAGTCATTAAAGTTGTATCAAGTACCTCAGGGTCTGGAAAAACCAATAATGATGATCCGGTCAATGTTGAAGAGACTGATGGAGTACATTTTAGGGAACCTGGTTCATCAAATCCTCAAAGTAATGATCAGTCTGAGGTACAGGTTTCAAATTGGAAGAACAACGGATCTCATCCATTACATAATGTGATTACTCCTTGGAGTCTGGTATTTAAACTAGATCTAAAGCTAGAAACATGTTTGCCTTCTTAGCCTTCTTATCTCAAATTAAGCCTAAAAATATCAAAGAAGCTCTGAAGGATGCTGACTGGATTGAAACCATGCAAGAAGAGCTTCATCGGTTTGAAAGGAACAAGGTGTGTCACCTGGTACCCAAACCTTCTGATAGAACCATCATAGAGACCAGGTGGGTGTTTCGCAACAAGTTTAA
The DNA here is from genome assembly GCA_029783415.1 of Anisodus acutangulus. Taxonomy (NCBI): domain Eukaryota; kingdom Viridiplantae; phylum Streptophyta; class Magnoliopsida; order Solanales; family Solanaceae; genus Anisodus; species Anisodus acutangulus. The sequence goes on along the minus strand of CM056495.1, from coordinate 44,795,171 downwards.
TGAGTTTGGAAACACTACCAGAAATAAGGCAAGATTGGTAGTTCAAGGATACAATAAAGAAGAAAGAATTGACTATGATGAGTCTTTCGCTCCAATTGCTAGAACAGATGAAATCAGGATTCTCATTGCTTTTGCATCTCATGTGGAATTCAAATTGTTTCAAATAGATGTAAAGAGTTCTTTCATAAATGGTTATCTAAAAAGATGAGGTCTTTGTCAAGCAACCTTTTGGATTTGAAGATCATGAACATTTTGAGCATGTTTACAAGCTTGACAAGAACTTGAACTTGTATGGATTGAAGCAAGCTCCTACAGCCTAGTATGAGAGATTGTAAAAATTCCTTCTTGAAAATGGATTTAAAATGGGGGAATGACAACACTTTGGTTCTGAAGAAAAGAGGCAGAAACCTATTGATTGTCCAAGTCTGTTGATGATATCACCTTTGGTGCCACAAATGATTCTCTGTGTGAGGAGTTTGCAAAGCTCATGGAAAGTGAGTTTAAAATGAGTATGATGGGGGAGTTAATTGTTTTCCTAGGGTTACAAGTCAAACAAACTCCAAAAGGGACTATGATCAGTAAACAGAAGTACATCAAGGATCTATTGAAGAGGTTTGAAATGGAGAATGCTAAAACCATTTATACACTTATAGCTATTGCTACTCGACTGGATGCAGATGAACTTAGTTCTCCAGTGAATGAAATAATGTACAGGGGTATTATTGAATCTTTGATCTACCTGACTGCAAGCAGACCTGACATTGTGTTTAGTGTTGGTCTGTGTGCTAGATTTCAATCATATCCAAAGGAGTCTCATCTGAAGGATGCAAAGAGAATTCTAAGGTATCTCAAAGGAACTCTGGACTTGGTCATTTTCTACTGGATACTTGGTGGATAGAAAGAGCACTTCTAGAATGGCTCATTTCCTTGGATCATATCTGATCTCATGAGGTACAAAGAAATAAAATTCGGTGTCTCTTTCTACTACTGAAGCTGAATACCTGGTTGCTTCCTCTTGGTATGCTCAACTACTTTGGATCAAGCAATAACTTAAGGATTTTGGTATGTTTACTGAGTGTGTTTCCTTGTTGTGTGACAATACAAAAGCACTTAATATGGTAAAAAATCTAGTGCAACACAAGAGGACCAAGAATATCAATGTTAGGCACCACTTTCTAAGGGACAATGTTGAAAAGGGGTTGATTTGCATGAAGTTTTACAAAATGAAAGACCATGTAGCATATATCTTCACAAAAGCACTGAGTAGGGAGCATTTTGAAAGGAATCATTTGGAACTGGGGTTGATCAAGATCTAATTGTCTCCTTACAAGATCCTTCCATGATTGGCTATGATTAGAGGACATGTATATATTGGAAGTGTTTTTTTGGTAAATGTCTAACTCAGTTTTATACCGTTACATGTATACACGCATGGTAATCTCAAGACTGTGCAAGGATAAGTGATATTGCCTTCTATAAAGATGTTTCCCTTATTTTCAAAAACTGCTGAGGAACCTGGTTTCTTAACTCATATTAGTATTTCCATATGTACCTATATGTTTTAAACTTCCTAGAGTGCCACATCATTATGAATTCTCCCACCTATTTTCTAAAATGTGATCATGGACGAACCCCCATTCGGTGCCAGTTTCCTCTTTCCACGCGTCATATCGCTTACTTTACCAAAACCCACTCTCACTTTCCAACGTACTTGCTCTCCTCTTCAAACAAATTAGAAATTGTCGGCATTCCAGTACCTTCTTTGTAACTTCTTCATCTAACCACCATTCTTGGTCATCTTCTTGTCAAATATTCATCATGTTTCAACCCGAATCCACTTCTCCAACCACTCCTAAACCATCATCTCATTTCTCACCTCTAGAAATCTCAAAACCGTCCGACCAAAACCTCACATCATCATCATCAAAATCCATACCTTCTTCTGATCCTCACACCCCTGTTTTTCCCACAATACCTGCCTATTATGTTCCTCCTCAACAATGTAAAAGTCTAACTCCTAAGAATTTTGTCTCGAAACCTGAACCTATCTCTCCTAAAGAAATCGCAAATTCAAATGCCAATGATGACTCTGTGTCGACATTTGATCTTTCTGATGACACAGTTGAGGTTGAGGAAAGGGATAATAATCCTGAGGTTTCAAGTCAGAACTTGGGTGCACATGAGAGAAACAAGGTCAAATCGGGAAATACTGAGACACATAATGTTTAGCTTACTCCATCAGAGGGTACTTCAAAGAAGAAGTGTTGGAGGTACAAAAGGAAGCAACTAAAGGAACTATTGTTGAACTATGTAACTCTGCTTCTTTAGAAGGCAAAAAGGGTCTTGAGTCAGACAAAGGACATTCTGAGTCCTCTGTCGACCATTTTCTTGACGGTAACCTCATTGAGGGAGATAGAGGGAGATCTAATATTTTAGAGAGTCAAGAAGAAATTATGGTTGGATTTTTCAATATTGTTGGGTTGATTGATTAATTGAATGAATGGGGACCTTCTGAGGGACCTGGTGCTTCCACACAAGGAGAAATAATTTCCCCTATTTTCAAAACTACTCCTAAATGGGATGGGAACCAGGTTACCACCAAGTGTCAACTATCACTGTACCTTTAGGAGATATTCTTGCTAATGAAGCACCTGTAAATATCACTCCTCCTTAGGAAGTTGATAATGATGAAGTACCTCTAAAATTGGTTTTCAAAAGAAATGTAGGGTCCTCCTTGAAGAACAAAGCGAGCAAAAAGGCAGTGTCTAAATAATGGTCGGTCTCTAGAGAAAAAGCCAAGGCCCAAATGGACTCTGCTTTGAAAGAAAATAAGAAGAAAATTGTGAAAAGAAAAAGGTTGGTGAATAGGTTAGTTGATGAAAATGAGGTGTCGCCAACAATGTTGGTGGAGATTGACAGTGGTGAAAATGAACCTGAGGTGCAGGAAGCTCCACTTGAAAGAAGGAAGTCTAGGAAATAAAAACAAAGAATGGAGAAGTTAGTAGAGGTAGAGGAACTTGGTGATGAAGAAGAACATGGTACTGGTGATCAGGGGTCTAAAGAAAAGAAGGGGAGTTCACGCTCTCTAAGAAAGAGGAAAGTTGTTGAGGATGAGGAACCTTCTTCCTCTTCCAAGAAACAGAAAGTGGAAATGTTTGAGGAAGAAAGAATGGAGGTTATGCGAACTATGAAAGCACTGAATGAAAGGTTCTTTGATGCTGACATTTCCAATAAACCTGGAATACAAAATATGTTGGAGATGGTGGAGTTCCAAAAGTGGGGTCATCTGTTCCAGCTCTCAGTGCTTGTGTTGTTTGAGTCCAAGATGATAGAATTCTATGGTACTCTATTTTTACTGATGGGGGTGATGCATTTGTCGTCAATGTGAGTTGTACTGACTTCACTTTGGATGAAGAGATACTTGGAATGATTTTAGAAGTCCTAACTGATGGTTTAAAAATTATATCCAAGAGAGAAACCTCAAGGGATTCTCTAAAAATGATAGCAAAGTATGAGGGGAACCTTAAAGGGGAACGGGTCTTTAAGAAGCAGCTGAAGCCTAAATTTTAGCTTCTTCTCAAATTGGTCAACAAGATATTAAAGCCTCATTATGAAAGAATGTCTATAGAAACTGTTCTTGACATGTATCTCATGTAATCTCTATCCTCATTTACTTCAATCAGTCTGTCTACTCTAATGTTAAAACACATATTGAAGGTAATCTCTGTTAAGGACGGTCGACATGGGTTGGATTATGACTTCTTCCTCATTAAAGTCTTTATGCATTTTGGGATCAAGGCAATCAGGGAGACCATGGGCTCAGGAAAGCAGATGTTTACAATAAGCACTCTGGAGGAGTATGAATATGTGCCCAGGAAGGGAGGAGTTGGGTGTAGCTCCAAGATATCTAGTCTAATTGATTCCTAGGAAAAGGAAACTGAGGAAATCAATAAGATAACTCTGGTATAGGCTCAAAAAGGACTCTGAAATAGATATTCTGAAGGCTGAGCTTCAGCAGAGCACACGGGGAAAAGAGGGACCAGGTACCTCGGAATAATTAAAGAATGAAAATGCTCTACTCAAGGCTGAAGTAGCTGACCTGAAGAAACATGTGGAAGACTTGACCCAACAGATGCTTCGTGATCAAAGGGATAAAAATGAGCGGATTGATAGGCCCTATTGCCATATTATAAGCAATTCCATGTCCTTGCCTCTTCTTCCCTACTCTTTGAATCCCTTAATCCTTATCTTTTTTATCTCCACTGTATTTATGTAGTTTTTATCTTGGGTGGTAATGACGTTGGCACTGTTTTCTTGCTTTTTACTTTGCTAGAACTTGTAGATTTATTATATTTTTATTTGGTAATCAAATTGGGCATTATCTTTTTACTTGTGCAATATTGCTTAACCATGCTAGTTCATAATTTGCTCATATTAGTGTTGCCCCAATGGTCATGAATTAATACTGCTTTAAGTCATTCTCCTATGTTACTACTTTTACTCTTTTTTATGATGCCAAAAGGGGGAAAATTTTGCAAGGCGATAAGGGGGATAAAGGGGGAAATAATACACTGATGTTTGGTGCTAAAAAATGTCTGATTCTCAGGGGGAATAAGTAGGGATCTGGTTCTCATGGAGGAATTCTGAGTTTGTCATAATCAAAAAGTGGGAAATTGATAATGTATGTTATGCCTTGTTTTGATGATTTGCCAAACATGTACGAGGAACCAGTTATGCTTTTATAGCGACCGGTTCTGCTTATGCAAGTCAACTCTACAATTGTAAAGCTGCTGACACAATGGCAGTGTCGCAGCACTGCAACAAAGTTGATGCGCCTTTTTCATTGGTCCATTGATTATGGTTTTGTCAATTCCTTCACCTCTCATATATATACAACATGTTAGGGAGTGAAAAACCTAATATTGCAAATCCAAATTGTTCTCACTTTCACCTGCAAGCCGTTGTGTTTATCAGTGCTCTAATCAAGACCAAAGCTGCAACAAACTGAAGGACCAGTTCTCTCACCACTGAAGAAGTCTTAAGTCCTAGGTTTGTTGAGTCTTTCTCTTTTTTTCTTGAACTTGTAAACCTACATTTCTTTTAAGAAGCTTTTTGTAGGTCGGGCTTTTCTCAACTCTTTGAGTTGTTTACTTGGATAGAGTTAGTCGAGGTGTGTCTTTACAATAGAGGTATTGTAGAGAGCTTGCAATAGAGTTATTGTAACGGGGAGGAATTAAAAGTTTAATTCCTAAGTTGCAAGAGGTTGTAATATAAACATTGCTCAGTTTTAGTGAAGTTTTGGGAAAATCCTATTAGGGTATGTCGTGATTTTACTCCCTTGAGTAGGATGATTTCCACATAAATATCCAATGTTATTTACTTTTTATTTTAGCTAAGGACACAATTAGAGTACCCGATTCTCTGCACTGTTTGATGGACTCTATAACATATCAAAAAGGTTAAAGGGACATTTTTATGCCAAATCATGCTATTCACCAAGGTCTTGCTGTGACATTATCTAATGTTTTCCCAAACAGAGTTACATGTGATCTGCCATTTGTTGAAGCAGTTCATATTGGCTGATCATTTAAATGTGGGGAATTAATTATAACTCTCTTTATATATATATATATATATATATATATATAGCACCACTTCCATAAAAAAGAGTTGAGAAAGCTAATAAGGCTATTCCATTTACCATTGTCAATGAAATCAGCCCTTGACGCTGGATAGAAGTGTTGGCATTACTATAATCAGCCAACTTTCCAATTTCAACTTAGTTGTCCCACCAAAAACTAGATGTGTTAGAGTCACTACTAAAAAAAAATTATTTTTTCATTGAACAATGTTCAATGGCTATTTTTTTTTACTGAAGTGAGAAAAAACATAAATAGTGGTATTTTCACGCAGAAAACTTCAAAAGTTTTTCAGCGTTTTAATGGGAACTTCCACCATGCATATTCCAGTGAGTTAGTTCGATAAAAATGAGGTGGAAAATCATATTGCACAAATTTGTCACTGAATATCGGTGGAATAAACCTCTGTTTCTAGTAGTGAGTGGATATTCCAAATAATCAGATATTAACCCTGTTTCTGATTTTCAATCTTCCTTCTCCAAGTGTGGGACTCAGAATAGTTTCATTTTCTAGCAACAGTATTGAATTCTTTGGGAATGTTTTACCTTCATAAAATCTGTCCACAAGGAGGTCCTAGTTTTGAATTGCCACCAGCGCTTTGCTGCAAATACATCAGAGATATCTTGTATAGCAGATCTCACCCCTATACAGTGCAGTGCTACCTAATTGGCAAACTGTACAATTTCCTAGAAGACGAAAAGAAACCAAAAGAATAAACTCTAACAACAATCAAGAATCCCAACCTCAAAAAAAAAATAACTCCTCAGTAAATGAGGATGGTGTTAAATGATGTTTAATTATGTAATTAATGCTACAATAGGTAATATATATATATATATATATATATATATATATATATATATATATATATATATATATATATGTCATTAATCTTTTTGTTATCTTGCCTAACTTACGCTAATATCTATATCTATATTATATAAAATCACGAAGTGTTTTAGAAATGTTGATTGAATTTTTTGTCCTTCATTAAAATACTCTACAAGACAAAATTGTCATTTACTATTTTTCTCAAATTATTATTTAATTCTATTTATAATAATTTACCTATTTTATTTTTGAAAAGGTAAAAAATCCACCATTATTTTTAAAGTCTTTTTTGACTTTGGCAAACACCTTTTTGAAAAAAGTAAAAGAGCCCAAATTATTTTTGGGCAAAATAATAACTGTCAATATTTAGGACTTCAAAATAGGACTTCAAAATTAATTAAAATCCTAAAGTCATTTACAGGTACAAATCTTACAGGAGTCCTTCTTTCCTTTAGTGTAAAAAATTCAATGTAACGTAATAAATTTCCTAATATTTTGCCATTCTTTTAGCGTAGGAGTTCTCTAATGTTTAGCCTTTCAATTCCTTTTTGGTCTACGAGTCCTTTTGTGTACTTACAAACACTTCTGTTAAAGAAGTTATTAATCCACAATCTTATTCATGTGCAAAGTCGCTTAATAAAAACAATTAAAATTTTACTTCATATGAATTATTTCCTTATTTAAATTATGTAAACAGCTGTAATTCCTTTAATATTATTATACCTAATAATAGTATAAAAAGACTTGCTGATCTCTCACTTTCGAGATATGAATTTGCTCCTCAAGGTAAGCAGGTTAGTTCTTTAAGCTTTATGTATGTTGTTCTATAGTGTTTGATAACTTTTACTTGGTTTAGTTCCTTGTAATTTTTGTATTTAATTCTTTTATATGATTTTAAAATAATTTAATTTGGAGGGGTATTTAACTAATTCTATTCTTATTTATGTCTAAGTTAGAATATCTCTTCCATAAACTTTACTCTATTTATGTATCATCTCCATTAATGAAAAATTCTACTAAGGGTAAGGAAAAAATAGCTGCTAAGCCACACTATGAAAGTTTGGGAAAGGGCCGTGGAGATGAGGGTGAGAAGAAACGTGTATATTTTTGAGAATCGGTTTGGATTCATGCCGGGGTGTTCGACTACAGAAGTCATTCATCTTATTAGGAGGTTGGTGGAGCAATATAGGGAGAGGAAGAGAGACTTACATATGGTTTTCATCTACCTCGAGAAAGCATACGACAAAGTCCCTAGGGAGGTTCTATGGAGATGTTTGGAGGTTAGAGGTGTACACCAGGGCGTACACTAGGGCGATCAATGATATGTATGATGGAGCCAAGACCAGGGTACAGACAGTAGGAGAGAGTCGGAGCACTTTCCAGTGATGATGGGGCTGCACCAGGGATCAGCTCTTAGCCCATTCTTATTTGTCTTGGTGATGGATGGACTAACGCGACAAATCCAATGGGAGGTGCCATGGTGTATGTTATTCATAGACGACCTAGTCTTGATTGATGAGACTCGCAGCGGAGTGAACGTTAAGCTAGAGGTTTGGAGACAGACTCTAGAGTCTAAAGGGTTCAGGCTGAGTAGGACCAAGACAGAATACTTGGAGGTGAGGCTTGGTACTCAGGTCATTCCAAAGAAAGGAAGCTTCAAGTACCTCGGGTCTATTATCCAAGGGAATGGAGAGATTGATGACGATGTCACACATCGTATTAGGGCAAGGTGGATGAAATGAAGGCTCACATCTGGAGTCTTGTGCGATAAAAATGTGCCACCAAAACTTAAAGGCACGTTCTATAGGGTGGTGGTTAGACCCACTATGTTGTATAGGGCGGAGTGTTGGACAGTCAAGACTTCGCATATCCAAAAGATGAAAGTTGTGTAGATGAGGATGCTGAGATGGACGTGTAGGCATACAAGGAGGGATATGATTAAAAATGATGATATCCGGGATAGAATGGGAGTAGCCTAGGTGGAGGATAAGATGCGGGAAGCAAGGTTGAGATGGTTTGGACATGTGCAGAGGAGAGACATAGATGCCTTTGTGCGGAGGTGTGAGAGGTTGGCTATGCACGGGTTCAGGAGGGGTAGAGGTAGGTTGAAGAAGTATTGGGGAGAGGTGACTAGACGAGATATGGTGCAGGTGCAACTTATTGAGGACATGACCTTATATAGAGGGTTGTGGAGGACACGGATTAGGGTAGAAGGGTAGTAGGTAGTTGAGCGTAGTCCTACTTACGCTTACTATTGTACTATTATTACTGTAGGCCTACTTAGCCTATCATACTAGTAGGCGCAGTATTGCTTTATAGTCCCATGTCGTTTGAGTTCTGTTGCTATGTGTTTTTTAGTGTACTTTGTTTATCTTATTTACATGCGTTAGTTACTGCTTCTTTTTTCAGATTGCACTATCATGACTTATTTTCTTTTGGTACCATCATTTTCATACTGCTCTAAATTTCTTGTCCGGGTCTGACAGTTTCTCTTGCTTTGCTTGTGCTTATGATCTGTCTTGAGCCGAAGGTCTCTCGGAAACAGCCGCTCTACCTACCACAAGGTAGAGGTAAGGTCTGCGTACACTCTACCCTCCCTAGACCCCACATTGTGTAATTTCACTGGGTATGTTGTTGGTAAGGAAAAAATAATTAATTGTGTTTTGAATTTTTAAAACGGTAAATAATTTGAGACAACTATTTTAATACCACAACATATAATTAAAGACGGATGCCTGAGAATATTGATTAGATTATGAGCGAATGAGAAATCTACCTTAGGAGTTAGATTTGTTTGGCCTTCCCAATATCTGCTTTGTTTTGTATTGCTCTGCTTAACTTAATTTATTTGTGGTAATTATGAAATCCAAATTAGTTTTTACGGAATTTCCTGTTTTCTTTTTGTGTGTGTGTGTGTGTGTGTGTGTGTGTTTGGTGAAATTGACCAACTAGAACTATAGATGCCAACTCTTTTGGTCAGAGGTACTTTTTAAAATAAATTAATTTTGATAGTTTGGCCAAGCTAATTATAAATTCCTATTCTTTCACAAAATAATCTGTTTATGATAGACATACCAATTCATCACAACTTATTTGAATACTCTATATAATGTTTATAGAATGTAATAAAAAATAATGATGAACATAATAGTGCGAATTGAAATTCCAGAATCGCATATACTCTTTTCTTTGTTTCCTTATTACTTATAATTATGTAGTAATTTAAAGAACTATTTTTTTTTAGAAAAAACATGTTCACAGTTATAGAGGTATCGACATGAATTAATTTATCTTGAATTTGTTTTCTTATCCATTCCACCAGAATATTTAATGGCTGATACATTTAATGTTATCCTATTATATTTTTGTATAGATTTTGTTTATTTGATAGATGTGTTATAGATATAATTCTTAGAACGAGATTAGGAAGAATGAGTTATTTTAAAAGGTCTTTAGCGGAATGTCGTTCGCCCTTTTTATCATTTAAAATAGATTTCACACTAGACAGAATAGTCACTTAAATTGTTTTTCTAATATTTAAAAATTGAAAATCCAGTAAAATTTGATTAATAAACCTTTCCTTATTTGGATTATGTACTAGGTCTTTAAAATAAATTAAAATACCTTAAATAAATTGTTAAAAAAGCCAATTAAACGTTACTATAAAATTCGTACACATTATTTGAAGTAGTATGACAATTCGCAAGTGACCTCCTAATGGAGTAATGGCACTCCAATTGTATTCTTGATGAATAAGATAATTATTTTAATATCTATAAGAAATATTTTTGAAGAACAATTTTATTTACACTTAGTGTTTGCACTAAATTACATAAATTTATTTTGATTTATGAAATGGCATTCGCCTTAATTTTCCTTTGAAAATAGATTTCACATTAGAGAAAATAATCATTTAATTATTTTCATACTATTTAAAACTTGAAAATCAATTGAAATTTGATTATTAAATCTTTCCTTATTTGGATTATGTACCTACTTAAAAATTAATTAAAATTATTTAAATAAATTGTTAAAGAAAACCAATTGAACGTTAGTACAAAATTCGTATACATTATTTGTAGTATGGCAATTGGCAAGTGAGTCGTGACATCCTAATGGTATTCTAATTGTATTCTTAACGGATAACATAATTTTAATATTTATGAGAAATAAGTTTTAAGAACAATCTATTTTAATGAACATTGTTATTTTACATAATTTATGCTTTTTGTATAAATATTTTAATTTATTGATACGTGCATCGTATGTACGCTAAAACTAGTTTTACAAAAAGCTCGTAGTGTAGTTGGGATTGATTATACAATAAAGCTCGCGAAGCTAACAGAAAGTTAATTAACAGAAGAAAAAGATAACTTCTAGTACCCATTAAATGGCAAAGATAAAAATAAAAATTTATATGTGGCCTGCCTACTACGGATGTTAATAGTACGGTTCGATTGGTTACTAATAAATAATTATACTATATCAATTTTCTGTTGCTTGATTATGCATAACCAAATTTAGACATCTCAAAACCGTTCCAATTATTTCAATTTCTCTTCGATGTCACTACAGTTTCTCTTCGATATCACTACAGTTTCAGTAAATTTTAGGTTTTTAAAAAGTTCATCTTAGAGTCACACTACTATTAGAATGTTTGACTCATTATATAAAATAATAACAAGCTTTAATATAATGCAAAAAGTATACGATTACATGACCACGTAAGACTGATATAGTTCTATACTGATCGTAACAATGTGAAATTGATGCAGAACTGATCATACTCCTTTACATAGCTTACGATGTCAACAACTAGAGAAAGAACATGATGAAAATTTATACGTGGAAACTAAAATGCACCATACCATCTGAAATATATACAACAGATGGTGTTTTATAAAATGTGGCGAATTCTATATTGAAAGAAATAATCCCCTTCCTTATTTTCATTAATTGAAAGGTATTTATACAAGTTACAAAATAGGAGAATCTTATTCCTATTCTATTCCTAAAACCTTATTCTACCATAATTCTAACTATACAATTATGGTAAGTGTATAACACTAATTAAGGTAACATTTACACTACAATATATTAACCATATATACCAAATATACATTGCCTAATATACATTTCTTGCGTGATGGGCTTCGTTCCTCATGCGTGAGCCCCCACCGCCTGGCTCGTTCACTAGATATGCCCACTGTTGGGCTGCTACCGAGATGGGCCAGTTTGGCCAGAATTCACTGCTTTGTCTGTGATATACACTGTTGTATATTGAGTGTCTATCACAGGTATATTGCTCTGTTTAACACACCCCCGCAGTCATAGCGGGCAGTTTTCGAACGCTGAGACTGTCCCTAAAATCTTCAAAAAGTACCGCGGGTAGACCCTTTGTAAAGATGTTCGCAACTTGATAACGAGACGGAACATGGCATACTCGAACTTGACCCTTAGCAACCTTTTCACGGACAAAGTGAATGTCCATTTCGATATGCTTAGTGCGTTGGTGCTGAACCGGGTTACCTGAAAGGTAGATGACACTAATGTTATCACAATATACCAAGGTTGCCTTCTGAATTGGACAATGAAGCTCCAAAAGCAAATTACGTAGCCAACATGATTCGGAGACCACATTCACTACCCCTCGATATTCAGCCTCTGCACTTGAGCGGGATAGAGTCGCCTGACGCTTTGCAGACCAGGACACCAAGTTATTGCCAAGGAACATACAATATCCTGACGTAGACCGTCTGGTGTCCGGACAACCACCCCAATCTGCATCTATGTACGAGACAAGTGTGGATGTAGAAGAAGGATACAAGTGCAACCCATAGTCCAGTGTCCCCTGAATATATCGAATGATGCGTTTGATTGCATTCATGTGCTCAACTCTGGGATCATGCATGAATAAACACACCTGCTGAACAGCATACGTAATATCCGGTCTGGTAAAGGTAAGATACTGGAGGGCCCCTGCAAGACTGCGATAGCGAGTCGGGTCCTCGTATGGTGCACCTGCCGCGGTACTAAGCTTGGGTTTTGCATCAACTGGAGTGGAAGTAGACTTACATGATGACATCACAGCCCTCTCTATGATCTCAGCAGCATACTTTCGTTGAGACAAAAACAAACCACCTGAATGCCGTTTGACAGCAATCCCCAAAAAGTAATTCAAGGGCCCTAAGTCGTTCATAGCAAACTCAGAACTGAGCATGGCCATGATAGACTGGCGCAATGCATCGAAAGAGGCAGTTAAGATGATATCATACACATACAACAGAATGTAGGCCAATGACGAACCCTGGCGGTAGATGAACAAGGAATTATCTGACATGCTGTGAGTGAACCCAATAGTCGAAACAAAGTCAGCAAACCTCGTATACCAGGCCCGTGGAGACTGCTTAAGCCCATATAAGGACTTCTTCAACAAACATACATGATGAGGACGGTTGGGATCCCTGAAACTCAACGGCTGATGCATATAGACTGTTTCCTTGAGATCACCATGTAGAAAAGCATTCTTGACATCCAACTGATGGATAGGTCATGCCTTTGATAGAGCCAAGCTGAGCACAGTGCGAATGGTAGCCGGCTTGACCACCGGACTAAACGTCTCACCACAATCTATCCCAACCTATTGAGTCTTACCGTCACCCACAAGCCGCGCCTTATGTCGAGCAAATGAACCATCTGAATTCTCTTTATGAGCATAAATCCACATAGACCTGATAACATTAATATCATACGGACGGGGCACCAACTCCCACGTCTTATTATCAATAAGAGCATTATATTCATCAGTCATAGCAATTTTCCAATTAGGGTCATTTAAGGCGGACACAGGATTACGGGGCAAGAGGGATTTAGAGACATTGGAATGTATATTAAAATGTCTTTTAGGTGTAAAAATACCCCGTTGACTACGAGTGACCGGTCTATGACTCGAGAAAGAATTTAGTGAATTTTGGGAATTTACCGAGTTCAGACGGGTAGCGGCGTGGCGATGGGCATCTTGGCCCAAATCGAGAAATCGGGCAGATTTCGAACAGCCTGCAATCACCGGATCGCCCAATCGCTTGAATCGCTTTTAGTGATTGAAACAATGATGTGAGTGATGGAGTCCAGCGAGCAGTGGGCCCGCTGGAGAATTTTGGGTGCGGGATATGTCCGAAAAATAATGAGTAATATACGGAGATATACCATCATCCAAAAATTTATACGAACTAGGCTCGGGAGTATGGACTTTAGTAAATGGAAATTGAGTTTCATCAAAAATTACATGGCGATTAATGATGATTTTTTTGGAGGATAAATCAAAACATTTATAACCACGATGATTAGACGGATAACCCAAAAACACACACGGAGTAGACAGGGCCTAAAGTTTGTTAATTGTGGTGGATGGGAATAACGGATAACACAAGCACCCAAAAACCCGAAGATGAGAATACGACGGATTCTTATTATACAGTATTTGGAGGGTGGAAGAATATGTCAGACCTTTAGAAGGAATTATGTTAAGAAGATATGTGGTCATTTGTAGAGCATGATGCCAAAAATATGGAGGTATGGAGGCATGGATTAAGAGAGTTCGGACAATGTTATTTATGGAACGAATTTTGCGTTCGGCCTTCCCATTTTGTGAAGATGTATGAGGACACGAAAAATGAAAATTGATCCCATTATTAGCACAGAATTCCCGAAACTCCCTATTGTCATACTCTTTTCCATTATCACATTGAATATTTTTTATTTCTCTTTCGAATTGGGTACGAATGAACGCTCTAAATTTGATGAAGACGAAAAACACTTGTGATTTATTCGCAATTGAAAACGTCCACAAAAATTTAGAATAATCATCTAAAAAGAGAACATAATATCGATGACCCAATGAACTAAGAACAGGAGACGTCCATAGGTCGCTATGAATAATATCAAATGGCATTGAAGTATGAGAATTGGAGTCTACAAACGGTAACTTAACAATTTTTCCTAATGAACAAACTTGACAAAGTGGAGTACGACTCGTACCCTTACAAGAAATAAAGCTATTTTTATCTAAAACTGATAAAATAGAAGAGCCTGGATGACCAAGGCGAGCATGTCACAAGGATTGAGAAATGGCTGCAAAGGCTGACGGCATGGCTTGACTCGATGGACTGAAATCGAGAATGATATGATAAATATCCCCCCTACTATGACAACTCATGAGATGACTCCCCGTCTTGAAATCCTTCACAGAGAAACCAAAAGGATCAAATTCAACAGACACGGAATTGTCAGTGGTGAACTTTCGGACAGACACTAAATTTTTAATCAATTTGGGGGCATGTAAAGTATTTTTCAAGATAGGGGGTGGATTGGGGGGAGACAACGTTTTCTGACCATACCCTAAAATTGGAATAGAACTGTTAATACCAACAATTATCCCCCGAGGGGTGCTCAAATTGGAATAAGATGAGAGAGTACCTGATTCGGAAGTCATGTGAGTAGTGGCACCGGTATCCATATACCAATTTGGGTCCGATTGAGTTAACCCCAATGTGTGCATCGCGACCTCGATATCGGTCTGAGTGGAGCCTGCTGCATAATGGACTTGCGGAGGTCGGGGCCCAAGAATTCGCACTGGGTCACGCCATGGGTCAAGCCGTTGAATCAAGTATCACATCGGGCCAAGAGGCATTGGGCCGTCCTGGTCGCTAGAAATCCCATCGCCGATGGGTGCAAATCAGGCCGGAGATGGGCCGTATGGCCACTGGCCACTAGTCCAAGCCCAGAGACCCAATGCTGAGACCAGGGGTTTGGTGGCCCACTGGAAACTAGAGGGAGCCCACTGCCACTGCTTTGGCCACCATGACTGCCGCCTGAACCGCCGCGTTTGCCCCCGCGATTTTTATTTTTCCGACCATTCTTGTTGCCACTGTGGGATTGGTTTTGGTGCGAATTCGTGCCATAATTTTGAGGACTTCGGGTGGAAGTCATCATGACCACGGGACTAGCATTAGTAGCTGCCTTTTTCTCCATACCGGCTTCTTCCA
The DNA here is from genome assembly GCA_029783415.1 of Anisodus acutangulus. Classification (NCBI taxonomy): domain Eukaryota; kingdom Viridiplantae; phylum Streptophyta; class Magnoliopsida; order Solanales; family Solanaceae; genus Anisodus; species Anisodus acutangulus. The sequence continues at coordinate 44,779,657 of CM056495.1, read as the reverse complement.
ATGTAAGCATGGATCGTGCTTGATAGAACCTTGGAAGAGGATTACTTTGACGAAGGAGAGTCCCAACGCCACTATAGGCCTCGGATAGGCCAGCGACCATCTGTAAAACAAGACGATCTTCACTAACAGGCGCACCAACGTTGCGGAGTTGGTCCGCCAATTCCTTCAACCTTTTTGCAATATGCTGAAACGTTCGGGAAATTTTCCATGTTGACGTGGGAAAAATCATGTTCAAGAGTAACAACTCTGGAATTTTGATTATCCTGGAATATGTCACACAGTCTATCCCATGCGGCCATCGCCGTAGCATCCGGCTCGATAATCGTCTGCAATAGGTCGGTGGAGATAGCAGAATATATCCACTGAAGGACAGTGGCATCAAGCGTTGTCCATAATTTAGGATCATCCTCGCGTTTAGGCACCTCTGTATCATCAAGAGCCGCGGGGATGATGTGATGGATGACTTGATGCGAACGAGCGTGAATTTTGAACAACTCAGCCCACGTCGCGTATTGGACGTTTTCTATTTCAAGAATTAACGGGATATGATTCTTGATGTTAGAAACCAATAGGGCAGGATGAAACGAGTTCTTTTGATGTAGACATACGGAAAGAACAAGAGGTGAAAGAGGGATTAGTAAGAGAGATTTTGAGAGCGGAAGACAAAATTTGGTAAAATCCGAGGGGGGGGTCTCGGCCGAGGGAGGACACAAATATTTGAGAGAAGAAAATTTTTGTGTGACCTAGACTTTTGATACCATGAAAGAAATAATCTCCTTCCTTATTTTCATTAATTGAAAGGTATTTATACAAGTTACAAAATAGGAGAATCATATTCCTATTATATTCCTAAAACCTTATTCTACCATAATTCTAACTATACAATTATGGTAAGTGTATATAACACTAATTAAGGTAACATTTACACTATAATATATTAACCATATATACCAAATATACATTGCCTAATATACATTTCCTGCGTGATGGGCTTCGTTCACTGTATCAATCCACTGCTGGGCTGCTTCTGTTCACTGGATATGCCCACTGTTGGGTTGCTACCGAGATGGGCCAGTTTGGCTAGAATTCACTGCTGTATATTGGGTGTATATCACAAGTATATTGCTGTTTAATATATATAAACTAGGTTATTAATTAAATCCAAAGTAAAGTTTATAAACTTTGCATATTTTATTGACATATGTTCTTTTGCAATTTACTAAAGTTTTATATAGTCATTTCGGTGATACTATCATTAAAGAAAGTTACACCTGAGGCTGAATAGCGGTATGGTAGATTTAATATTTTGTAGATGCTTCCATCAGAATTCACCCCAATGTTCAATGTCAAAATTTTTAGTATTTTTTATTTTTAAACTTCACATATAAAATATAGTTTACACGTATAAATTTATTCAGTACGATTTAATATTTTTTCAATATTTTTATAAAGAATAAATAACCTACCCTAATTCATGGTACGGTTATAAATATACATTGAAATCTACCATTTAAAAAAATCTACTAATCGATTCGATTTGATTCAATTGATTTTTAAAATTGTTTTTACACCCCTACTTCCTATCTTCAAATTATCTGTTTTGGTTTAACCGTGATATATGCAGTTTTTCGAAGTGGCAATAAGCCCTTTAAATTTTGATGGAATATTTTTCTTTTAGTGAGAATTATTTTGCTAAGTGAAGTGATAATATACTAATACTACTCATGATGAGATTGATTTGGAATTTTCGATATCCCTAATAGCATTTCAACTTTCAGACACTTCTAGGTACATTCTTATTTGTCTTGTACATGAGAAATGTTCTAATGTGTTATTCCGTATATTGAAAAGTCACAAGGCTTTATATTCTGTAACTTTTAATAAGACTAGATCTAGTTTGGATTGACTTATTTTAAGTGTTTTTAAGCCAAAATAACTTTTAAGCACTTTTGTAGTATTTTGATAAAATAAAAAAAATATTTTAAGCACTTATTTTTTGGTTAAAACAACAAAAATAAGTCAGTACGTCAAAAGTCATAAGCCTATCCAAACGTGATCTAAAAATAGAATATTTTCCATGTAATTCTATAGATGACTACATAATCTAGCAGATGCCCCATAATTACACCAATTGATGGATATGTTTTAAAGTGGAAATCATTTAGATTACCTTATAATCCTTCTGTCTTGAATTAACTGCCTCTTTTTTTTTTTCATTTTCCTTGGTGATAATATTTGAAAATTGTGGGTGTATTTGGTACGAAAGGAAATGCTTTTTTGGAAAATATTTTCTAAGTTTTTAGTATTTGGTTGGTCAAAATATTTTTTAAAAATATTTTATTTTAAAAAACAAGTTCCTTAAAATCAAGAAAATGACTTTTCTAGAGAGTAGAAAAAACAAGTTCTACAAAAACTTACTTTATTTTTAAACAAACATTAAACCAAGAGATTTTTACCATTTTTATCACTTGGCTCAAGCTTATAATTAAATTGAGTCCATATTTTAAGATTTTATCCTATTTAATCTATTTTTGTTAAATATACCCAATATACACACAATATACATGTGTATATTAGTCTCTCGGCTGGCTCTCGGTTTTGTCCCCTTTGTACCGTGTAATTTATGGTAAATATTTAGTATCCTAGTTTAGGTAATGTTGTAATGTAATTAGTATTGTACACTTACCATAATAATTGTATTACCATAAATGTATAGTTAGTATCCAAGTAGAATAAGGTTTTAGGAATAGAATAGGAATTGGATTCTCCTATTATTGAAATATGTAACTTGTATAAATAGTCTTTCAATCAATGAAAATAATCAAGGGATTATTTATTTCAATTTTACATATAAATATAATATTTAAGGAAAAAGGCAATAATTCTTTGTGATTATGATTCCAAATTTTTTATGCTTAGGAATCGATTGAGAGTGATACATGTTTATCATCACTGATTTAAACATTGTTAGGTGAGTTAAACTGAAAAATTAGAAACTCCATTGTTGGGGTTCTTACAAGCTTGAAAATTCACAAATGAGTTTTGTAATTTGTTGAAATTTTTTATAATGATGATTGAGATACGTTGGAGATGTCAATTTGAAGTTATGGTTAGAATTTAAAACTATTCAATGAAGATTTAATCTATTTGATGCTTCCGGGTACACGGTTGTTAGGCTCATCCAAGACATATTTACGAAAGTAGCTAAAAATTTGACCGTCAAATTTGAAAAAAGTTGGGCTAGCTTGTGTCACTTTCTTACATGCTTTTTATCCATTTTGAATGGAGGATCGTCAATTAAAGTCCGTAGAAGATGAGATCGAGTTCTTGTATCAGTTTATATAATTTTGTATAACAATGTAAAGGTGTGCACAAATAATTGAATAAATTGGGTAAATATATAGGTACAAAATACCAAATAGTTTAAAATAAAAAGGAAATTTCTTGGTTGATGATCTCAAGATTGAGGTAAATTCTCAAATTTTAAACGTGCATGTATTAAATCTTCTTGAAATATTTTAAAGGTAATTCTCTGGCTAAACCTCTGCACAAGCAAATTTTCCACAATAGGGGTTCCAATTAGACAAACATATACATAATCTTTTCTACCATTGATAATCGTACTAACTCGACCCTTCGTCCCAAGTATTTAGAGAAATTTCATAAAAAGCTATAATTTAGAGCATAATTACGAATGGTAGCAATCATATGGTGGAAACCAATACTAAACAAGATAGCTGGAATGGTTGGTAATCCTTTGAAGGCAAATAAGGTTACTGCTCACAAAAATAGAGTGACTTTTGCTAGGGTGCTAGTAGATATGCCTCTGAATCAGAATTATCCCTACTGAAGTCATGTTTGAGAATGAGGTGGGAAAAATTATGGATCAAGAAGTGAAGTACGAACAGTAACCTATCATGTGCACTAGATGTAAAACTTCTGCGCATGAAATCACTGAATTTAGAAGACAGCAAGAAGATGAGGCTATGGCTGAAAAATTGACGAAAAGTAAAATTGAAGCTGAGAAGGAAAGGGCAACAATAGCATCTAAAGGGGCAACAGTAGCATCTAAGAGGCTACCCCTAATGAAGGCACAATTAAGGGGAAGGAGAAGGGAGAAACATCACCTGGACGGACCCTGTCAGAATGCAACAGCAAAGCACAGTTACTAAGAACCTTTTTAATGTACTGCAGAAAGAGGCAAGTGAAGAGCAGCAGAAAAACGTTGGTAATTCTCCTAGTACAGTTAAAGAATTGCCAACTTACAAGCCCAGGGAATGGAAAGGGTGGGGGTTCCCCGATACTCGATGGATAAACTAGAGTTCTGGAATGCCATGGTCTAAATAAGGCTGCTAAACAACCGAAAATGCACTTGTTTATGCATAACTTCAAGGTTGGCCTATTTTGACTCATGAAAACTAAGATTAAGAGAGATAAAGCTTAGAGGGCCTCTCTTAATCCATGTAATGGTTGGGCTTTCACAACTAACTTTTCTGCTCATCAGGAGGCAAAATGTGGTAACTATGGAAGCCTCAAATAATTAATGTTGATATACTAGTGGTTACTCCTCAGATGATACATACTTTGATTCATCACAAGGGGACTTGCAAGGAGTTTAATGTTACCATGGTGTATGGTTTAAATGATCAAGAATTTTAGAGGAGTTTGTGGGATGATATCTGTTGATGTTGGATGGATGTTGTGACAACATCTGTAAATGCTCAGGACAACATCTTATGAAAATAAGAATGTTGCCTGCGATGTTTTGACAACATTCCTGACAACATCTCTGTAACGATTTTGCCTATTCTTCCTGCCAAAACAGGTTGTGTTACTGTGAGTAAAAAATGACCTAGGCAATCTTACAATGATGATGTGTTTAAAACGTGGTAAAAGAAACAGTCAAAGCTTGGAGAGGAAGCAGCGTGAAGACCAAGTCCAGAACGTTGAACTTTTTAAGGAGCAAGAACCGGTCCAAGCTGAATCCTTCTTTTACTCAGCCTCCGCAACCAACCAGTGAGGATTTCAAGAGAAGTTCCACACTATAAATAGAGGGGAGCTTCAGAGTATCGATATCCAGAATTGAACGAGAATAATTACCGAGAGAGCTCTCGGATATTCACCTTAGAAACTGGATCAACACACTTAGCCTAAAGTAGTATAACAACATCTGGTCCCACATTACTATTGTTGCCCAGATTCTAGATCAAGCTTATATTTCAAGCAATTGTAATGAAGATGTTGTATTTGTCTTTTTAGATCTTTTAACTTTAGGCTGAAGTCATCTGTGACTTCACTTTTTTTGTAATTTCTTTTTCGCATTTATTGTTCAATCTTGTAAAAAGAAATTCATTTGTAATTGTATATAATTTATACAATTATTTGGTCATTGACCATAAAGGGATATATTAATAAATACCTTTGAAAATATAAATCTTGTATCTCTTTACTTTTTCGCTACATTTACTCTATAAAGGTTTATAACTGTTTTATCACAATGTTGCCATAGATGTTGACACAACATTGAAGGCAACATCCAGAAACTGTTTTAATTGTTCTAGCTGTTACGGTTTTGTTCTTACATATTCTTGATTATCCATAGCCCCGGACCCAACAAATGGTATCAGAGAATACTTGATACAATAAGTGTTTGATTCTGAATATTACGGCTATGGACTCAACTATACAAAACGTTGGTAGACTTCCAATTCTTGACGGAACTAACTATGCCTATTGAAAAATTCGATTACGTTCGCATATCAAATCCATTGATGTTCGAGCTTGGAGATCGGTTTCCGAAGGCTATGTGATTTCCAAGTACCCAGCAGACGAGGATGGTGATGTACTTACCAAACCCGAATCTGAATGGACCGCGGAAGAGATCAACAGTGTGAGCTTCAATGAAAAGGCCCTAAATGCGACATTTGGATGGGTAGATCTCTATATGTTTAAACTCATCCAGAATTGTACTACGGCCAAGGACGTTCGGGAGACCTTACAAACTCATTGTGAAGGTACCTCGAGTGTACGGCGTACAAAGCTTCGCATGATTTTGAGTCATTATGAACGCTTAAGGATGGAAGAATCTGAAGACATAAAATTCTATTTTGAAAAGTTAATTGACATTGCTAATCAGTGTCAAGTGTTTGGTTCTCCTTTAACCAACACACAACTTGTGGATAAAGCTCTCAAATCTCTTCCTGAAAGATTTAATACTAAGATTTGTGCTATTGAAGAGGCCCATAGTCTTGCTACTATGGATCTACATGCCTTGATGAGCATCTTTCAAACATATGAGATGAACATGAAGAGCCAAAGAGATCTGTATAAAGCCAAGACTTTGGCACTCTAAGGACAAACCTCGGAAACTGAATTGGAAGACGAGGAAAAAAACTTGGAGGAACTAGGAAATGGTGCAACTGTTGCTTTACTTACTCGTCGATTCAATTCAATGGTGAGAAAGATCAACAATGATCGCAATAAAGCCAAATACAAACAGTATCAAAAACCACTCTTCAATAAACAGCCGAATAGGTCACCTTCTGAGCAAAGAAATCACAACACACTGAGGAAATCTAACTCCGACAGTACCAATTTCAATCCCAAACAACTCGAGGGAGTGTAGTGTCATGCATTCTCGGGTTGGGGACACTACGCTAATGAGAGTGCAAACACCCTTAGAAAAATTGGTAAGGTTATGTGGGTAACTCTCAGTGATGATGAGAACGAAGAGGAGGAAGGAGATCAAGAAGAAGAATCATAGGCAATGCTGGCAGCCATGTTCGAACACTCACTGTTCGACGATGAAGATGTTGTTGACAATGTTGCGACAACATCAGGAACAACATCAGACTCAACTTCTAAAATGTCTTCAACATCAGAGAGGTATGTATACTTTGACTATTCTGATGTAAATTGTTTTAGTGGATTTAATTCTTCATCTGAGGCTGTAAATTTAGATCTAGTTGACTACAAAGACGATGTGATAAAGGAATTACAAAATCTTTGTAAAGCCTTAATCACTGAATCTGAGCAACTACACTCAAAATCAAAATTATTGGCTCTTGAGAATAGCAATCTAAAAGGCACAATCAACCGATTAGATATGGCACTTACCAAGAAGGACCTAGAGCTTGGTAAGATTCGTGCACGATTGAACGTAGTTGAGACCACCTTTCAAAGGCTCAACATGGGAACCTCCAAACTGGATGAAATATTAAACTTCAATAAACCTACAAGGGTTGGGCTTGGGTACCAATCTCCTAGCAAAACAAATACTTCCAGAATCCATAATCAAACTGAGAGGATAAAATTTGTCAAAGAAAATCCGAGTAATTCTCAGATCACTAAGATTGGATCGAAGTTTGTATGTAGCTTCTATAAAAAGTCAGGACATCTTATTCCCTACTGCTACAAACTTCAAAACTCTGCACTCAGAATATTGCCTAAAATGTCGTCAGCAATGTTGCCCAACATCACTGACAACATTCAAAGAAACCAGCCTGAAAGCAGAAGGGAGAAAAAGGAATGGGTACCCAAACTGAATCTGAAATGTAATGTGTGCGTAACTGCTTTACGTACTAACATTACAGGTTCTTGGTACTTCGATAGTGGCTGCTCACGTCATATGACAGGTACCAAAAGTCTATTGAATGAGTATGGAGCATTCAATGGAGGATACGTGACCTTTGGAGGAGGAAGTAAGAGTATGATAATTGGTAAAGGAACTCTAAATTTTCCGGATGTGCCAGTCTTGAAAAATGTTCTTCATGTAGAAGGTTTGGTTGCTAATCTTCTTAGCATAAGCCCAACTATGTGATGATGATCTCGAGGTGAAATTCAACAATCTTGGATGCAAGGTTACAAATTTTGTAGATAAATGTGTCATGTTAGGAACCCGAACTTGAGATAATTGCTAACTAGTCGGTAGATAAGAGTTTTGCAACTTCGCAAAGGTAGGTGACTTGACATTTTGGCATCAAAAGTTGGGACATGTCAACTACGGCACCTTGGAGAAGGTGATCTCATTTGAAGTTGTCAGAGGCATTCCCAGACTGGATCCAAAAGATAAAACACTGTGCGAAGATTGTTTAAAAGAAAAGCAGACCCGAGTCTCTCATAATGTTGTCCAACATGATAGACAACATTCAGGTACGTCTCATTGTTTTCAATTATTGCATATGGATCTTATGGGTCCAATCAAGGTAGATAGCCTAGGAGGGATGATATATTCTTATGTGATAGTAGATGATTTTTTCAGATTTATTTGGATCTATTTTTTAAAGGAAAAATCACAAACTTTTGAGATGTTTAGAACACTTTACTCTAGGATTAAAAATCTGTTTTGTTCTTCGATTTTTAGAATTAGATCTGATCATGGAAAGGAGTTTGAAAATCAAACCTTTGCAAAATTTTGTGAAAAAAGGCATATTCCATGAATTTTCGACACCAAAAACACCACAACAAAATGGGGTTGCCGAGAGAAAGAACAGAACTTTACAAGAAATAGCTAGAGTTATGTTAAGTTCTAAGCAATTATCAAAGAGGTTTTGGGCAGACTCCTTGAACACGGCATGTCACATAACTAATAGAATCTATTTAAGGCCAGAGACCAAAATGACACCCTATGAACTGTTAAATGGAAAGAAACCTACATTGCGGTACTTTCATGTCTTTGAGTGTGTGTGCTATATTCTTAATGACATGGATCAACTGGATAAATTTGACTCTAAGAGTGACAAGGGAATATTCGTTGGCTACTCCCATAATAGCCATGCTTACCGAATATATAATCTTCGAACAAAGACCATACATGAGTCAGTCAATATTATTTTTGATGATCTGCTGGATATATCTGGTAGATCTTCAGAAAAAAATATTGTGGTTGCAGTTGAAGAGGAGCAACCCACTGAAGAAACAGATGTTGTCCCAGATGTTGTCCCGACATCAGAAGAAAAATCTGAACCTCAAAGAGAGAACACAGGGGACGAAGTCGATGAGGAGTCTGCTACTGAACTGAATGATCAAATGAGAAGAGACCCTCCATCGAGGATTAGAATGAACCATCCACCTGACCAGGTGATAGGGGGAGTTTTTTAGAAGAGGCGTATATGATGGAAAGAGACAGTGAATTACCGAGAAATGGTAAGGTATGTGTGCATGTCCACCATATATCAACAGGTAAGTCTTTCTTATCTTACATCTACTTTGGAACCTAAAAATATTGGGGAAGCATTAAAAGATAATCTTTGAATTCAAGCCATGCAAGAGAAGCTTGAACAATTTGCCCGAAATGAGGTTTGAGACTTGGTACCACGACCCAACAACACAAATATTATTTGGACCAAATGGATATTCAAAAACAAATCAGATGAGTTAGGGAAGATTGTTAGAAACAAAGCTCGACTTTGTTTCTCAGGGATATACACAAGTAGAAGGTATCGACTATGACGAGACCTTCGCTCTTGTGACTAGAATTGAGTTAATAAGATTGCTTATTGCTTCTTGCTATTGCTTGATATCTAAAGATTACCTTGCACCAAATGGACGTTAAAGGTGCCTTCCTAAATGGATACTTGGACAAAGAAGTATATGTTGAACAATCAAAGAGATTTGAGGATCCTCACCATCCACATCATGTGTACAAGCTCAAGAAAGCTTTGTATAGACTAAAACAAGACCACGTGCATGGTATGGTCGTTTAACTAGCTTCCTTGTTGAGTTTGGTTTTACCCGTGGAGAAGCTGACAGAATATTATTCATTAAAAGACATGGTGTAGATGTAATAATAGCTCAAATCTATGTTGATAATATTGTTTTTGGTTCGACTACAGAACCATTCTTGAAGTCGTTTGTCGAAGCAATGTCGACAACAATTGAGATGAGCATGATTGGAGAACTAATATTTTTCTTAGGCTTGTAGATTAAACAGGATGAAGATGGGATCTTTGTATCTCAATGCAAATACGCCAAGAATCTTGTTAGGAGATTTGGTCTGGAAAATGCTAAACATATGCAGACTCCAATGGGCTCTACGCAACAAGTATGTAAAGACGATGTTGGACAAGATGTTGACCCAACATTGTACCGATCTATGATAGGTAGCCTTTTATACCTTACTGACAGTCGCCATGATGTCATGTTTAGCGTAGGTGTTTGCGCCAGGTTCCAAGCCAGCCCCAAGGTATCTCATCTTAATGATGTAAAACGCATCATTTGATATGTTGCCGGTACAAGTGACTTGGGAATTTGGTACTCCAAAGACACTAATCCTAATCTAATAGGATATAGTGACTCAGATTGGGCCGGTGATGTAGACGATAGGAAAAGCACTAGTGGTGAGTGTTTCTATCTTGGCAATAATCTAGTCGCATGGTACAGTCGTAAATAAAATTGTGTATCACTCTCGACTACCGAATCTGAATATGTGGCAGTCGAAAGTTATTGTGCTCAACTGATTTGGTTACGACATAAGCTAGATGACTATGACATATCTAATAACTCCATAATTTTGTACTGTGATAAACTGACTGCTATTAATATTTCCAAAAATCATGTTCAGCATTCACGTACAAAGCACATAGACATAAGCCATCATTTTTAAGAGACTTAGTGGAAAAACAGCTAGTTCAAATCGAACATGTTGATACTCTTTTTCAACTGGCTAGCATTTTTACCAAACCTTTAGATCATGAGAGATTTTCTAGATTGAAAAAATATCTTGGTCTCTGTTTTCTTTGAAAATAAGACAAGCTAGGTAGATGTTGTCTGAAATGTTGTCCTAACATTCTGGGTAACATTTATTGTTGAGTCAATATATAGGATAAGTGTTGTAGTGATGTTGCACTATTTTTTAAAAGATTCAATCATGACTCTAAAAGGACAAATGCGATACTGTTCTCTGCGAGTATCATAAGAAGGCGAAGCCTCTACTAAAAGATTTGGATGTATACAAAAAGAGCAAAGCTCTAAAATTGGTATCGTTCTTATTCTATAGGAGTACCACGTGCTTCAAAAAGGTTGAAAATTCCTCAATATTTTTTAATATGTATGTGTTCAACTAAGTTGATTAAGAACAATGGTAAAATGTTGCATTAGTCCAGCGATCAGTCTCATAGGGAACATATACAGAAATATCATCTGCCAAATCAGAAAATCCTTGGAGTCTCATAATATTTGTTTAACTTGGAAATGTTGCCAACATCATTAACAACATCGTGTTTCAGTACATTGATCAATCTTATTTATCTTATTTTATTCTTGTTTTTGGTATTTAACACGTCTCTGTCTTTAACGGAAAATCCAAAAAATCTGGAGGACCGTTTTTCTTTAAATTTTAAATGATGTTATGTGATGTGTAAATCCTTTATTTTAGGTGTGTAAAGAGTTCTTATTCTTCTATACAATCTAAATTTAAGGAAAATGAGTTTGAGTGTAAGTATAAGTATATTTTTTGTCATAATGAAACCTCCCATTTTTGTCTTGGAATCGTCACATCAGCCAATTTATCAAATCATGGCAGCCCAAACACCATCGTCATTTTTCAAAACCCAAAGCTTCTCAAACACGCCCAATTCTTCAAAACCCTCTCCCATGTCCATTTCCCCAAAATTCACAAACACCAAAGAGTATTCCCCAATGTCGACTAGTCCAGCAAATAACAACAAGATTTACAAACATTATACTTCTATCAATGACTTGAAACCAATCGAGGAGGACTGCACACAGGTTATGATCCTGCTTGGTTTAGATAAGCCATTACAGGTGAGCTACACAGGCGATAATGAAAACTCAATCGATGTTGATACAACATTTGATTTCTCAAACCTTGCCTTAAGACAGTCAAAATCGATATTTCCGACGTAAAGGTCAAAAAGGGTTTTCGAAAACCAATTCGGTAACAACCAGTCTGCTAGAAGATCCAGGGATGAGTCGACTTTTCCTGTTGATACTACTACTAGCAAAGGCACTGACACCGATCTCAGTGTGCCAGTTCTTCCAGAACTCCATCAACTTCCACTCCACAAGCAGAAACTGAGAAGGAAAAATAAGAAAAAGAGATGTCAGATGACATACCTCTACGGAACTTCATTCCTAAAGGGGTCCGCAGAATATACTGAAAATTTGATAAAAATATTGCCTCAACATCAAAGGCAACACCTGCAGCCACCTCATCCGAACAAGAAAACACAAAATCTGATTCTGAGGTAATTCCCTACTCTTCCATGTTTCAAACGAAATCATGCTCCAGTAACTGGAATTGGTTTAAAAATAGAAGAGTTAGAGGGGAGAATGTGATTGACCTAACTTCATTCTCCACAAATGGTTTAGTTGATTTCTTAAGTAGTCGAAAAATCTTAAGCTCTGTATCTGATAAGAATCCTTATTGTGAAAAGGTGATTATGATGTTCTATGCTAATCTGACGCTTGCTGTTAGGGACACAACCTCGAAGAAATTTGGAAGAGTGTACCTATACAACAAGGTATACAATTTTATACCTAATATCATCAACTCCACTCTTGGGATAATTGTTAGTGAAAGAGAACTTCAACCAAACCCCACTGTGGATGAACTCAATTCGATGATCAAGTACCTTACGGGGAATTTGATCACTGTTTGGGCTCCTCGCAGTCATGTGTCAAAACTTACTACCTTGTTTGCCACTTTGCACAAACTTGCTATATACAACTGTCTACCCCCCCCCCTCAACGACATAGTAGTGACCCTTGATCAAGCATCACTGCTTTTCAAGATTGGAAGGAATCAGAAAGTTGACTTAGGAACCCTCATATTCAACCATGTTGCCAACTTTGCAGAAAGACAAAGTAACTCTGCCCTTCCATACCCCTCCTTGATTTTTCAAATCCTGCTCAACCAAGGTTTTAAGACTCCAAAAGGAGAAAAGCTAAGTCCAGCCTTAGAGGTCTACTCAGTACAGCGAGCAGTTGTGAAGAACAGGGGCATGGTTATTGACCTGCCCTAGAAGAAAGATGAATGGGACACTGACACATCAAAGGATGTTGCCGACATTCCTGGCAACATTGGTCAAAGAAAGGTCCCAATGTCCAAAGACTAGCTTCAACAGCACATTGCTGAACTTGACAGGCAAATTCAAGACCCAGTGCGAGCCAGGAACTATTATGTGGGCTTACTTTCTTCACAAAAAGGAGGAGAGGATGTTGCTGCTGGAAGCAGACAAACAAGAGGCGTTGCTGATGATGTTGCTGCTGGAAGCAGATAGACAGGGGAAGCTGCTACTGATGAAGATGCAGGCCATGTTGCAGGGGGGAGAGGAGTTGATATGATGATTGCTGACTACTTCTGATGCTATGAAGATGAAGATGGTGTTGCACAGAGTGATCGATCACAGAAAGTGACTGGAAGCTACTGTGACTCGATTACTCTAGTCAAGGATCATCATGCTGATGGAATGGAGTGTTGATTCAATGATGAATGGAGTACTGATAATCCTTGTTTATTTGAATATTGGATATACTGACATTTGGAATATTTTTTTGGGTTTGTAATATTTTACTTTGGAATATTTGGTATGTTTTTGCAGACATTGTGACTGCTTTCTAAAGTTGTTTATATATGTTTGTCTGATGTAGATTGTTATGAATGGTTACTGTAGATTGATTACGCAGTTGCTGTAAGTCACGACTAACAGAACATAACTCCTATCTAATCAAATCATCGATACAATACTGCTTGGAATTTACTACTGCAGATTAAAGGGGAGCATAACACTGATCCTACTGATTCTTGAAATGTAAGGACTATATTGGAAATCCGTATCCTAGTCATTTTCGCTTCGTATGGAGTTTTGTGAAGAAAGGCAAAAAGGGGGAGATTGTTGATGTTGGATGGATGTTGTGACAACATCTGTAAATGCTCAGGACAACATCTTATGAAAATAAGAATGTTGCCTGCGATATTGTGACAACATTCCTGACAACATCTCTGTAACGATTTTGCCTATTCTTCCTGCCAAAATAGGTTGTGTTACTGTGAGTAAAAAATAACCTAGGCAATCTTACAATGATGATGTGTTTAAAACGTGGTAAAAGAAACAGTTAAAGCTTGGAGAGGAAGAAGCGTGAAGACCAAGTCCAGAAAGTTGAGCTTTTTAAGGAGCAAGAACCGGTCCAAGCTGAAGCCTTCTTTTACTCAGCCTCCGCAACCAACCAGTGAGGATTTCAAGAGAAGTTCCACACTATAAATAGAGGGGAGCTTCAGAGTATCGATATCCAGAATTGAACGAGAATAATTACCAAGAGAGCTCTCGGATATTCACCTTAGAAACTGGATCAACACACTTAGTCTAAAGTAGTATAACAACATCTGGTCCCACATTACTATTGCTGCCCAGATTCTAGATCAAGCTTATATTTCAAGCAATTGTAATGAAGATGTTGTATTTGTCTTTTTAGATCTTTTAACATTAGGCTGAAGTCATCTGTGACTTCACTTTGTTTGTAATTTCTTTTTCGCATTTATTGTTCAATCTTGTAAAAAGAAATTCATTTGTAATTGTATATAATTTATACAATTATTTGGTCATTGACCATAAAGGAATATATTAATATATACCTTTGAAAATATAAACCTTGTGTCTCTTTACTTTTTTGCTGCATTTACTCTATAAAGGGTTATAACTGTTTTATCACAATGTTGCCACAGATGTTGACACAACATTGAAGGCAACATCCAGAAACTGTTTTAATTGTTCTAGCTGTTACAGTTTTGTTTTTACATATTCTTGTTTATCCGTAGCCCCGGACCCAACAATATCGAAGGATTGGGTGGCCATGAGCAATCATGGGAGACTTAAATTGTATTCTATAAAGGGAGGAAAGAATGGAGAGTACAATAACAATGTCAACAATAAGGGAATTCAAGTAGTGTGTTGATAGTCGTAGGCTTCAGAATCTGAACTCTTTTGGTTCTTTCTTTACTTGGATCAACAAACAGCAAAGTAGTGACAGAGTAGACAGTAAAATAAAATAAGGTAGTAATCAACACTGATTGGAATGCACTCCTACCAGCCTCAGAGGTAGACTTTATGAATGAGAGGCTTTCTGATCATTACCTTGATATTATCAGTTGGGAGGATAGAGTAAGAAATAGAATGAAACAATTCAGATATTTTATAATGGGAAGCAATGGAGCAGCTAATTCAGTGTCAAAAAAGGACCTAGTAGAACCCAAGTAATGTGAAAGTTCTATCATAGCTTCCTACAGCTAGAAGGAATGCAGGTAGAATTTTCACTAGAAAGGACAATGATGGACAGTTCATGACTTGTATAGAGAGGTATCAATAAGAAATTTACTGATTATTACATTCATTTATTGGGCACAATAGATGTGGAGAAACGACATGCTAGTAGTGATATAATTAAAAGGGGTCCAGTGTTACCTGAGGAGCAAAGATTCATGATTGAGACCCCATTCACTTATAAAGATGTAAATAACGCTCTTTAATTAGGCAATAGGAGAGGATAAGTCTGCAAGTCCAGATGGAGATTACAATCAGTTTTTCAAAGATTGTTGGAATATAGTGGGGACTGGCCTTATAGCAGGATTCTTGGAGTTCTTCCGTAATGGGAAGATGCTCAATGGAGCAAATGACACAGTAATAACTGTGGGTTACAACAATTGCAGAAAACGGGAAGTAAGTAACTGCTAACTATTACAACAAACTGAAATTTTAACAAACTGAATTGCCCTGTATATTTCCTCTTACATTATGGATAATAGTCTGTCAAGATAAAACAACAACTTAACAAATGAGCAAATGAAACTCAAGTGTTACTTTGAAGAACTTTGAGTAACGAAATGATGCTGGAGAGTAAGAAGAAGATTTCTGATTACTGAATTTATGTGCAAAGTAATGTAGACCCGAGACCTGAGACCCGAAACCCGAAACCCGAGACCAGATCGGACGGGACGGACGGGCGGCGGCGGCGCGCGTGTGGGCTTAGCCTCGAACCCAAGCACACCTAGGTCCTCCTTCATTCAAACACATGGGTTACCCCTTGGGGTCCCAAACCTTTATCTATTTTTTAGACTTATAAAATGAACAAATCTTCATTTTTCCACCGATGAGGGAGATTTGTTCCATACCATATTTTCAAGCTTCAAACACCTAACTTCGTGAACCAATATATCTTTCATTTCTTAACGAAATTTGACGATCCTTGGTCCTACAGTCATCTACTCACTTATTAGATTATGCACATGTGAATAACCAAAGTCTCCAACATGCGTAACCCTAGTGTTTAAGTCATTAAATATGAGTGGACGCAACTTCCACCAAAGGCAAATTTCCAACAATCCTCTCTTGAAAGAGATTTTGGCGCACTCACAAGGTGCCTATTTCCACTAATATTTCAGCGGACCGATGTTGCATCAGGAGAGGTAGCTTCAGCTTTGAACCTTACATAGCTAAATACCATCAGACTTACTTATTGCGCGGTGAATGTGATGTCTTGAACCGTCAGTGTTTAGTGTAAGCCAAGTCAATAGTACTAACACAACAACTTTCCTTACTCAGTTCTTCGTAATGTTTTGTCCTTTGTGGCCGTGACCACTTCTTGGATTCTTAAGTGTGTTCATTTGAGGTGGCTTGTCCTCGCACTTAAATAGGTGGTCTCCTACAAGGTATCCAGCTATACCCTACTTTACAAGTGTTAGGAACCATTAAAAGTTTTTTCAAACCTAACCTCAACCGTTGAAGATCATTAAAGGTTTTGAAAACTTAACTTTTATCCACACTACAGATAGCATTTAATGTCTATCACAGGAACGGCTTTGGGTTTATGTTCCTTACAGAAATAATAACTCGAAGTGCTCTTGCTTCCACCGAAGCGCTCAACTGAACCTTTACAACTTAGTTTTCCCATTAACAAAATTCCTGGGATCTCTAGTCACTAAGGTTGGGTTACCACCATATTGGTCCTTAAAGCTTGGGTTTTAAGCCCATTCCCCTAGACAAGCAGAATATATGATCTCTGGATATGCCCTTTGTCAGTGGGTCTGCTATGTTATCCTTTGATTTTATATAATCAATTGATATTATACCAGTGGTGATCAGCTGCCTAACTGTCTTATGTCTCCGTTGAATATGACGAGATTTTCCGTTGTACATAGAACTCCCTGCCCTTCCTAAAGTCGACTGGCTGTCGCAGTGAATCATCACTGAAGGTACGGGTTTGACCCAACAAGGGACATCCTCTAAGAAGTCGTGAAGTCACTCAGCTTCTTCTCCTGCTTTGTCTAAAGCGATAAACTCCAATTCCATCGTGGATCGGGTAATGCAAGTTTGTTTAGAGGAGTTTCAAGACACAACCCCACCACCAATTGTAAATATATACCCACTGGTGGACTGGGTGTTCTCTATTTCAGATATCCGGTTTGCATCACTGTACCCCTCTAGTACAGCTGGACATCTCGAATAATATAACCCGTAATTTAGCGTGTACTTCGGGTAATGTAGCACCCGATTTAACGCTTTCCAATGATCATTACTTAGATTACAAGTAAACCTAGCCAACTTGTTGACTGCATAAGAAATATCAGGTCGGGTGCAGTTTGCTATGTACATCAAAACTCCCAATCACCTGTGTATATTTCTCTTGGCATACGGGTGCACCACGATTTTTATCAAGCTTTTAATTTCTCTCCAATGGTAACTTCATAGGCGAACTGTCAAACACCTCAAACTTTCTCAAAACATCATCGATGTAATGAGATCGAGATAAGACCAGTCCGTCAGATGTCTTAGAGATTTTTATCCCTAAGATGACATCTGCGATACCCATATCCTTCATGTCGAAGCATTATTTCAACATGTTCTTAGTCTCTAGGATTAAGCTAGGACTGCTTCCTGTGATCAATATGTCATCTACGTACAAACATATCATGACGAACGAGTTAGAGTTACCTTTCGTGTAGACACATTTGTCACACTTATTAATGGAGAAACCCTTTAATAGTAGAGTACTATCAAACTTTTCATGCCATTGCTTCGGAGCTTGTTTCAGCCCATACAGAGATTTGACAAGTCGACAGACTTTCTTCTCTTGCCTCGGAACCACATACCCCTCGGGTTGTTCCATATAGATTTCTTCTTCCAAATCACCATTTAAGAAGGTTGTCTTAATATCCATTTGATGTATCTCAAGGTCATGCAACGCTGCAATCGCAATGAATATTCGTATGGACGTCATCCTATACACCGGGGAGTACGTGTCAAAATAGTCAAGGCCTTCTTTCTGTCAATAGCCCTTGACTACCAACCTGACTTTGTACTTGTTTATAGACCCATCTGCTTTATACTTCCGTTTGAGTATCTATTTACAGCCCAACGGTTTATTTTTCGGAGGAATATCAACCAACTCCCAAGTATGGTTATGCAGGATGGAGTCTATTTCACTCTCAATAGCTTCTTTCCAGAGCGGTGCCTCTGGAGTTGACAATGCTTCAGCAATTGTCCTTGGTTCGTCATCAACCATATAAGCTACAAAGTCAGGATCGAAGATTTTATCATTCCTAGCCCTTTTACTTCGCCTTGGTTCCATCTCTGGAGTATCCAAGTTCTGAGAATCTGGAACACTAAATTCCGGATATTCAACCACTTTGAAGTCCACTAGATCTGAACCATCTAGATCCGGGAAATCCATGACTCCTGGTTTCTGAGAGCTCTGTTCATAACTTCGTTTCCTAGAGGTTATGTCTTTTTTCTTTCTAGGAAAAGTATCCTCAAAGAATTGAGCATTCCTTGATTCCATGATTGTACCCCCGTGGATATCTGAAATATCTGACTTATGCACTAAGAAGCGATAAGCACTACTTTATTTGCATATCCGATGAAAATGCAATCTACAGTCTTAGGCCCAATCTTGACCTGTTTTGGCTTAGGCACTTCGACCTTTGCTAAACAACCCCACACCTTTAAATATTTATAGGTGGGTTTCTTTCTCTTCCATGATTCATATGGAGTTTTGTCCTTACCCTTATGTGGGACTCTATTAAGAATCGTATTAGCGGTAAGGACAGCGTCTCCCCACAGATTTTGGAAAAGATCGGAATTGATTAGCAAGGCATTCATCATTTCCTTCAATGTGTTATTATTGCGTTCAACAACAACATTCGACTGAGGTGAGTATGGAGCCGTCGTTTGATGAACAATGCCCGATTTGGCACAATATTCCTCAAATGGCGCTACGTATTCTCCCCCTCTATCGCTACGTATTGATTTAATCTGCATGCTTAGTTGGTTCTCAACTTCTGCTTTGTTGCATCGGAACGCTTCAAAGGCTTCATCTTTACTTTTCAACAAGTAAAGGTAACAATACCTTATGTTATCATCAATAAATGTCACAAAGTACTTGTTCCCCCTAGTTTGTACAAACTTCAAATCACATATATCTGTGTGAATAAGTTCTAGAGGAGCGGTATTCCTTTCGACGGATCGAAAATGAATCTTTGTGAGTTTTGCCTCTACGCACACCTCACACTTATGTTGAGGTTTTACGTCGATAGACGGCAACAACTCCAACTTTACCAACCTTTGGATGGACTTATAGTTAACATGTCATAATCTATGATGCCATAAATTAGAAGACTCAAGCAAATAAGAAGAAGTTTCAATTTTATTGCTTGGACGTATTACAAACATGATGTTAACTTTGAAGAGGCATTCACAGACGAAGCCTCTCCCCACAAAAGTTCCATTCTTGGTGATTACAAATTTATTGGACTTAAATACTAGCCTAAAACCAACATTAATCAATAAAGGACCTAAAATTAAATTCCTCCTAATCTCAAGGACATGCATCACCTCCTTCAGAGTGAGCTCATTTCCAGAAGTCATCTTCAAGACCACATTTCCTACCCCCTGCACGTCAGAGGAAGCGTTGTTATCCATGAACAGCTTCTTGTCGGTGACTGGTGTATACGTGGAGAAGACATCTCTATTTGAACAGATGTGTCTGGTAGCACCCGTGTCCATCCACTATTGCATGGGATTCTCAATAAGGTTTGCTTCAAGCACCACCGCCGAGAACTCCTCAATCATGTTGTCAAGAAGCGTATCTTTGACGACGTTAGCATGTGTCTTGCCTTTGGCCTTGGCCTTCTCTTGTTGCTCAGTCTTGAGCTTGCGGCAGTCCTTGATCATGTGACCAGGTTTTCCACAGTGGTGAAAGTTCCCCTTGAACTTCTCCGCCGCCTGGGTCTTTCCGTTTTTCTGGAACTTGCGTTTCTTGCTTGAGTTGCCTTTTGCCTCAACCAGATTTGCCTTTGCCTCAGTGGGTTGCTTTCCCCTAGACAATGCATTCTTATTATCTTTCTGAATCTGGAGTTTGATAATAAGTTCCTCAAAGGTCATTTCCTTTGTCTTGAGTTTTAAGTAACTCATAAACGCATTCCACGATGAAGGTAACTTTTCAATTAGCGATACAACCAAAAACTGCTCATTTGGGTTCATACCTTTCAAATCCAAATGATGTAGAATCATTTGGAATTTCTGGACTTGGGACATCACAGTTTTGCTATCCACCATTTGAAATTTTAGAAATTTCCCAACGATGAATTTCTTTGTACCAGCATCTTGTGCGTTATACTTCTTCTGCAGTTTTTCCCATAACTCTTTGGCGGTGCCTATGGTGCAATACACCGCGTAGAGTAGGTCTGACAAATAATTCAAAATATAGTTCTTACACATGAAGTCGCTATGACTCCATGCATCAAGAACCATTTTCATGCCATTAACGAAATGGATACCTTGGCCCCCTTCAACCGTTTCATTAGGCTGAGGGTCTATCTCATCTCCACCTTGTGGAGGATCTTCTGTTAGGAACCGAGTCATTCCCATAACAGTCAAGTAAAATAACATCTTCTGTTTCCATCTCTTGAAGTTTGAGCCCATGAACTTTTCTGGTCGTTCATGGTGGAATCCAGAGGGTGGAGGAACTGTAACGTTTCCTTGAGAAGCAGGAAAAACGTTAGGCGTGCCTTGAGCAGCAGTGGGGAAGGCATAGGGGTTGCCTTGAGTAGCAGTAGTAGCAGCAACAGAATCATAAGCGTGTTGTGCTTTTCCAGTCATCTTTCTAAGCAGTTACCACGATATTGTCTTAAAATTATGGGTTACAACAATTGCAGAAAACAGGAAGTAAGTAACTGCTAACTATTATAACAAACTGAAATTAAAACCACTTTGATATTTTGCTGGGTCGAGTGATGGAACTATGTCTGTCTTTAAAACAAGATTGCCCCATATATATCCTCTTACGTTATGGACAATAGTCTCCCAAGATAAAACAACAACTTAAAAAATAGTGTAAGGAATGTGACTTCTCAACTAGCCAACTGGTGGCTTTTAATAGCCATGTAATGGTACTTAGTGAGGAGTTATATTCAGCCAAGTAAATGACTGAATTTATGTGCAAAGTAATGGAGACCCGAGCCCGGATCGGACAGGCGCGCGGCGGCGGCGCGCGTGTGGGCTTAGCCTGGAACCCAAGCACACCTAGGTCCTCCCTCCTTCAAACACATGAGTTACCCCTTGGGGTCCCAAACCCTTATCCATTTTTGAGACTAATAAAATGAAAAAATCTTCCTTTCCCCGCCGATGAGGGAGATTTGTTCCACACCATATTTTCATGCTTCAAACACCTCACTTCGTGGACCAATATCTCTTTCATTTCTTAACGAAATTTGACAATCCATGGCCCTACGGTCATCTACTCACTTAGTAGATTATGCACGTGTGAAGAACCAAAGTCTCCAATATGCAGAACCCTAGTGTTTAAGTCATTAAACATGGGTAGACGCAACTCCCACCAAAGGCAAATTTCCAACAATAACACTGGTCCCAAAAGGGCCACACACTGAAATAGCTGGAGACTATTGACCAATATCATGCTGCAACACTATCTACAAGGTGATTTCGAAAATGTTATGCTCAAGATTGAAGGTGGCATTGCCTGACATTATAGTTGATAACCATAATGCATTTGTAGATGGTAGAACTATTGTCCAAAATGTCCTGATCTATCAGAATTTGGTGAGGCTATACAATAGAAATCACACAACTAAAAGTTGAGTGATAAAAATTGATCAGAGGAAAGAATATGACTCTGTAGAATGGTAATTTGTGGAGGAAATGCTCTATGGTTTGAATTTTTCCCATAGATTCATAAAATGGACAATGGAACGTATCTCTACTACACAATACACAATACCCTTGACTGGAGGATTTCATGACACACTTAAAGGGAGGAGAGAGCTGAAACAATGGGACTTTGTTAAGAGTCCGACATCAGAAATGGAATGGGAACATGAACTCTTTATATGGACTTGGACAATCCTCACCCTACAAGCTAGCTTTTGGAATTGAGTTAGACCCAAGATTCATTCTTTACATTGTATCAGAGTCAGACTCATTCCACTTCTTTGTTGTTGGGCTCCAAATTATATTGTCCACGCTCCAGTTAACGAGGTCTGGGCTTGCGGGGGAGTGTTAAGTGTCCCACATGGAAAATGGAATGGGAACACGAGCTCCTTATATGAACTTGAACAATCCTCACCCTACAAGCTAGCTTTTAGAGTTGAGTTAGACTCAACATCTATTCTTTACCCCTAATATCTCCATTGCTATTTGTGATATGTATTGAGTATTTCATCAGGCTTATACAATGGGTGGCTGTTCATGATAGCTTTGAATTCTACACAAAATGCAAGGGGTTAAAGTTCAATCATTCGTGCTTTACAGATATGTTCATCTTTAGTAAAGGAAACTTCACCTTTGTTGTACTTATGTTGAGGCGCTTGAAGACTTTTTCTAATACCTCACCACTAATACTACAAAGTCCAATATTTTCATTAAGTTAAGAATGCAAATTAACGAAAGATAAAAAGTGATTCAGTGAATTTTCATGAAGAAGGAATATAATGAAGGTAAATTTTTGCTAACAAAACGATAGATTTAAATGGAGAAGAAACTGACAATTATTTGAAAAGAAAAATAAATGAGAAAGAAGAGAGAAAAATAAATTAAAAACTAACGGTAAATAAATACTAAAACAGTGACACGTGCTCAATAGTGAGTATATATTATTTATTGTGTCACGAGTGTTTAATAGGTACGTAGTTGTTAAAATTGGTCCGTCTAATAGGAAAAAAAGTATGTTAAAGATATCAAAATGAAAAACAAATCGGGATAAATTTAAGAATCTCATATGACTTTAGCCTAATATAAAAGTATTGATACGTCGACCTATCTTCAATCTTTCTATTTACATAACTATAGATGCGGCTTTTCGGAGTGGCAGTAAGCCCTTTTACAGAGTGTTTTCCAGCTTTTTCTTTTTTTTTTAATGAAAATCATTTTAGAATCATATAAATTTATTATAATATTCTTCGTGATGAGATTGATTTGCATAATGATCTCTAAATACATGCATTTAAGATCTAATATTCTTTTGGGTGCATCCTGCTGCTTCTTGTTCTTGTACGGGAGAATTGTACTAGATATGATTTCATAAACTAAAAAGTCAGCTGACTTTTTATTCCTTTTACGATAAGGAAAACTACATTTCGAGTATCTTCAATGGAATCGAAAACTCTACATAAATCTAGCTTATGCTCCAATAGATAGACCTATCCCAAGTGACACGTCTTTTATAGATTAATTTACTTTATCGGTTCTAATTTATGTGATATTTTTTATTTTTCAAGATTCAAATTATATAAATTTTAACAAAAAAATTAAAATATAATTTTTTATCATATTGACATGAGAAGAACAACAACTTATAGTAATTTTTCAATAATTTTTCTATGTTTAAATTTGAATTTTAAAATATGGAGTTGATCTAATTCAAGTTAGTTTCAAAGATTAGTTAATGATAGACAGTGGTATACACACGTTATACCACATGGTTCGAAAAGTCAATAATTAATATACCATGTTTGTAGAATTCTTGTACAAGTGTAATTATGATATTAATATTATAGTATGAAAAAATATTAGTCTTGTATTAGGAAAAGGTAGATTAGTTTTCCATATTTAGATATTGTATATTTGTATATATACATCTTCATTAATGAAAATAATCAAGGGATTATTTCTTTCATGGTATCAGAAGTCTAGCGTAAATATTTTCCTTCTCCAACCCACACTTCCGCTGCCCTAATTCCTTCTCCTCGGCCGACGGCCACTCCCTCTATTTTTCTTCCCATTTTTTTTTTCAAATCCCTAATTTTCCTCTTGTTCTTTCAGTATGTCCACCTCAAAGAACATTTTTTATCCTGCCCTTACCATCTCCAATATCAAGAACAACATCCCTATCGTTCTTGAGATGGAAAACGTCCAATATGCGACGTGGGCGGAATTATTTAAAGTTCATACACTCTCTCATCGAGTCCTTCATCACACCATCCCCTCCGCAACAGGCACAGAGAAGGTGCCTACCACCGATGATGACATAGAGTTATGGGAAACTCTTGATGCTACGGTACTCTAGTGGACTTATTCCACTATCTCTACGGACCGTTTGCAGACGATTATTGAACCTAACGCCATGACCATGGACACTTGGAATAGGTTGCGTGATATTTTCCAAGATAACAAAAATTCTCGTGTTGTCACTCTTGAGCAGGAATTTTCCCATGTCAACATGAAGGATTTTCCGAATGTCTCAGCCTATTGCAAAAGGCTGAAGGAATTGCCAGATCAACTCAAGAACTTTGGTGCACCCGTCACTATTAATTGCCTTGTTCTTCATATGGTTGCAGGCCTATCCGGGGCTTATAATGGCATTGGGATGCTTCTTCGTCAAAGTAATCCTCTTCTGTCATTCTACCACGCTCGTTCTATGCCGATATTAGAAGAAGCCGGCTTGGCTAAGAAGGCGGCTACCAGAGCTAACTCGGCCATGATGGCAGCCTCGCCACAAAATTCCTATTCTCCATCATCTTCGGCTAATTCTACTCTAAATCGGAACAACTATGGTGGAAAATGGGGTCAAAATCAGAATTCAGGCGGAAAAGGCGGCGGAAAAGGCGACAACAGTAGTGGCGGCAGTGGTGGTCAGGGTGGCAGACGACAGGGGCAACCACAGGTTGGGCCGGGGCAGTGGCCTGGTCAGTGGACCAACAATGTCGGTAGCTAGTGGGCCTGGCAGTGGCCCAACTGACCCAATTTCCCCTTTCCAGCCTCCAAAGACTTATCCAAATAATGGGCCAACCAAGAGAGGCCCAATTCACGGCGATTCGATCCACCCAGATCGGTTGGCTTGCTTGGGCCTTGGCCTCGATGAGCGCCTTCGCTGGACCAAAGAACCGGCCCTAACACCCACGGATATCGAGGTCGCAATGCATACACTTGAATTAAATTCCCCGGACGTAAATTGGTATATGGACACCGGTGCCACGTCTCACATGACATCCACACCAGGTAATCTCTCATCTTATTTTCAACTTGAGCAACAATCGTGGTATAATTGTTGGTAATGACAATTCAATTTTAATTTGTGGTTATGGTCACACAAATTTGTCCCCCCCACATCCACCTCTAGTCCTCAAAAATGTCCTTCATGCCCCTTACTTAATTAAAAATTTGGTGTATGTCCGAAAATTCTCAACTGATAATTGAGTTTCCGTTAACTTTGACCCCTTTGGTTTTTTCTGTGAAGGATTCACGACGGGGATACCTCTAATGAGATGTAATAGTCGGGGAGAGCTCTATCCAATCACCACCACCACCATTTCCACGAGTCAAGCCACTCCATCAACATTTTCCACCCTTACTCCTTCTTTGTGACATGCACGTTTGGGTCATCCGGGGTAGTCTATTATTTCTTCTCTTCAAAATAATTTTTTTATTGATTGTAAGAGTACGCGTAGTACTCATATTTGTCATTCTTGTCCATTAGGGAAACATGTTAGATTACCTTTTGTAGCCTCTTCTTCTGGTACGTTGATGTCTTTTGACATTATTCATAGTGATTTATGCACATCTCCCATTTTAAGTTCTTTGGGTCGTCGTTATTATGTGTTATTCATGGATGATTATCCCAATTTTTTTTGGACCTTTCCGTTGTCTAAAAAGTCTCAAATTTTTTCAACCTTCTTAAAATTTAGAGCATTCATCATGTACCCAATTTGAACGGAAAATTAAAAATATTCAATGTGATAATGAAAGGGAATATGATAATGGGTCGATTAGAAAATTTTGTGACACTAATAACATATCTTTTCGGTTTTTTGTCCTTATACGTCCTCACAAAATGAAAAGGCAGAAAGAAAAATTTGTACCATTAATAATATTGTCTGAACCTTGTTGGCCCATGCTTCATTACCTCCTTCTTTTTTGCATCATGCGTTACAAATGACTATTTACCTCCTTAACATTCTCCCTAACAAAGGTTTAGCATATCAATCCCACTTAAAATTCTTTACAATAAATATCCCTTGTATTCTCATCTTAGGGTGTTTTGGTGTTTGTGCTATCCACTTTTTTCATCCACTATAATTAATAAACTTCAAGCTCGGTCTACCGCTTGTGCATTTTTAGGTTATCCATCTAATCATCGTGGTTATAAATATTTTGATTTATCTTCCCATAAAATCATAATTAGTCGTCATGTTATTTTTGATGAAACTCAATTTCCATTTGCTAAAATGTATAATTCTGTGTCAAGTAATTATAATTTATTGGACGATGCTCTCTCCCCGTATATTCTCCAACAGTAGTCCCACCCTTCCCGTGTGTCAAATCTGCCAGCAGGCCCAAATAATCTCACTACCGAACAGTCCTATGACCCAGGCCCAATCCCTACCGAATCAGCCCTTGTGGTTGCCCCAATTGCCTCCAATACCATCGAATTTTCCAGGCCAGCAGGCACACTGCCTGATGGCCTAGTAACTCACCCACCTATCCCAGTTTCACGATCCATTCCATTTTTGTTCTGAGTTAATGGCCCGTTACTCTTAGCAAAAAGGATATTTTTAAACCTAAATAACGTTTTAATTTAAATTCTAATGTCACTAAATTACCCCTACCATGTAACCCAGTGTCTACCCTTCATGACCCGAATTGGAAAATGGTCATGGATGATGAATATAATGCTCTTATTGAAAATAAGACGTGGGAGTTGGTGCCCCGTTCGCCTTGTGTCAATATTATTTGTTCTATGTCAATTTTTACTCATAAGAAAATGCTGACGGTTCTTTTGAGAGGCATAAGGCCCGTCTTGTAGGGGACGGTAAAACTCAACAAGTTGGCGTGGATTGTGGTGAGACATTTAGTCCGGTGGTCAAACCGGCTACCATTCGCATTGTTCTCAGTCTGGCTCTCTCGAAAGCATGGCCCATTCATTAGTTGGATGTGAAAAATATTTTTTTTGCACGGTGATGTTAAGGAGATAATAGACATGCATCAGCCCTTAAGATTTAAAGACCCCATTTATCCTCATCATGTTTGTTTGCTGAAAAAGTCATTGTATGGGCTTAAGCATGCCCCACAAGCTTGGTATAAGAGGTTTGCAGATTATGTGTCTACTATTGGATTTTCTCACAGCAGGTCTAATCATTCTCTGTTCATCTATCGTCGTGGAACTTCTCTGGCATACATTCTGTTATATGTGGATGATATTATATTGACTGCCTCTTCTGATAATCTGTGCAAGTCTATCATGTCCCTTCTTAGTTCAGAATTTGCTATGAAAGACTGGGGCTCTTGAGTTATTTTTTGCGTATAGCTGTCACTCGTCATGCAGGTGGTCTATTTTTATCATATAAGAAGTATGCAACCGAGACATTGAGAGAGCTGGTATGTCATCTTGTAAGTCATCTTCTACTCCGTTTGATACCAAACCAAAGCTGAGTGCTAATACTAGCTCATCATACGAGGATCCCACCCACTATCACAGACTTGTAGGGGCTCTTCAGTATCTTACCTTCACGAGACCAGCTATTACTTATACAGTCCAGCATGTGTGTTTATTTATGCATGATCCGAGGGTTGAACACATGCATGTGCTCAAACACATTATACGATACATACATGGCACATTTGATTATGATTTGCATTTATATCCATCCTCCGTCTCTACTATCGTGTCTTATACAGATGCTTATTTGGGTGGATGTCTAGATACTAGGCATTCGACCTCTGGTTATTGTATGTTTCTGGGTGATAACTTGTTTCTTGGTCAGCAAAATGGCAGGCTACTTTATCGCGATCTAGTGCGGAGGCCAAGTATCGAGGGGTAGCCAATGTGGTGTCTGAGTCATGTTGGCTACGTAATCTTCTATTAGAGCTACACTTTCCTATTCAGAAAGCTACCTTGGTCTACTATGATAATGTTAGTGCAGTCTATCTCTTTGAGAATCCAGTCCAACATCAGCGCACTAAACATACCGAGATGGATATTCACTTTGTTCGCAAAAAGGTAGCTTGTGGACAAGTATGTGTCTTGCATGTCTCTTCACGGTACCAAATTGCTGATATTTTTACTAAGGGTCTTCCCTTGGTTCTGTTTGAAGATTTTAGGGACAGTCTCAACGTACGACAACCACCCGCTATGACTGCGGGGGTGTGATAGACAGGGTATACACATAGTATACCACATGGTCCGAAAAGTCAATAATTAATATACCATGTTTGTAGAATTCTTGTACAAGTGTAATTATGGTATTAGTATTATAGTAGGAAAATGTATTAGTCTTGTATTAGGAAAAGATAGATTAATTTTCCATATTTAGATATTGTATATTTGTATATATACCTCTTCATTAATGAAAATAATCAAGGGATTATTTCTTTCAGTTAAATTGACTCTCGAGAATGAAAAGTATCACGTAGATTGAGACAGGATGAGTAATAACCTTTCCATTACAAGTTAATTGCCTTATCTAATTTTTTGTTTGGATTATCTCTCCAGAATTGCATCCATTTTTTTGCCTCTCTACCCCACAAAGATAGAGGTAAGGTCTGCGTACATCTTACTCTCTCTATAACCCACCGTGTGAGATGACATTTGCTATATTGTTGTTTGTTGTTTCTATTTTTGCCTAAACTGTTATTTTGTCGTATTTGCTTTGTTAAACAGCCCACGAGGATCAATCAAATTTTAAATTAAAGAAAAGTTCTTATTTGTGTAATTTGGACAATTCCCTATTCAGCACGCCAGGAGCTTCTCTAAGGTATGTGATACAAAATATAAAGCAGTAAGTATATAAAATAACTTATTTATACGGTGTAATTTTTCGACGGTAACTCTCTTCGATAAAAGAGGGTCCGCCACTGAATAGCACAACCTACCATAGTACCCATAATTGTCCAGGGTACACTGTTAAAATTTGAACATAAGAGTATATGAGACACTATTCCCTACATTGTAATCCTCTCCCTCATTTCTCTTTTCCCAACCTCCCATGTAAAAAAAAAAAAAAAAAAAGGCAGTATTCATATAAGAATTAAGCATTTGTTTGTCGATTAGTATTTTAATGCTTTTCAGAATGGCATGCAGTTGTAATGATTATATTCAAATGAGCTAGTTTAGTACTAATAGAGTCAATCATAATTCATAAATAACAAATTATACAACTTAGTATGACAACTACCCCTAAAATTCCTGTCATATCAAAATTGAGAGTAATTTTCACATTTAATCCTATGTGCTTTTGATCTTTCCGGAATATTTTAAAGAAAAAGAAATCCTTTAATCTAACTTAGAGCATGAGGAAATTTTCCAGCTCGTGATTCCAGTAAGACAAACAAATCACATCTTTATAATTATCCGAAATTCAAGAATAATTTGGATTGGATACCCAATCTTTTCCACTTTTTTTAATATAGTAACTATAAAACAACTTCAAGCTTCTTGCAATTTAACCTTATAGCTACTCTTTCCACAAGCATTACTTCAAGAATTATAATTCTTGCATTGCATAGTACTTCTATTTTATTTTCTAAACCATTCGATATCCAAAGTCCACTGTCTCGGATTAATTTGATTTCGTGTCAGTGTACTTTTATTTCAAGTTATTTCATCGCACTTAAATTATCAAGAAAACCTATCAACATTAGACAATGGATACCGTGATGAAATTGGGAGCAGAAAGCCCAGTTGTGATATTTAGCAAGAACACTTGTTGCATATCTTATAGTATCGAAACCCTAATTCGAGGTTTTGGAGCAAATCCAACAATTTACAAGCTTGATGAACTTTCAAATGGAGAGAAAATAGAGAGAGCTTTGCTTCAAATGGGATGCAAGCCAAGTACACCAACAACATTCATTGGGAAGGAACTTGTTGGTGGATCTAATGAGGTCATAAGTCTCAACATTAGGGGAAAGCTAAAGGAACTACTCATCAAAGCTAATGCTATATGGATATGAAATAGCATTAGAGATATTGAGACTCCAGAGTTTGAGACCAATCTAGAATTTAAATATAATGGATTCAAACATTTTAAGTTTGTACTGTTGAATCCTTTGCACTTTTGAAATTATGGGAATATAACCTAATATTTGAGGAAATGTTAATATATTTTCACATATATTTATATTTTGTGTTGAAAATATTGAGTTCAGTTGAATCTATTGAACAATGCTCCACCCGCGTCTATCTAGAGTATTGTGATATATAATACGTTAGTCAATTAAAACTAGTCGTAATTGTAGTCCTCAAGTAAGTTTTGTGCGACATAAAGTTTTGTGAGCTATTGTTTTTTTTTATTGTTTGTCTAGCATTCAATGAGCTATTGTTTTATATGTTCTTGTCTTCGTTGTAGTAAACAATAGTAGTAGTAGTTTCAGATATGATTATAAATATATAGAACGATCTTAAGATATGCATACGATTGTAAAGACTTGTTTACTTGATGCGGTGTTCTTCAAAAATGAAATGAATAATTGATATTTTGCACGACCAAAAATTTAATTTAAATTATGCCTGATTTTCAGTTACAGAATAGATCGTGTTAATATATTTGTGCCAAGTGCAGTTTGCAGAATAATAACGAACATAAAAGTAACAACATAGTATTTTTACGTGAAAAACATCTTGCTCACAAGGATGAAAAAATCACGATTTACGCCTCTGCAGAATTTTTTTATGGACTTAATTACGATGTATGTTAATTAGAGTAACAATGCTATCAAAATTAACCCAACTTTTTGTTGGAAATTTGCCTTTGGTGGGGAGGTGCGTCCACCCGTATTTAATGACTTAAACAGTAGGGTTTCGTATGTTGGAGGCTTTGTCTCTTCACACGTGCATAATCTACTAAGTGAGTAGATGACCGTAGGGCAAAGAATCGTCAAATTTCATTGAGAAATGAAAGATATATTGGTCCACAAAGTAAGGTGTTTGAGGCATGGAAATATGGTGTGGGACAAATCTACCACATCGGTGGGAAAATGAAGAATTGTTCTTTTTATAAGTCTCAAAATTGGCTAAGGGTTTGGGATCCCAAGGGGTAACTCATGTGTTTGAAGGATGGAGGACCTAGATGTGCTTGGGTTCAAGGCTAAGTCCACACGCGCGCCGCCGCCGCCGCGCGCCCTTTGGATTGATTTTTAGAGCGTTAAAACTCCATTAATCTGCACTTAATCTCCTCCCTAAAAGCTCATTTATGTTGCACATTAAATCAGCCATTACTTGGCTGATTAACTCCCCTCACTAATGGCCAAGTTGAGGAGTCTCTTCCCTTATGCTATATATTGGTGTCTTTTGGCACAATTGTGGTGACTACAACATATACTCCACAGAGACAAAACAGAAGAGAGCACAACACAAATTCTGTCCAAAACGTGACCAGAAACAGTGGACAAAAATAGAAAACTCTTCCTTCATTTTCCATTCTTCAGCAAGTCATTTCGTGTTTGTTTTCTTCGTCAGAATCAACCTATTTACTTTGTAGTGTTGATTAGTTGTTGTTTTATCTTGGGAGACTATCGCCCGTTAACGTAAAAGCATATATACAGGGCAATCTTGTCTTAAAGACAGAGAGTCATCTCTCGACTCAGCCACAGTTGTAACACTCCAGATTTAGTGTTTCTTGATTTCAGGTTATCATGATACAAGACCGAACAAGTTTGCGGCAGTTCTGAATATTGGCTATTTGTCTATCCTTTCGAACACTTGTAATATTTATTTACTTCTCGTACTGCTTTACATATCCAACACTTTTTAACTCTTACAAAAAATGACTCACTCTCTCCTCCTCCTCCTCCTTCTATCTCTCTCTATGTCGCACCTCATCTCTCTCTCTATCGCGCCGCCATTGCTAGCTACAATTCAGTTAACACACTCAGTGGTTTTAGCTGGACTTTTGTGCACATCAACTGTTTGTCAAAATAACAAGAAGAAAACTGAGGAAAAAAGACAAAAGGGGATATTTTGGTCGGGTGTTGTGTGTTTGAAGAGTGTATAGTATAATATTGTATAATAGTGTATATAGGTTTATATATACACACCTTTTATATACTATTATATATTTTTGTACACCTATATACATAATGCATCTGTATTGTATAAAAGTGCAATTCTTATTCAAAACCAATCCAGATCTATGTTTATACTCACTTATACAATATTGTATAATTGTGTATAAATGTGTATAAGTATATATTTTCATATATAATATTATATAATTATATATTTGTAGTGTATATATTTACACATTATATATTTTCATACACCTATATACATAATGTACTTCTTCGGTATATAAGTGTATAGTATTGTATAAAATGTTTTGGGTTATATTTTGGCAATGTAAGTTTTGTGCAATATTTTTGCAATATAAATCAGCGAAACTTACTTTTCTTAAATTTCTCCCTTTTTTACGTAATTTGCGCCTTAAGGAGACGCTGCCTTTTATATCGTCGAGGAAAAAATAGAGGTTACAACAAAACAGATGTTGGTTAGGACTAACCCCTGACGCTTTTCAAAACCTAGCATATACAGGAAGAAAAAAAAATTAGCAGTTCAAAAAACTCCCAAAAAGACTTTTAAACAAGCATATTCCTTCTTTGTTTGTACCTAATGAATACTGTATCTTGTATATCCAGAAAATATGCACCAGCAGCTTGCTTAGGAAGATCCTTGACATCATAAAATTATTTCTCATGTTCTTCAATGCTCCATTTAGTTAACGCATCCGCAACCTGATTCGCCTCTCTGTAACTATGTTGAACTATATTGGTTATATGAGAAAGCATTTGAATAATAGCATCTATAGAATTTTGAAGTTGTCAAACTGTGTTGCTCTTGCCCTTTATCATATTTACAATCATCAAAGAATCACTTTCCAAGATAATATTTTGAAATCTATGTGAGATACACCAGTGTAAACCATAGATTATTGTCTTTACTTCAACTAGATTACTGCTGCAAATTCCCAAATATTTAGCAAAGGTCATCATAATTTTTCCATTGCTTTCTAATAATTCCATCTGCTCCAATAGAGTCTAATGAATTGTGACTGCCATCTGTATTAAGCTTTATCCATCCATTGGAGATCTGATCCACTTCACTATAATACATTCAATCTTGTGTGAGCTGCTAATAATTTATTTGGTGAGTTCCTGGCATTTTCATATCTAGTGAATAGTTGAGTTGGTCTTTGACTATATCCACTTTATATGGTAAAAGATGTGAATAATTCTGGCTTTAGACACTTTTTTCTTTCCATATCTGTTGACACATAAGCCTTTCATATCTCCCATAAAATAAATAAAGGAATAATTTTGAGAAGATCTTTGTGTAAGCCATTTTTTGGATTAATGGTCCACCATTTTGATCATTTGAATTCTGATGGAATCTGATTTCCATGGAATTCCAAGATCGATTCGAACAAGATTTCATATAATGCTGCTCTAATCTCCATCAAGGAAGGTGTGACGAATAGTTTCATCATTGGCGTTAGCACAGCAACAACACTTAGTATCCACCTCAATACCAATTCTGCTAATGAAATTATCAGATGAAAATTTCTTTTAGTATTTTTCACACTAAGAAAGACATCTTGAAAGGTGGGTAGATTTGTGCCAAATATTATGAATAAAATGATCCGGTTCCTTATGTTGTCTGTTGATCTCCCATGCTGAGAAAATAGAGAAATTTTCATTAGTAATGGACATCCAAATAGGTGTGTCAGGACAGTGTTTATTCCCAAGTGATATGCTTAGAATAATTTTTGCTAAATATTCACGCAAGTGTTGGTGATCAAAGTTTCAATGTCCATTCTCAATTAGATCTTTGACAGTTTGATGTCTGTTGGTGTCATTGTGATAAATAACAAGAGCGATGGATCTAAAACTTGTCCAATTGTCCCACCATAGGCTTGAAGAACCTGAGTTAACCTTCCACAATATTTACTCCTCGGCTTTATTCTTAACTACCAAAATATTTTGCCATCCATGAGATTAACCTACTCTCTATTTTATGTCCACAAGATCAACCAATCTACAGTATTTTGCTTTGAGAGAGTTGGCCCAAATAGAATTACCAGTTCTAAATCTCCACCATCTCTTCATGGCCAATGCATCATTGATATCTTTCAGTCTCCTGAAATCAAGTCCACCTTCTTCAATTGGATAGCATATTTTTGCCTATGAAGTCCAATGATGTCTCTTCTTTTCATCACTTGATCCCCAGAAGAATCTAGTCATATATTTTTCAATTTGGAGAAAAATTTCATTGCGAGGTTTCATAGCAGCTAGAAGGTAAATTGGTTGAGATTATAGTACATGTTTGATGAGAATGAATTTCCCATCAACTGAGAATAGTTTACCTTGCCAACCTGATGTTTTTCTAACTATTTTAATAATAACATCGTTGAAGGTAGATATCAGTTTCCTACCAATATATATAGGATATCCAAGATAAACGAAGGAAAATTCCGTGTGCTTGTATCCTAAGATATGTTTGATCCTGGATTAGTATTAGGACTAACAAGAAAAAAGCTCTTGTCATCCTGAGATATGTTTGAACCAATATTTTTCATAGTCTTTGTCTTTTGTCCCTTGTATTACACCATGTAAATCTTGGACTTGGGAAATCTGCATCCCCCATTCCACATTCTTTTATACTATCAATGAAATCCCAGCTTTTCTGCATTCTGTGAGGGCTTATTTCTTTCTTCTCTTCAGCATTCATAATAACATAAAAGTCTTCAGATAAACACCAAGGGCCATTAATAATATGGCTACAGTTTTGTAAACTTCCCCATTCAGGTCTTCTCAAGTGCTCTTTGTTTTTGGCATATACAAAGGTGAATTTCATAGAACCTGTCGAGAGTGGTCCACTAGGAATCAAATATCATATTTAGAGCATTAACATAATTTTAAGAATTTGTCGGAGCTTGAAACCAAGGAATCAAATTCATTGGATTCTCCTCTTAGTAGTCCAATCATTATTTGTTGGGAAATATGGAAATCCAAATATGATTGCAGATATGGTGTGCAAAAGAAGTTTATCCTCAACAGAATGGAGTTCTAGACTTTGTGGACAGTCAAGGCTGCACTGAGGCACTCTTTCCCAAATTTGAATGTGGAAATGAGCTGATCTAAAATACTTGAAGTGGTTGAACTACAGAAAAATCTTCTTAGATGGAAACATGGTCACTGGAGCAAACACAAGAGTTGTTAAACTTAACACTGATTGTAGTTTCATTCAAGCTACTGAAGGGCTGGTACTGGTAGGATTGTGAGAGATGAAAAGGGTGATATGGTCTTTGCCTTCTCAGTACCTATCAATAGTAGCAACAACAACATGATAGAGCCACATGCTGCTAGATTTGGCTTAATCTAGTGCATTCAATAGGGGATTAATAATGTTATCCTGGAATTGGATTCCCTAATTATCAATGACCTCATCAATCACAACCACTCAAACAACATCAAAATGAAATCTATCTTGGATGAAACTAAGGAACAAGTGAACAAGGTGTAACACTCCATAAATTCAAATTAGGTGTGGATTTGTTAAATGAGTATTAATGTGACATTTTAGATATGTGAAGTAATATTGGGATGATTTTAGGTGGAAATCGTTGTTTTGAAATCAAGATGAGTAGTAAGGTGATTGAGATTCAATAGAATCGGCTAAGTTTACGGAAGGTCTGCCTTCTTGTATATCTTTGAAATACCTTTCCAACCATATTTCGTGGAGATCAAATGCAGCTCTGTGCTAGGAGTTATGGACATTTTACGGAGACACTGTCAGTACCGTAGAAAAATATAAAAATTCATCAAAGTGTAAAATGGACATGGGAGCTCGCCCGGCAAAGCCGAGAGCGAGACAGTACCTCGATATAGACCTTGCTCAGTGATACAGGGTGTCTAAAGTGCACATCCTTTAAATATAACACTTAGTCCAAAAAATTATTCACCAACACGTTCAATCCCGTAGAAAATCCTCTCCATGGCGTTTTTCTCCTTCTCAACCTCCCACAACAAGGTGAGTTCATTCCTAATGATTCCTTAGTAATTCTAACGTTTGATCATGATTAGTAACATGATTCTCTGACTAACACATAGGATTAACAATGAAATCCTTCGCAAGCAATTCAAGATAGGGTTTGGACCGTTCTTCCTCATAAATCAACATAGTTCATTGGATTCTTCCTTGACTGTTTTGTAGTGATTAAGGTATGTAATACTTTCCTTTGAATTGATAATTATAGACTAGAAGTTCATAAGATATACGTCGATGGGTATGATAGAAGAAAAGCATGAATAATTATATGTTTGGATTGTTGACTTAGGGTTGTTGTTATCTTACAGGTGATGACGTATAGTAATTATTATTATAACTATTTGGGATTGTAGAATCACCTAGAAATAAGAGGATGGGAAATTAGGTGTAGAAACACCATTAATAAGTGCAATGAATCTTTATGCCCACCAAGTGTTTGATAAAATGCCTAGATGGCTAAAAATATGAGATTGTTGCTAATGTTGATTCTATTGTCAATATATTGATATAGATTAAAGTAGAAAGGAAGAGACGAACGTTGTATTACACTCAAGAGCAGGAAGTTAAGGTATGTAAGGTTAACTCTCTACATTTGGTAATATTAGTGATTCTCTCTATGCCACTTCTTTTACGAAAATGCGAATTGCCTCAGAAATATAGTTAAGCTTAGTTCATTGAATAGTTGCAAAACCTCTATTCTCTAGTTTCATAATTCGTTTATAACTTTCATTCTGAACGTTGTGAGCTCAGTATATAATCAATATAAACTTGTGCTTGATACCCACGAGTATCAGTCTAGAATACTCAACATATTGTAAACAAGTTAAAGCTTCACTCCTCATAATCAGTTTCATGAATGCATGTCTCAGTGAATCATTGCTCAATATGTCAGTGTTGTATCTTTCAACATGATTCTCAGTTCCTTTATGTAAATTTTTAATGTTGACAATCTATATTTTAGGCCCAAAGCCATAGATATATTTGGGCCCAAGGCCACATATTATGTATATGTATACTTGGGCTCAAGGCCAGAGTTGTGTGCACATATATTAGGCCTAAGGCCACAGTTTATTATTTCAGTTAAACATGTGATTCTTCATTTCAGAACAGGGAGTATTTATATCCTTTACTTCTTTGTTCACTTCAATTATCAGTTACCAATTCAGTTTCAGCTTCAACATTTACAGTTCTTTCTTCCAATTGCTTTACATACTAGTGCAATTCAAATGTATTAACATCCCTTTTGCCCAGAGCATGCACTTCACGGTGCACGTAACAATTTTTAAGACAACATATTTGCACACTAGGATCTCTAGTATCAATTGAGTTGGTGAGCCCCAGCCTTTCAGGGTCTTATCATTTAATTTGCAGTCTTTATAGTTTATTACAGACAGTCAGGTATGTCATGGGGCCTTATTCCAGCAATAATTAGTTACAATACTTCATTAGAGGCTTCATAGATTATGTTAGCAGTCAGACAGAGTCACAGGCTTTTATGTTAGCTTGTTGACTATAATATTTATCTTTCAAACTTTGTTCAGTATTCTGCACTTTCAGTTATTTATTTAGCTAGACCTTAGTAGGTCAGTATGAGTTAAGTTTATTTTCCGCTTTCAGTATGTTTTGATATCACATGTTGACTAGGGCAGCCAGTTAGTTCTCTCGGTCATATGCAGTTTGGAACCGAGTGTCATGTTACTCCCAGGCCAGGGTTCGGGGCATGACAAAGCTTGGTATCAAAGCACTAGGTTCAAGTATCCTAGGGAGTCTATGAAGTTGTGTCCAGTGAAGTTTCTTTTATATGTGTGCACCGGCCACGCATATAAATGGTTAACTACCAAGATATTTAGGATTGCCTCATTTCTTTCTACTCTAGATGGTGCCATGAAGCTTAGAGCATTAAGTAACTATCTCTTCCTACCGAATTATGTACGTTTCGAACGCGCAAGCAACGAACAAGGAATTCAAGGTCCAACTGAGGATGATTACCCATATAGGTATAATTGTGAAGTACTTACTGGTAACGAATGAGACTTGAGGTGATATTGAAAGTGGAATAAAGTGTGCGTCACCCAAGAAGGGGTGTTGTATAATGAATTTGGAATTTTAATAATAATGATGTACTTGAGAAAGGATAATGGGAGACTGCATGAAGAGAATAACAGAGAAATTAGCAAAGGAGCTAAGTTTACGGGAAATGTAAATCATGGAGGATCTAAGGGAGTGGAGGAAGCCAATTTTCTATAGGAAGTCATCAGGACCCACTTCATTTGCAGTTAGTGCACTAGTCCCGAGGTCCAAATATGATTAGAAAATGTTAGTTTAGCCAGAAATAGAGTTTCAGAGCATCAGGCTCTCAATCACAAGCTAGTATGGACCATAAAGATTTTCAGAATCCTATATGCAACAGGTATGATAAGAGGCACTAAGGGGTGTATTGTTCAGGAATGGATATGTGTTTCAGAAGAATCTCGTAATTCTCAAACCCAAAGCAGGCGTAATGAAGCTAGGTCTGGTAATACAGGCCGTTGTCAGAACCGCTTGTATGCTTTAGCAGGTCGTTAGGACTAAGAGGAATATCTAGATATCGCCATAGGTATGATAATATATCTCTAATGTAAGACTCCATGGGGAAACATGTAATGATTTTAGCCACAACGACCATAAATTTCTTACCATAGTTTTGAACAGAAAGGCGCCTAGGGGCAAATTACCTATAATTCTAAAATATCTAGAGTTTTCGGAAGAAGTATAATTTTCTTACGAACCATGCACAGGAACAAAAAGATGGTGTACGATATGAGAACTAGAAGTAGACAATATTAAATTTCTGGAAATGGTTTTGGTTTGCTTAAGTTTAGCCAGATCAGAATCAGAGAGTACGACATTAGTGAGGTACTATGAGAATGAAATATTATTAAAAGATAAGACGATGTGACGGATCCCTCTTAGGTTATGTGAGTAAGTGTTTACCCCATATGTGTATAGTTGGATATGACTTTGAAGTGTATAGAAAGTTTGGGTTAGGGGTCCCAATTTTTCATTTAAGATAGATGAAATTTCCTAAGTGTGATCCATATCTATAGTTTAGAAAAAATAGTATATGATCGTAGAATAGCGTCGGATGACGAGGGAAGTTAGAAATAACTTTATATTTTCTGTTTTAGTTGTTCAAAGCAGAATAAGAGAATATGATGCTAACAAGTGATGAGTAGAGGAATAGTGCGTAAGTCTTGAGCAGAGATAAATGAAGATTATAAAGAATGTACAAGTCCTAAGATCACGTCTTCACTAGGAAAAGTGAATTGAAGATTTCAGCAGAGCTAGTATAGGTACGATTTGATTCTCTTAGTTAGTTTAAAACCAATGAGTGGGTGACAATTTTAATACATTTGAATACATATTAGAACCCAAAGGTTT
Organism: Anisodus acutangulus; assembly: GCA_029783415.1. Taxonomy (NCBI): domain Eukaryota; kingdom Viridiplantae; phylum Streptophyta; class Magnoliopsida; order Solanales; family Solanaceae; genus Anisodus; species Anisodus acutangulus. Next base: position 44,739,736 of record CM056495.1, on the reverse strand, counting down.
AAGTTAAATTTGACGTATAGTGATTAGTAGAAGGAGAAATAAACTAAGCAGTAAGAGCTCAAAGTAATAGCCTTTAAGAGTTATCATAATGGAGTTTCCCTAAGATTGACATAGTGAGCAAAGCTAAGTCATTAAGGTTTTGTATGACAGTTATGATTACATTAGTTCCCCTTCATTTAAGTAAATTTGTTTTCTAGAAAGGAAGATTGCTCAGAAGTTATTCTAAAGATGAGTCCTTAGTAACGAAAAGTACGAACAACGACATAAGATAAAGGCAAGACAACTTGATCTCCATAAAACAGAAGAATTCACAAGTTTAAGACCTTAGCCTTTGGTCTAAGGGAGAGATGTGTAAATCATCAATAAGTCGAGTTGGACATTTGAAACTCGAAGAGTTAGAATGAGATATGAAGAAACCCAATTCAATAACATGAGCAAAATGATTTACTCGCCATAAGGAGGAAAGAAAAGAGAAGTGAGGAGGATGATCGTCGATCGACTTGTGTCAAGGTCAGTTATTATGGATTAAGAGATCACAAAAAAAAAGATAAAAGATCATGCACAGTTATATGGCACAAGGGTTGTGGCGTTACACGAAACTCTAATCTTCAAGGTGTTGGTCAAAGACTTAGCGTGCATCAATACTATGGGTGTTTCACGAAGTGTCTCAGAATAAAATCAAGTATAGGGAGTTTATCTCATGTTGAGGTAGACAAGAGACTCATGATGAGAGAAATTCATCATTAACCAAATCTTAGATTCTGACTTTTGGACTAAGAAGATGCTAGAGTTGTATAGAACAGAGACAAATCCTTCTTAGTAGCTGAGCTAAAGAGGAAAACACTTTCATGATCCCTAACTATTGTAATTAAAGGAAGAGATTCACATGCATAAATCCATGGCTTTTGAGCAAGGGGGATGATGGTACTCTAAGGTATCAAGAAAATTTTTGTATCCCAGACGTAGATAGACACAAGGAGGGGATTATGGTAGAGTCGCACAGTTTCAGATATTCTACCTACTCAAGCTCCGTAAAAATGTATCATGACTATGAGATTTATTGGTGGAATGACATGAAAAATAATATAGCCGATTTTGTGGCTAAGTGTCCAAATTGGCAGCAAGCGAAAACTGATTCAACAAAAATATTATGCCAAATTATATCTTCAGGAAATTATCAGATTAGATGGGACTCTAGTGTCCATTTTCGTATTGAGGTGTCCAGTTCACAACAAATTTTGGAAGTACTTTCAGAAAGAATTAGGTACCAAGACTCAATATCATTTTTCATCCTCAGAAAGATGGTTAGACAGAGCGCATTATTCAGAAACTTGAGGTTATGTTGTGAGCATGTGTCCTAGACTTTAAAGGTAATGAAATTTTCCTCTGATTGAGTTTGTTTCTAATTATAGATATCATGCCACTATCAAGATGGCACCGTCTGAAGCCTGATATGATATTGGCAAAACAGAATTGCTAGGGTCAGACTTGTCCCATCAGGCTATGGAAAATGTTAAATTGATTCAAGAGTGTTTGAAGGTTGACAAGAGTTGTCAGAAGTCCTATTCAGATGTGCAATATACAGATTCAGAGTTTCATGTTAATGATTAGGAGTTTCTTGAAAGTTTTACCTATGGAAGGCGTCAAGCGATTTGAGAAGAAATGGAAGCTTAGTCCCAGATATAAGTAGACCATTCAGGATCCTACGAGTGGGTCGGTCCAGAGGCATATGAGCTAAAATTTCTACCAGAGTTGGTCGTCGTACATTCAGTGTCATGTTATAATATTTATGTTTCCAGTATTCAGACCTCATATTATAACATTCATGTCAGCTCAGTACTCAGATATTCATAATCAGTTCAGTACTTAGATATTCATGTTATTCAATACTCAAACGTTTGTATAAGTTCAATATTCAGTTAGACCAGTATCCATTCAGTTCAACATTCATTCAGTCAGTATTTACCTAGTCTAGTAATTCATCTAGTTCAGTAAACATTCAGTCCAGAATTCATGCAACCATATCCTTAAAGTGTGCAAGTTCAATCATGAGAACCAAGACCTATCATCTGAGGACGAATGACCCCAAGTGGGAGATGATATAACACTTCATAAATTCAGATTAGGTGTGAATATGTTAAATGTGTATTAATGTGACATTTTGGACATATGCTATCCGGATGAGTTTGGGTGGAAATAGTTATTTTGAAATTAAGACGAGTAGTGAGGTGTTTGAGATTCAATAGAATCGGCTAAGTTTATGGCAAGTCTGCCTTCCAGCCCAATTTTGTGAAACTTCGTTGAGAATTGGAGAAAACCCAAAACATGAAAGTTGTATATATTTGAAATACCTTTCCAACCATATTTTTTGTAGATCAAATAAAGCTTTGTGCTAGGCGTTATGGCCATTTTACGGAGACACTGTCAGTACCGTAGAAATATATAAAAATTTGTCAAAGTGTAAAATGGACATGGGAGCTCGCCCGGCAAAGCCGAGAGCGAGACAGTACCTCGATATAGACCTTGCTCAGTGATACGGGGTGTCTAAAGTTCACATCCTTTAAATATAACACTTAGTCCAAAAAATTATTCAGCAACACGTTCAATCCCGTAGAAAACCCTCTCCATAGCGTTTTTCTCTCTCTCAACCTCCCACAACAAGGTGAGTTCATTCCTAATGATTCCTTAGTAATTCTAACATTTGATCATGATTAGTAACATGATTCTTTGACTAACACATAGGATTAACAATGAAATCCTTCGCAAACAATTCAAGATAGGGTTTGGACCGTTCTTCCTCATAAATCAACATAGTTCATTGGATTCTTCCTTGACTGTTTTGGAGTGATTAAGGTATGTAATACTTTCCTTTGAATTGATAATTATAGACTAGAAGTTCATAAGATATACATCGATGGGTATGATAGAAGAAAAGCATGAATAATTATATGTTTGGATTGTTGACTTAGGGTTGTTGTTATCTTATAGGTGATGAAGTATAGTGATTCTTATTATATCTATTTGGGATTGTAGAATCCTCTAGAAATAAGAGGATGGGAAATTAGGTGTAGAAACACCATTAATAAGTGCTATGAATCTTTATGCCCACCAAGTGTTTGATAAAATGCCTAGATGGCTAAAATTATGAGAATTGTTGCTAATGTTGATTATATTGACATATATTGATATAGATTAAAGTCGAAAGGAAGCGACGAACATTGTATTACACTCAAGAGCAGGAAGTTAAGGTATGTAAGGTTAACTCTCTACATTTGGTAATGTTAATGATTCTCTCTATGCCACGTCTTTTACGACGTTGCGAATTGCCTTAGAAATATAGTTAAGCTTAGTTCACTGAATAGTTGCAAAACCTCTATTCTCTAGTTTCGTAATTCATTCATAAATTTCATTCCGAATGTTGTAAGCTCAGTACGTAATCAATATTGGCATGTGTTTGATACCCATGAGTCTCAGTCTAGAATACTCAGCATATTGTAAACTAGGTAAAGCTTCACTCCTCTTAATCAGTTTCATGAATACATGTCTCAATGAATCATTGCTCAGTATGTCAGTATTGTATCTTTCAACATGATTCTCAGTTCCTTTATGTAAATTTTTAATGTTGAAAATCTATATTTTATGCCAAAGGCCACAGAAGTATTTGAGCCCAAGGCTGCAAATTATGTAAACGTATACTTGGGCCTAAGGCCACAATTTTGTGCAGATATATTGGGCCTAAGGCCACAGTTTATTATTTCAGTTAAACAAGTGATTCTTTATATCAGAACATAGAGTATTCATATCCTTTACTTCTTTGTTCACTTCAAATATCAGTTCAGTTTCAGCATTTACAGTTCTTTCTTCCAATTGCTTTACATACTAGTGCAATTCAAATGTATTAACGTCTCTTTTGCCCGGAGCATGCACTTCATGGTGCATGTAACGATTTTTAGGACAACGCATTTGCACACTAGGATCTCTAGTATAAGATGAGTTACTGAGCCCCAGTCTTTCGGGGCCTTATCATTTATTCTGCATTCTTTATAGTTTATTACAGACAGTCAGGTATGTCGGGGGTTTTGTTCCAACAACAATCAGTTACAGTACTTCATTAGAGGCTTCATAGATTATGTTAGCTTGTTGACTATAATATTTATCTTTAAGACTTTGTTCAGTATTCCGCACTTTCAGTTATTTATTCAGTCAACATGAGTTAAGTTTATTTTCCGCTTTCAGCATATTTTGATATCACGTGTTGACTCAGGCAGCTAATTTGTTCGCTCAGTCACATGCAGTCAGGCACCGAGTGCCATGTTACACCCAGGTCAGAGTTCGTGGCATGACACAAGGTCCATCGGGAAAATAATCGAGATAGATGACAACACATTTTTCCCCTCTTCCTTACTGGTAGGGCAATCTTTTCTTATGTCTTTCATACCCCCGCCCCTGGAAAAGGAGAACCAAGCCCCTTTATGATCCATTTAATTTTGCAAGCAGAGAGGATTCAGATCGCTTAGCCTCGTTCATCTTTGCCGTAAGAGATCTCAATCTGTGAGTTATTACCCACTCTTTCCAGAGTGGATGCTTCTAGGCAAACCTCTTGGTTGTCTCTGCACCCCTACCTCATTTATCACTGAGCAGTCATTTAGGGGCTAATATTGTGGTGGCCCACTATTACCACAGAAGCAAATCAGGTGATACATAGACTGGCAAAGTTAGCAACTATAATAACAAATCCCAAGTTTACTAGCAACTTTAGGGAATTGCCTCATGCCTTTAAAGGGTCTTACCACCTGGAAATGACAATTACTTAGATTCAGGATTTGATATGACAAGTCCAACTTTTTGTTAGCTAACTCTGTTTATTCACGGGAGTTACTATTTTATTGTGCATGTTATAGAAGAGCAAAACTCTCAACTTTTGTATAGTTTCACTGTATAATGATAGTGTCCACTCTAAGTGCCTTTAGTTTGTCCTGAGTAATATGTGACACAACTTAGATTACACTAGCTTGTTATAGGTGAGCTTGTTCACCAATTGTATGTTGTGGAGGTCAGGCTCCCATCCCCCTACATTTATGTATTTTTGCTATTCAATACATAAGGTAGGTGTCAAAGACAAATTTGTCATCACCTTCGAGCCAATAAAGCTGGAGGTGAATATAGACTAATTGAAAAAATTGTAAAATAGTGTAAATCTCCTTGATGGAGTTCTCTTATTAATGTCATATATAGAGAGTATACAATTGTAGTCCTAATAGAATTAGGATGTCTATTTTACCTTAATTACAATTGTATTCCTAATAGAATTAGGATCTCTATTTTACTTTAATTACACTAAATATTAATTGCAGAATATATTGTGAATATATATGGAATATATTCACTATCACACCCCCTCGATCAGAGCGGAAGGAGGCCGAACGCTGAGACTGAATCTGAAGTCAAGGAACAATTGTCGAGGAAGCCCCTTTGTGAAGATATCTGCATACAGATACGAAGAAGGAACATGCAACACCCTAACGTGACTCATTGCAACCTTCTTATGAACAAAGTGAATATCCATCTCAATATTATTGGTTCGCTGATGCTGAACCAGATTATGAGACAAGTAGTCAGCAGATATGTTATCACAGTAAACCAAAGATGCCTTACGTATGGGACAATGAAGCTCAAGAAGGAGAATGCGGAGCCAACATAGCCCAGCAACGACGTTCGTAATGCCTCAATATTCTGCTTCTGCACTTGAATGGAAAGGTATGGTTTGCCTCTTGGCAGACCACGATATGATGGTATCCCCCAAAAACACACAATAGTCGGATATAGAGCGACGGGTATTCGGGCAGCCTGCTCAATCTACGTCTGTGTAGGAGAGAAATCTAGTCGATGGTGAGGGATATAAATGAAGTCCATAGTCAAAAGTGTCATTAACGTACCGAATGATACGATTAAGAGCTATAAAGTGAGGCTCCCTAGGAGCGTTCATGAACAAGCACACCTGCTGAACCACATATGAAATATCTGGCCGAATGAAGGTGAGTTACTGAAGAGCACCTGCGAGACTCCTATAAAGAGAGGGATCACTGACCGGATCCCCATAATCTGCACTTAGTTTGGACTTGAATTCGATGGGAGTGGGCATGATCTTACACTTTTCCATTTTAGCCCTGTAAACGATATCCTCTACATACTTACGCTGACACAAGAACATGGCATATGCGGATCTGGTCACTGATATCCCCAAAAAATAACTCAACGTACCCAAGTTAGTCATAAGAAATTCAGACTTGAGTAGAGCAATGATCTCGTGCTTCAGGCCATCTGAAGAAGTTGTCAATACAATATCATCCACATATAACAGAAGGTAAGTTGTGTCAGTACCTCGATAAAAAATGAAAATGAATGATCACTCTTACTGCACACAAAATCGATATGTATGGTATAAGTGGCAACCCGCTCATACCAAGCCCTTGGGGCTTGCTTCAGCCCATATATCGACTTACGAAGACGACAAACATGATGGGAGCCTCCGGATGTACAAAACCTGGCGGTTGATGCATATAGACGATTTCTTTCAAATCCCCATGTAAGAAAGCATTCTTTATATCAAGCTGGTGAATAAGCCAATTTTTCTCCATAGCAATGCTCAAAACCGTGCGGATGGTAGTTGGCTTAACCACTGGACTAAAAGTCTCACCACAATCAACACCTTCATGTTGCCTTGTACCATTTGCCATAAGTATGGTCTTGTGATGTTCAAGGGCACCATTATCTCTGAACTTATGATGACATAGCCACATACATCGGATTACATTCACCCCCTCAGGTCGCGGAACAAGATCCCAAGTGTGATGTGAGCTAAGAGCATTAAACTCTTCTTGCATGGCCACATTCCAATTCGAATTAAGTTTGGCTAATTTTGGGTTTTTATAAATGGGTGAGATCGTTTGAGTTGATAGGTTAAAGTACACTTTTGGTTTGAAAATCCCGTGTTGTGCACGGGTTTCCATGCGGTGAGTGGAGATGGTCACAGGTGGGGCAGGGGGACTGGGTGTTGACGGACATAACTGTGCAGTGGGGTCGGGATTGGGCAGTGGGACAGGCAGGGGCTGGGTATGGTGGTGGGTAGTGTCTAGGCAGTGGGTTGGGGCAGTGGCTAGAGGACAGTGGGTTGGGGCAGGGGAAGTGACTGGCGGGCAGTGGGTTAGGGCAGTGTGGCGGGTGGAATTTCAGGCAGTGACTGGGCAGTGTGCCGGGTGTGAGTTCGGGCAGTAACTGGGCATAGACCGGGCAGTGGTGGGATAGCCGAATTATGCATATTTTGCAGTGCATTTTGAACTAGAGGTGAGGTGTCTGAGTCATCAAGGAATTTGTGATCAGTGACTCAAAATTTTTAGATGTTGTCAAACGGGAAAACGTACTCAACAAACGTGACATGGCGTAAAATTAAGATTTTATCTGTGGATAACTCATAGCATAAGTACCCCATATGGTTCGACGGGAAACCTATGAAGACGCACGGAGTGGATCGAGATGCTAATTTGTGAGGGACCGTGGAGGCCAGATTTGGGTTACAAAGACAATCGAAAATTCTAAGGTGATCATAGGAAGGGATCCGACGGAAGAGAATTTTGGTGGGTGTCCTATTTTGGATCGTATGGGTAGGTAAGATGTTAAGAATGTGTTCTACCATTTTTAATGCATATGCCCAAAATGTAGGGGAGAGACGCATGAAAAAGAAGTGTACGAATCATAATGTTAATGGTGCGGGAAATTCTTTCTGCTTTACCATTTTGAGGGGAAGTTGGGGGCAGGAGAAACGAAAAACCATGCCATTAGCCGCACAAAAATTATGAAAAAGGGAGTTATTGAACTCACGGCCATTAAAAAATAAAATGTTTTGATGCCTTTTTCAAATTGCATTTTAACCAATGTACGAAATTCAAGTAATTTGGAGTAAACTTGAGACTTAAGTTTAAGCGGATAGACTCAAAGGAAGTGAGAGAAGTCATCCAAAATTACCAAATAATATTTATGACCTAGGTTACTAGTTATAGCAGATGTCCATAAATCTACATGAATAATATCAAAGGGAGAGAAAGTAACACTTAAAGAAGATGTAAACGGAAGTCTAACATGTTTTCCTAGATGACAAGAGGAGCAAGTATGGGCAAGGTTTTTTTTATTATATTTAATTAAATTGTGGTTTCTAAGAAAATCAAAAACATGAGCTCCCGGATGACCAATTCTACTATGCCACGTTGATAGAGATATTGTAGCTAAAGCGGTGGGAGGAGTGACATGGAAAGTGGATGTGGATAGGAAAGGATAGAGGCCCCCCTCACTATTGCATATCGTAAGAAGTTTCCCGTACGTGGGTCCGTTATAGAAAAATCAAATTGGTCAAAATTGATGGATACGGAATTATCGATGGCAAATTATGTATCAGTGGCAAATTATCTAACCGAGATTAGGTTTTTGATAATATTAGGGGCATATAGGATGTTTTTAAAGGAGAATTGGGGATGTGGTGGTGGGGTTAGTGTATGGCCAAACCCTTGAATTGCAATACGATGACCATTTTCGACCATAATAGATTGAGGAGTATTTAAATTGCGTAGTTGAGGAAGATTACCAGAATTATTGGTGAGGTGAGACGTGGCGCCCGTATCCATATTCCACGCATCATCGAGCTGCTACAATTTTAAAGAACTAAAAGTAAGGCCCAAATCCATTGGATTGAGGCTGGACGGCTGCTGTTGGGTCACTGTGTAGTGGGCATGATGGCTTGGGCCTGCCTGGCTAGCCGCTAGATGGGCTTCCAGGATACTGGGCCTCGGTTTAGCCCACTGAAACTTCTCTGTTTAGGCCACTGGAATGCAGCTGGAAAGGCAGGCCCAGTCCGAATTGGCCCAACGCTGCTGGAAGGGCAGGCCCAGCCGAACGTTGCTGGAACGATGTTGGGCTGATGGGCTTGTTGTGAACTGCACGTATTGTTGGCCCAATTTCCACGAGGATAATTTGTGACGTCGGGTGTTAAGGAAGAGGAAGCGGAAGAAGATATGTGGGTCGCGGGTGACGCCATGTATTGTTGGCCCAAACTTGGAAATGTTTAGGAAGGCACCAAGTTCGTTCTGAACTTCAGAGGAGAAAATAAAACTAGGACTAGAGTTCTTCTTGGAAACAATGAAGTTAAAGAAGTCAACTTTAGTACAGCATCCTGCACTTTTGATGTTTAGCATGAAGAAAAGAGTGATTCCCAGATATCAAGTTCTTCAGCTGATAAAGTCAAAAAAACTTGTGAAGAAAGTACCATGTTTTCCCTTTGTAATGTATTTGCCAAAGCGTCTGTTCTTGGAAAAGTATGTATCAAGGTTTACAGAAATTAAAGAGGAATTATTGATGGCCTACAAGGGGCATTCTCTAGATCTAGCAGAAGAATGAACATGTTCCTTGAGAATAAGGGGGGGCTAATAGGGTTAAGGTTTTTAGGTTCTTGATACCATGTAAAATAGTGTAAATCTCCTTGATGGAGTTCTCTTATTAATGTCATATGTATATAGTATACAATTGTAGTCCTAATAGAATTAGGATCTCTATTTTATCTTAATTACAATTGTAGTCCTAATAGAATTAGGATTTCTATTTTACCTTAATTACACTAAATATTAATTACAGAATATATTGTGAATATATATATGAAATATATTCACTATAAAAAATAATACATTATTATGGGTGTTGGAAAAGAGACAGTGTTCCATTATAATATGACAACTAGGATTAGCTATCCAAAAGAACTCTCTGCTTGTTCTAGGGGATTTGTAGGTTCTGGAAAAAGGAAATTCATCCACTTTGCGAGGATGTCCAATGACCAAGTCATGGTTACTGCAAATTTGCTTCCGCGGAGAAAAACTAAATAATTACTATTTTTGGTTAAAATACAACACTAAATTATAGTCCTAGCTCACAATTTATAATTTGTTATTGATCATCAAAACTCAACCAGAAGGATAATATGTGGTGAGAAGCTAACGTGGTGAAGGAAAAGACAGGAATAAAAAAGCAAAGAAGAATAAATATAATACATAGAAATTCACGTGCATTTCATGTTGGTCCTTCTGACTTATGAAGAATAGAATTGGAATATCTTCTTCAAGATTACAGAGTCTAGTCGCTCGAGTTAGCTGGATGCTCCAAACAGAGAGTAACAGAAACTGAAATAATACCTATTCTGTCCAAAAAAGAAAGAAAGGAAGAGAGACCTGATTTACAGCCTAGTGAAGCAGAATTTTCGACCACCAAAGGATGTGGTGCAGTGGGATGGGGCTTCTCCTTCCTTAACAAGAGCTCTTGGGTTCGAATCATGGGGATAGAAAATTTTTTGGTAGGGAGCACTTCTCCAGAAAGAGCCATAAGCGGCGCGAATAATGATATAATCGGATTTCAATGTGGATATCGATCAACGGGTGGAAAACCAAAAAATAAAAGCAGAATTTTCTTTTTCATTTTTATATATAGTTGTATGTGTTGAAATTTTACTAAAACAAAAAAAAATTCTAGACATTTAACCCTTTGCTAAAATCTATATTTTAGATACAGTTCAACTTCTTGCACTGACATTATACAGTTTTCTACACCATCAAATTAAGATGACATATAACGTATATTATAAATATTACAAAAATTATTTATACTTTCGATTTGTATATTTATTAAATCCATTTCAAAAATAGTACTCCACAAATCTTATGCTCGAATAATCCATACCTATTTGGTACATTTAAAGCAACAAATCTTTGAGGAATATTTAAAAGATAAACAAATCCCCCTTTTCTTATCAGGTTGACACAACAAGTCATGCCTCTATAATCTCAAAATCAAGAATAATATTGTAGATACCCTTACTTTATTTTTCCTGTTCAAGACTAATAGTCCTACTATATAATTTCATGGAAGTTGAGGTCTTGATTTTACTAAAGCATTTAAACTACATTATGATTTCCACAAGTTCTAAATAAACTATAGTTGCAGGATATTATTAAATTTTTCTATTTAACTTCATGGATGCAGTGAACAGAGTAGGAGGAGAAAGCCCAGTGGTAATATTCAGCAAGAGAAATTGGTGTATGTCTCATAGTATTGAAACCGTAATTCGTAATTTCGGGGCGAATCCAACGGTGTATAAGCTTGATGAACTTGAGAAAGGCAAGAAAATGGAGAAAGCTTTGATTCAAATGTGTTGCAATCCCACCACTCCAGCTATATTTATTGGGAAGGAATTTGTTGGTGGTTCTGATGAAGTGATGAGTCTCAATGTTAAAGGCAAGTTGAAGGAATTGCTCATTAAGGCTAATGCTATTTGAGTAGTCTATAGACTAGGTAGAACTATGACTGACGTACGTATTAGTATTACACGTGCAGTTTAAAAGGTGGTGTTTTTTCCAGTTTTAGTGTACTAAATAATGGTTTTTTCCCCTAAAATGATGTGATATTTATCGATCAGTCAATATATAGTGTCTACTTTTACCATGCAAGAATTCCAAAAGATGTTCACATGGTGTTATTTTCTTAATTTATATCCAGAACCATTTTCTGTTTAGCAACTAAAAATATGGTCTTTTTTTTCCTTAAAAAGATGTGATATATATCTGTCAATAGATAATGTCTTGGCTTGGCATAAATACCCAATGCAGATAAATTTTACTGTATTATCTAGAGAAATTTTCATAAACAGCTATATTTTAGAGTCAAATTATGAGACGTAACTATAGTTTGTGTATTTACGATTCATAGCTACTATTTTGGTTGAGTACGCTTGTATCCCCTGTATGCGTTTGCTCAATTTCGTTACCAACACATACAGTCACGATAGGTTGTATGCGCCTCGCTCAATTTCGTTGTACCAACGCATACAATCGTGTTGGATACAATCACGATAGGTTGTATGTGCGCACTCAATAGAGGGCGCATATAGTCGCTTTGGATACGCAAAAACCGCGGATAATTATACATACACACAACATACAGTCGTCCGCTATTGAAGACACATACAACATACAGTCAAAGAAGACAATGATCCAAATCTGTTCCGCCATTTCATACATACTGTTGGTACTCTATTGTACTTTATAGAGCAGTACGGGAAGTAATAACTATTACAAATGTTCGAAAGGATAAATAAATGGTCAATCTTCAAAACTGCAGCATGTGTGTTGTGTCTTGAATCTTGATCACCTTGCAAAGCCATTGTTGAGAACTGCCGCAAGTTTGTTGTGTCTTGAATGTTGATATCCTGAAATCAAGAAACAACTAAATCTGGATGGTTACAACGTTGTGTGTTGAGTCGAGGATAGCCTTCTATCCTTAAGACAAGATTACCCCGTATATATGTTTTTACGTTAGCGGGCAATAGTCTCCCAAGATAAAACAACACTTTAATCTCAACACTACAAAGCCAATAGATTGAGCCTGCCGAATAAAATAAATATGAATCGACTTGCTGAAGATATGGAAAAGGAAGGAAGAGTTTCTATCTTCTCTTCTCGTTTGTCTCTGTGTATATAGTGTGTCTCTGTTGTGTATATCTTGTGTATATGTGAGGGTTTGCTCACTGTTTTCCAGTCACGAATTGCACAGATTTTCGCCACTGTTTTGGACAGATTTCGGCTACTGTTTTGTGCTCTTTTGTGACTGAAATGTGCTGCTATTTTCGTGTGTTTTCTGAGCTATATTGCTGACTGTTTTTCAGCCTGTTGTTCAGTTCCGGATTGAGCCAACAACAGCTCAATATATAGCATGGATGAGGGGTTGTCCAACTGCCAAGACAAGGTTGTAATGGCCATTAAGGGAGGCCATTAAAACAGCCAAGTAATGGTTGTTAAGGCCATTGAAAGAGGCTGCCCAAATGCCCAAGTAATGGGATGTTAATGGAGGAGTTAATCAGCCAAGTAATGGCTTCCCAGAAACTCTGGGGACCAAACTGTAAAATATTAAACTTTAGGGATCAAACTGTACATCTGGCAAAGTTCTCTGGTCCAAAAAGATAATATCAGAAATTCCCCACAGCCCACAGCCCACAGCCCACAGCCCCGTGACCGGACCAGACGGGCGGGCGGCGGCGCGCGTGTGGGCTTAGCCTTGAATCCATGCACATCTAGGTCCTCCCTCCTTTAAACACATGGGATACCCCTTGGGGTCCCAAACCCTTTACCAATTAGAGACTTATATAGAGAGCAATTCTTCCTATTCCCACCGATGTGGTAGATTTGTCCCACACCACATTTTCATGCCTCAAACACCTTACTTCGTGGACCAATATCTCTTTCATTTCTCAATGAAATTTGACGATTCTTGGCCCTACGGTCATCTACTCACTTCGTAGATCATGCATGTGCGAAGAGACAAGGTCTCCAACATGCGGAACACTAGTGTTTAATTCATCAAAGATGGGTGGACGCATCTCCCCGCCAAAGGCAAATTTCCAACACATACAACATAAGAAAAAGATGAAGAAAACAATCCAAATGTATGCTATTCTTTCTCGAAGAAGAAGACGACGATCCAGATCTATGTTATTTCGCCAGAACTATAACCTAATCCTAGAGGACAAGGAAGCCACAGCTCTTGACTCTTAGATGACTCTGAAATTTCCATCTCCGTCGGGGTTATTCTATTTTCGGCATGATGATTTAAAATTTGCATCTCATAGAGCATTTAAGTTCTCATGCCAAGATGCACAATGCAGCAACAGTGCTTAAGAATCCTGTCGTGCTGAAGCACGGCCTTGTTTCAGACGGTTGATAGCTGAGACAAAGCCTCCTGCCCGTAAGTGCGCAGAGGGTATTTGCTACAAAACTCAAAGTGTAGCTATGTTTGGTAATTTTGTGAAACTATCTTTATGTATCTTAAATACAATGTATATATTTGCTAATTCAGGTACTTTTTCCTATTATGATTGTGAATGATCCATCTAATTTGTTGCATATAGTCCATAAGTCCAACATTTTTGTTTGAGCGTATCACGTTATGTTTGAGTGTATAATGGGAACAAAACTGTCATTTTTAATGAAGTAGACCTTCATTACTATTAATTTTGTAACAGCATGACCTTCATTTCAATTAGGACGAAGGACATGATAGGTAATAGGTATACGTCTTATCAATAACTTAACACTAATTATTTGTCTCATTTACTTTTGTAGTTTTATCCTTCTAAAGGAAGAAATGTTTTTAATAAATAGATGATTTGTGAAAAAGATTTATCTCATTCAGTTAAATTAATGCTAATGGAAAAATAAAAAGGAATTAAGTTTGTCGGGAACAAGATATGAGAAGTCCAAACGAATAAAACATTTAAGGAACTATACTTTCTTAAATGAGTAATTAATAATAAGAAGGATCACAACTTTTTAAGAATGAGTTCGATTTATGAAAAGCTGCAACTTTATCTTTGTTTAAATTTTTTTAGCGTGGGTTAGATTCCTAATCTACAAGGATTATCAAGACCTTTTAAGATAATTTCTTTGAGTAAGCAACTCTAAAGTTCCTTTCGTTTATTTTTCTATAAGGCGAATGACTTTACACCATTCTCATAAAGATTAGACATACACAGTTAATCGTAATAATAGCTGAGAAATTGCAAGTTGCAACACCACATGTGACACGCATGTAAAGCATAACTGTAAATCTTGCTATGCTATCTAGTAGAACTGGACATAACCTTTTAACATGACTAATATACTCCAGGCCATTATAACGTCAAGATTAAAGATAGTTAAAATCTAAAAGAGGACATCATAAACTTCTGGAAATAGAGACAGAACAAGAAGGAATGTTCGTGTTATTTCGATCAAATAGTGAAGACAGAAAACATGCATTATTTATTTTTAGATCAGTTGACATTCAATTTTTACGTCTTTCTGCATATGTATATATGGCAATGCTCTAGCTTATACAGGCTAATATAGAATAATAGAATGCATTCATAGCGTGCGTTTTAGTTTTCCTTATTTGCTTCCCCAGGGATCCTAAAGACCAGAATAAATGAAAAAATGCAGGCACTCCTTTGCAGCAATACGGTGAATTTGTTTCGTTCATTTATGCTCTCAGCCATTTGTGTCCCAGGCCTGCGAATGTCCTGCAGGTAAGAAAGTATACCATCTTGAGGAACTCAAATATTGTAGTAAGCAGCATTGCCAACAGAGGCAGATCCGGAATTTAAAGTTTATGGGTTCCTATAACGATTTCAATTTAATATATGATAATTACTAGGTTCAAAGTCAAATATTTATAAATCTCTAATGAATTTCTAAATATAGATACGAGGCCTGAACGAAAGCTACTGGGTTCATGTCGACCCATACCTTATAGGCTAGGTCCGCCCTGATTTCCAGCACCTTAACATCTTAACCATCATTCATCATCACAACCGCCTATAAGTTGCAAGTATATCTCTTAACTTCTTTGCTTCTGCATCCAAGCTTTCAAAGCTGGTAGAACTAGGTATCCTCCAACTCCAGTTTCCAAACTGCAATTAGAGGAAAGATAAGAGAACAAAAACGTTGTCATACAGGATTCAAGAGAATTTGTGAGACAGCAAGGACTCGTTTCTTTTGATGTGTGTGTTACATGAAATAATCATGGTATAAAATCTGGTATTGCTTTATCCAGTTTTGGTTAGTAGTTTGAATACTGCATAGCTAATCCTCGTATAATTTAATACACCAATTGGTTTATTATTTCTGTACCTAATATAACATGCAATAACATTACATCTACATGGATTAAACACCTAAAGACAAAACCACCCTTTATCTTTCCACAAACCCATCATCAACACCTTTTCAATTTTATTAAGTTTAAGAGATAAACCTGTATCTTAAAATTTACCCTATATATCCATTTCTAGTAAAAAGAACCAAACGCCTGATCTCTGCATTTCTAATCGTTGTATTACAACCCCAGTAACTTGTTTCTATACCAAACGACTCCTAACATGATGAAGTTCCACTACATAACAAGTAAACACCAGTATATTGATGTGGTTGCTAGAAACCGTCATAATTCAGATGATATTAAAATGAAAGGGAGATTCAACAGTCGAGGAAATACTTTGGTCCAAAGCTGGAAAGTTCTAAAGTGCCAACAGAATCATAAGCTACTAGATGCCACAATTTTGCACATAAACAGTTAACAGAAGGTTTAGAGTACTAATCTAGCTTCAACATATACCAAACTTTACCAACAGCCAGGCTATATACGATAAAGACCCGAGCATTGGTCACTCAATATTCACTATACATAAATAGATTAAAGTCTTTACCTGAGTTGCTGGAATATTCATTCTGGAATCACTCCCAAGCCCCAGTACATCCTGCATTGGTATAATTGCAATACGGGCTACAGAAGAAACTGCAGCTTCGATCAGACCCCACGATATTTCCTCTTCCTCAATGTTTGATAAATACTTTAGTACCTGCTTCAACAGTTTAAGTGAACAAACAACTCATGACCACTGTCATCTCATGTTAAGTATAGAAAATAAAACGGTTTAGTCAATGCATTGTACCAACATTGGATTTCTCTTCCTGTGGCAAGATGTTCCACCAACCTCGGATCTTAGACATGCAAACAAAAGAAAATTCTTACAAATGTTGGATAGAGAGTAGTTATAATGGGGAGGGGCAGAAAACACAATAAATCAAGAGCAAGCGCTGTAGATTACTGTATCATTGTCATGTGTTCCAGTATACACGACTTGGTTCTGCTCATGATTGTGAGGCAAATGAGGGTTTTCTGCGTCACTGCCAAATGCTGAACGAAACAAGGGAAGAACAAGAACAAGTTTATACCAAGATTGCCACATCAAATTCAACACTACTTCCTGCACATACTCTATAGGTATGACGGAATATAAATACCAAACTGGAGTACGGCCATTCCAGGTGCCTCAATAGACTTTCTAAGCTGAACAACGTCCGTGGTGATTACTCCCTGTCATTTAGCATTACTAGAAATGAGAAGATATAGCAATAAATCCATAAAAACGTTACTTTTTACTTCCTAGAAGATGAAGTTATTGGGAGTCTCCGGCCATTCAAATGTCTACAAATTACAAAAAAATGATCCAGGGGAGACATTAAAGCAGACATCATCAGAGATTTCAGAGAGGAAATATATGTTATGCTCTCCAAAGACATACCAAGTCTTCTGCTATAATGTTTATCTTCCCAACAGCTTGGAAAATAGCATCAAACAAAGGTTTTCCAGGTCCCACCTAAGTCATTAAAATAAAACTATGAGATAGTTTTTGACATTAAGAATCAAAACATGAAAGAAATATGAAGAGATCTGACCTTCCAACGTCCCAGCATTGCGACTTTTGCTTCTGCAAGTATGGATTATAAAATTACATGAGTGCCCAATTGATAAAAAGTTACATGTAAGCCTGTAAACATCAAACATCAGTTACCAGAAGGAACAGCCCAAAATCCAGCAAATCCTCTAAAGTGATCTATCCTAAATTCATCAAAAAGATCTGTTGCACGTCGAATCCGGCGTACCCACCATGAAAATCCATCCTTCTCCATGGCTTTCCAATCATAGAGAGGGCTTTTTAGCAAAATCAAATCACAGTAAGTAGTGGATAGCACTTAACATTGAACTTAGATATGATCTGCCAGTGAACTAAAACAACAAGTTTCCACCAAGTATGTCGTCTAAAAGCAATAATTAGATATACTTCCATGCTCAAATAGATATTTTTCAGATAAAGGAAATGTTTTTTCAACAATCTAGTGTCTGAATAACACTTACCTGCCCCATAGTTGACCAGTTTCACTAAATGCGTCTGGAGGAACACCACTAACTATAAGAGGGAAACCTTTCCTGTTCTGCCACACAAATCAGAAGGCTTTAAAAGTTATTAGAGGTAATTCACCAACTTATTTACCATCAAGTTCCACGGAGATACTAACCAGTAAAAAATGTTTCTTGTTGGCCCAAACATCAGCACTGTGATAACCAACATATATTGGCATGTCTCCCATTATACTGATTCCTTTGGATCGTGCATAGTCACGCACTTTTTTCCATTGTCTTTGGAATATGAACTGTTGTGCAATGAATATGTCAATCTGTTCCAGGTAACATTAGATCAATGTTCAATGTTTTCCCAATTTCAAGGATCCAAATTGGTCAGCATTCGAATTTTGAAAGAGGTCTTACAAAATCCTTTTCACTTTGATAAACTTCTTCTAGAGCTGCAAGATGGCGATTTTTCAATGGTTCAGGCCAATCATACCAGCTAATAGTGTTTAAAGAGTTGTCTATGGCAGCAAAATAAGCAGCATCCTCCAGCCAACCTGTATTTTCTTGAAGAAATGATGTTTAGCAATAGCAGGCATCAGCAGAACCACTTTTAGTAATTATTAACATGTCCCCCCATTTTCTGACTTCTTTTAAGTGAATATATCAACACACGACAACAAAAATACATTCCATCAGCAACTGCACCTAAAATTCATGATGGGGAAAACGACTAATTACATTGTAGCATTTTGTTTGTACTGAATAGGTTACAGCGTCCTCGCTAAGCCCCTCATATAACACATGAATATATTCTTCTCTTTTTATTTGGGATAATTATACTACTGGTGTAATACCCCCAACCCTGACGTGCCTTAAATTAAAAGGCTAAATACATAGATAACCCCTTAAAGTTGTACCCAACGATCAGGTAGACATCTAAATTGAAACTTCAGCTAGCAAACAAAAAGGATTATTAGTGCATTGAGATAATATTAAAGACGAGTAGTTCAATGGAAGAAGGCAAGTAGAGGAGAAAATAAATGACATGGAACATATTAGTGCAAGTCATCTTTAAAAGTTACGCATTCATCCTTTCGATGCTCAGTATTTGTTAGACCCATCCAGAATTAGGTGTCCTTATATAACCATCCGGAATTACTGATCTTGAAAGTAAAGACTAAAGTTAACCACTTAACCATGTTATGAATCTGATTTTTTTTGGTATAAAAGTGGTTCATATTGAACTTGTAGAGAAGAAGTCTCTGTTAGATAAGTAGAAACACTTTCTTAAATGACCCAACAAGAAAAGTAGGACAGTTTAGTTGGAACAAAGAGTAAATACTAATCAGTATGCTTATCCTCTCAACAAACTCTGTATCAATTTCTACATATATCCATGGGATTTGACATCTAAATCTACCAGAGGTTACTGCCATAAAAAGCAAAATCTCTCCTTGCACTAATATAGCAACCAAACAGAGGACGAATCATTATCATTGTTTGAAAGACCATGGTTGTCCTTGCTCCTATTGTTCACCTTAATCAAGAAATGAAATATGTTTATCTTACTCGAAATATTTGGATCCCGGCGAAAGTTCTCGAGTTGGTCTTTCAGTTCCCCTTCACTGGTGAGGAGCCTCTTTGCTGCCTAAAATGATTAAGAAAGAAATTACCCTTTAAGATCATCTGCGCATCAATTTTTTCGACGGGAAAAAGATATTTAACTATAATGAGAAAGAAAAAGAGAAAAAGAGAAAAAGAGAAAAAGAAAGCTTGAGTACAGAAGAATAAAACTTGACAATTTGAAGCAGACATGTAAGGAAGTTGAAGAGAGAAAAAATATTTGTATAGTTTTAAGCCTCCTTTCTCTTCTCCCCACACCCAAAATATTTCTCTTGAAAGTATTTTCCAACCCTTTGGTTTCTTAAAGTTCATGTTTATATAATAAAAGAACTAGCAACAAGTATCTGCTCATTGTTTACCTTGGTTATTAAAGGATCTTTTATCTCAGAAATAGTCGAGTAATTGACACGATCCGTAGCTCTTCAGAACAATGAAAAAAACCAAACAAGAAGAATCAGATGTGAAGTAATGGTTCAGTTAAATTTCTACGTCCAGAAACAATAATGAATTGCAAGGAGAATGTTATAAAGTGGCTCACATTGGCCCCGGAAGCTCCTCCGCCTTCAATAAACCATCATCAACAAGTTCTTCAAGAGAAACCAAAAGGGTGTTACCACAATTTGCATCCTGAAAGCAACCATTGATAAACTGTCATTTTAATGTTGTAGAGATTAACAATATGATTGTTTCAAGATCTCTACAGTATCAGCAAAAAGGCAATTACCTATGTCATTGTCCGTAAGAACACTTAATCAAATAAATTTAGTTGCAAAGGAGAATGAAACCAACACAACAACAACATACCCAGTGAAATCCCACAACGTGGGGCTGGAAAGGGTAGAGTGTACGCAGACCTTACCTCCACCTTGGTAGGTAGAGCAGTTGTTTCCGGGAGACGCTCAGCTCAAGACAAAGCATAATCACAAGCAAAGCAAGGCAAGGCAAAGCAAGAGGAACGGTCAGACTCAGATAGGGATTAAAGCAGTATGGACAGTATGAACATGCTAATAACAAAATCGAATACGTCATGGTAACGCATTCTAACAACAGGAAACAGTAGCTAACACAACTAAATAAGATAAACAAAGTACACTAAAGGACACATAGCCACAGAAATTCAACTACAGTGGACTATAAAGCAATATTGCGCCTATAAGTATGATAGGCTGAGCGGGCCTACAATAATAACACTACAACTATCAGTTTGCAAGCGTAAGTAGGACTACGCTCAACTATCCACTACCCTTCTACTCTAATTTGTGTCATCCACAGCCCCCTATCTAAAGTCGTGTCCTCAGTAAGTTGCACATGCGTCATATCCCGTCTAATCACCTCTCCTCGATACTTCTTCAGCCTACCTCTACTCCTCTTGAACCCGTCCATAGCCAACCTTTCATACCTCCGCAGTGGGGCATTTGTGTCTCTCCTATGCACATGCCCGAACCTTTCTTTGGAATGACCTAAGTACCAATCATCACCTCCACGCCTGTCTCAAGGTCGCTCCCGTTGCTGAACCTACACTCCAAATACTTTGTCTTGGTCCTATTCAACCTGAACCCTTTAGACTCCAGGGTCTCTCCAAACCTCCAGTTTGGCGTTCTCTCCGCTGCGAGTCTCATCAATCAGGACTATGTCGTCTGCGAATAACATACACCATTATACCTCCCCCTTGAATTTATCGCGACACTCCGTCCATCACCAGGGAAAATAGAAATGGACTAAGAGTTGATCCTAGTGCAGCCCTATCATTACTGGGAAGTGCTCTGAGTCTCCTCCTACTGTTCGTACTCTAGTCTTGGCTCCATCATACATATCATTGATCGCCCTAGTGTACGCCACAAGTACACCTCTAACCTCCAAACACCTCCATAAAATCTCCCTACGGACTTTGTCATATGCCTTCTCGAGGTCGATGAAAACCATATGTAAATCTTTATTTCTCTTCATATATTGCTCCACCAACCTCCTAATAAGATGAATGGCTTCAGTAGTCGAACGCCCCGGCATGAATCCAAACTGATTTTCGAAAATAGACACGTCTCTCCTCACCCTAATCTCCACGACCCTTTCCCAAACTTTCATAGTGTGGCTCAACAGCTTGATACCCCTATAGTTGTTGCAACTCTAGATATCACCTTTATTTTTGTACAACGGAATCATTGTACTGCACCTCCATTCTTCGGGCATTCCTGTTGCCTTAAAAATGACGTTGAACAACTCAGTCAGCCACTCCAAACCTGCCCTGCCTATGCTCTTCCAAAATTCAACTGGGATCTCATCAGGCCCGGTCGCTCGTCCCCTGCGCATCCTGCGAACAACAGTCTTAACCTCCTCAACCTTGATGCTTCTACAATACCTAAAATCCCGGTACCTACCAAAATGCTCCAGAACTCCAAACACAATGTCTCCATCTCCTTTTTCGTTCAAGATTTTATGGAAGTAAGGTTGTCACCTCCGCCTAATATGTGCTTCCTTCACCAGAACTTTGTCGTCCTCGTCCTCAATGCACCTTACGTGATCCAAGTCACGGGCCTCCTCTTCCTTGCCTTGGCTAGTCTGTACAACTTCTTATCCCTGCCTTTCTCCTCTAATTCCACATACATGTGTTTAAAAGCCGTCGTTTTTTGCCGACGTAACCGCTAGAGCTGCCTCCTTCCTCGTCATCTTATGCAGTTCCCTATTCGTCCACTTCTTTACCTCATCCTTGCTTTCTACCAATTTCACGTACGCCGCTTTGTACGCTTTCACCTTCTCTTAAACTTTACCATTCCACCCCAGTTCCCTCGATGCCCACCACGGTTACCCCGCGCGGCCCTAACACTTCTCTAGCTACCTCCCGAATGCAACTGGCCGTCCTGTCCCACATACCGGTCGCATCCCCACTACTCCCCCAAGCCCCCTTGGCCATCAACCTCTCCCCCATCTCCTTTGCACTAGCCATGGTCAAACTCCCCCATTTGATTCTTAACCTGTCATCCACAACCCTCTTCTTCTTCCCCAACTTGATCTCCAAATCCATCACCAAAAGCTTATGTCAGGTTGTAAGATCCTCCTTCGGAATAACCTTGCAGTCTTTACAAAGACCTTTGCTAACCTTTCTAAGGAGCAAAAAGTCTATCTGAGTCTTAGCCGAACTACGGAAAGTCACAAAGTGTTCCTCCTTCTTCAGGAACCTCGAATTGGCTATCACCATCCCACAAGCTCTAGCGAACTCCAAAAGTGATATAACATGAATTGAATCAAACAACATAAATCTCAACGTTGTGACCTATTGAATGTGCATATTCAAGCAATTCACGTTGCAGCATTTTATCCGAAAGTAATTTTTGTTAAAGAAAAGATTTAGCTTCTCTGCTTTCTATGTCATGTAGAAAGGATGCCAAACTCACTTAAAACGTAATAAGGAAAATTCATGTCACCTGCCCTGAATATGGTGATCCGTCTTCATTGGCTCTCTTTCCAGGCGGTACAAGTGGAAGAACCTGCAAACAAGCGCACCAGAAAGTCCTGTCACCTTTTAGTTTTCAATTACTTATGAGAAAGTTAGAACCGGCTTGGTTCCATTGTTTAGATTAAGGGCGAGATTGGATCTTGACCTCCTATATTAAGATTAGACTATTATATTTTCAACTAAACATTCAAAAACATACCTACAACATCAATCAAGATATAAGTAGACAAAAACCAATGTCATTATGAAGTTCCAGACCATATAACTTGAGACAATAAGCTTCTCAAAAAACTCATTACAAGGACAATCTGGAGCAAACAAGAGAGTGCGAGCTCTAGACTAAAAGACAAAGCTAAATAACCAAAAATGTACTTCTCGCCCCTTTATTAGTAAGTGAGTTGCTATTCCCCTCGCCAAATTCCTAACAAATTACAATCCAGGCATCAACTATTGTAGGTTCCAACACCCACATACATGAGTTGATGCACTGTGAAACTGAGTGCCAACATCTATGTGATCTAGATGCTAATTTCTTGAAAGCAAGTAACTACATTTGTAAGGGGTTTTTTTCCTTTTTCTTCTAACAAATAAGTACCAACAAAAAATTATACTCCAACACCTGTTTATGCTAGCTTTTAATTCTGTTAGCTTCAGCACTGTTTTATCATATTTGTATTCCTTCCACTAAGACATTCTTTTTTTGTTTCAATTTGTTTGTCTTACTCTCTTATTAGTTTGTTTCAAAAAGAATTGCACTTAACTAATTTGACAACTCCTTGTTTTTAACATCACACATAGCATGTTTAAGACAATACATTATACATATCTTTTAGTTTAAGACCATAAATTCAAAAGTCTTTCTTTACTTTGTTAAACTTCGTGCCTAGTAAAATAAGTTCAACGGAGGGAGTAACTTTTATGCTCCTTGCTACCATAAAAGAGGTAACAAAATATAGGCACGAAAACATTATGCTGGCATGGTGGCATAGCAGAATTACAAGCTTGAAACCACAATGTCACAACCAAATGGTAACAAAACAATCCTTTCTTTTTTGTTAATTCCGTCTCCCTCAGTTTCAATTTGTTTGTCTTACTTTCCTTTTTAGTCTATTTCAAAATGAACGTCTCTTTCCTAATTTGGCAACTCTTCAATTCCAATATCCGTTTTAGTAAATTGTGTTTCTTACTGTTTAAAAGAAGTGTCTATCTTGCTAATTTGCTGCCTTTATTTTTTCTTTCTAGCCTGTTTTGGTAATAAGTTGCTGCCAACGGTCTATTAGAAACAACTTCTCCATCTCACAAAATTAGAAATAAGGTCTGCATACATCATACCCTCCCCGACCTCCACCTCCACTTCCACTTGTAGGTGTGTTGTTGTTGTTTTAATTCCAACATCCACGTGGCATATGAAAAACTACAAAATTAAAGGGCCATTTTAATATATTATATATATCTTTAATCTACTCTTAAACTCCAAGCTTATTTTTCCCCAAAAGTGCTCTACTTTTTTTTAAAAGCACTTTTCAAATAAGAATTTTAGAAGCTTGGCCAAAGGACAAATAAATTAAAAAGCAAGTCTGACCTGCCAAAGGGAGCAACCAGCAAGATGAAGCCAATCAATAAACCGAAAAGCCTGGGGCCCAAGATCACCTATACCATAAGGTCCAGGAAACGACGTCGGATGGAGCAAAACTCCAGCTCTTCTACGATCACTTAACTCCCTTTTCGGCAACCAATCAGCATACTCAATTGGTAAATCCTCACCTACACAAAGAACGTCGCCGTTCTGATACCGTACCCCATTAAACGACCTTTTCCCATTAAAACTAAAACTGGGTTTAGATGTTGGGATAGGAGACTGGAAAATGTTGTTGTTATTGGGAAATGCCAATTTGGGAGAAGAGAAAGAAGAAGGTATTATCAGTGAGAAGGAATAGTGAATTGCCATCGATGATGATAATGAGAGAAGATTGTTATGAGCTTTTTCAAAGAGAGGAATGGAAAACGGAGAGTGGACGAGTTCGGTGGGGGACAAGAAGCACGTGATTTGTATGAAATATAATTTTAGTGGGTCGGATCAATAAAATAATTAAAATAGGTACCTTTTAACTTCTTGAAAATTTAGCTTAATTAAAAAATCTCATCTCATCAAAATTTAATGAAAAAATAATTCAAATTGGTTGAGTGATTTTTTTAGGTGAAATATCAATAGTAGAGTGATTTTTTAATTATAAAATAAAGTTGACTGACTTTCTAAGTGAAACATCAATAGTTTAGTGACTTTTGTGTTATAAAATATAGTTGAGTGACTTTTTAAGAGAATTATCCTTAAATGAGTGACCATCTGAGGTATTTTCTCAAAAATAAGTGATTTTTTTACTCATTTTTTATGTTTGGTATATAAATTAGAATGTTACTTTAAGAGCATTTGCATATATTCAAAACAAAACACTATAAGATTTTTGAATTAAGAGTGCAAATACTGTCATCAACATCACCCGAACCTGCTAGGTCACTCGACACCACCCACCAAAACCCTACCTCGACAGCACCTTCCCACCATCACTACAACCCCGATTCCGACCCAATACCTTCCACCAGTCATTGCCTCACAGTTTCTGACCCCGCTGACTGAACCAGATGTGACACCCCACTAAAATACCCAACCTGCCCCTACCCCACACACCGTATGGAAACTCATGCTCAACACGGGATTTTCAAACCCAAAGTCCAACTTAACCTATCCACACAATTCATATCCTAAATTCCAAAAAATTCGAAATTAGCCAAACTGGACCCTAATTGGAATGCGACCATGCGTGATAAATTTAATAATTTAACAAAACAACACACTTGGGATTTAGTTCCTAGACTGGAGAGGTGAATGTGATCCGATGCATGTGGCTATTTCGTCATAAATTTAGGGATAGTGGTGACCTAAAGAGATATAAGCCGATACTTGTGGCTAATGGTACTACTCAGCATGAAGGTATTGATTGTGGTGAGACGTTCAGTTCGATTGTTAAACCGGCTACCATTCACATAGTTCTGAGTATTTCCATGGGTAAGCATTGGTTGATTCATCAACTAGATGTAAAGAATGCATTCTTACATGGAGACTTGAAAGAAACTATTTACATGCACCAACCGTCAGGCTTTGTCCATCCGACAGCCCCTCATTATGTATGACATCTTCGTAAGTCAGTTTATGGTTTGAAACAGGCCCCTAGAGCGTGGTATCACCGCTTTGCTCATTACATTATGCAGTTTGGGTTTGTATGCAGCAAGTGTGATAATTCTCTATTTATTTTTCATCGAGGTAGTAACATTGCTTATTTGTTGTTATATGTGGATGACACTGTGCTTACTGCCTCATCTGATGTATTGTAAAATAAGATCATTGCTCTGTATAAATCTGAATTTGCTATGACTGACTTGGGGAAGTTAAGTTATTTCTTGGGGTTATCAATGACTAGATCTGCAGATACTATGTTCTTGTGTTAGCGTAAGTATGCAGATGAGATTGTGTACAGTGTTAAAATGACGAACTGTAAGATCATGCCTACTCCGGTTGACTCTAAGTCAAAGATCAGTGTTGTTGATGGTGGTCCAGTATCTGATCCCACTCTTTATAGAAGATTGCAGATGCACTTCAGTATCTTACTTTCACCAGGCCTAATATTTCTAAGGCTAAGAATGTAGACGCGTATAAGCTATGGTTCTCGGGTAGGTCAAAGTATAGGAATGGGGTAGGCCGAAGTATAGGAATGGGGTAGGCATTTTGGTAGACAGCGAGCTAAGGGATCAGGTGGTAGAGGTTATGAGGGTCAATGACAAGATGATGGAGATTAAGTTGGTAGTTAGAGGGTGTACTATGAACATTATTAGTGCGAGCGCCGCAAGCGGGCTTGAAAGAGGAGGAGAAGAGACGTTTTTGGGAAGATTTAGATAAAGTGGTAGGAGGTATACCAACCACTGAGAAGTTATTTGTAGGAGGGGATTTCAATGGATATATCGGGATACTTTCGGGGGGTTATGATGACGTGCATGGAGGTTTTGAACTCGGGGATAGGAACGGGGGAGGCATCTCACTTTGGAGTTTGCTAGAACTTTTAGGATGGTGATATCCAATTCAAGGTTCCTGAAGAAGGATGAGCATTTGGTGACTTTCCGTAGTTCAGTGTCTAAGACTCGGATAAACTTTTTGCTCCTTAGGAAGGTTGACAAAGGTCTTTGTAAAGACTGCAAGGTTATTCCGAATGAGGATCTTACAACCCGACATAAGCTTTCGGTGATGGATTTGAAGATCAAGATGGATAAGAAGAAGAAGGTTGTGGTTGACAGGTTAAGAATCAAATGGGGGAGTTTGACCATGGCTAGTGCAAAAGAGAAGGGGGAGAAGTTGATGGTCAATGGGACTTGGAGGAGTAGTGGGAATGCGATCGGAATGTAGGACAAGACGGCCAGTTGCATTCGGGAGGTTGCTAGAGAAGTGCTAGGGGCCTCGCGGGGTAGCCGTGGTGAGCATCGAGGGAACTGGTGGTAGAATGGTAAATTTCAAGAGAAGGTGGAAGCGAAAAAAGTGGCATATGCGAAATTGGTAGAAAGCAAGGATGAGGTGGAGAAGTGGACGAATAGGGAATTATATAAGATGGTGCGGAAAGAGGTAAAACCAGCCATTACGGCGGCGAACATGGTGGCTTTTGAACGTCGATATGTGGAATTAGAGATAAAAAGGCGGGGATAAGAAGTTGTACAGACTAGCCAAGGCGAGGGAGAAAAGGTCCCGAGACTTGGATCACGTGAGGTGCATCAAGGGTAAGGACGACAAAGTGCTGGTGGAGGACGCGCATATTAGGCGTAGGTGGCAGTCTTACTTTCATAAACTCTTGAATGAAAAAGAAGATAGAGGCATTGTGCTGGAGATCTGGAGCACACTGGTAGGTATAAGGATTTTGGGTATTGTGAAAATATTAGGTTGAGAAGGTTCAGGGTGCTGTGCGAAGGATGCGCATGGGACGAGCGACCGGGCCTGATGAGATCCAAGTTGAATTTTGGAAAAGCACAGGCAGGGCAGGTTTGGAGTGGCTGACGAAGTTGTTTAATGTCATTTTAAGACGTCGAGGATGCCCAAAAAATGGAGGTGGAGTACAATGATTCATTTGTATAAGAACAAATGTGACATCCAGAGTTGCAACAACTATATGGGTATCAAACTGATAAGCCACACTATGAAAGTTTGGGAAAAAGTCATGGAGATGAGGGTGAGAAGAGAAGTGTCTATCTCCGAGAACCAGTTTGGATTCATGTCGGGGCGGTCGACTACAGAAGTCATTCATCTTATTAGGAGGTTGATAAAGTAGTATATGGAGAGGAAGAGAGACTTGCATATAGTTTTCATCGACCTCGAGAAGGCATACGATAAAATCCCTAGGGAGGTTCTATGGAGATATTTGGATGTTAGAGGTGTACATGTGGCATACACTAGGACAATTAAGGATATGTGTGATGGAGACAAAACCAGGGTACGGACAGTAGGAGGATACTCGGAGCACTTCCCAGTGATGATGGGGCTGCACCAGAGATCAACTCTTAGTCCATTCCTATTTGCCTTGGTGATGGATGGACTGACACAACAAATCCAATGGGGGGTGCCATGGTGTATGTTATTCGCAGATGACATAGTCCTGATTGATGAGACCCGCAGCGGAGTGAACGCTAAGCTAGAGGTTTGGAGACAGACTATGGAGTCTAAATGGTTCAGGCTGAGTAGGACCAAGACAGAATACTTGGAGTACAAGTTCAATGACGGGAGCAACCCTGAGATAGGCGTGGATGTGAGGCTTGGTACTCAGGTCATTCCAAATAAAGGGAGCTTCAAGTACCTCGGGTCTATTATCCAAGGAAATGAAGAGATCGATGACGATGTCACACATCGTATTGGGTCAGGGTGGATGAAGTGAAAGCTCGCATCTAGAGTATTGTGCGATAAAAAGGTGCTACCAAAACATAAAGGCAAGTTCTATAGGGTGGTGGTTAGACCGACCATGTTGTATGGGGCGGAGTGTTGGCTGGTCAAGACTTTGCACACCCAAAAGATAAAAATTGCGGAGATGAGGATGCTAAGATGGATGTGTGGGCATACAAGGAGGGATACAATTAGAAATAATGATATCAAGGACAGAGTGGGAGTGGCCTTGGTGGAGGATAAAATGCGAGAAGCTAGGTTGAGATGGTTCGACACGTGCAGATGAGAGACATAAATGCCCCAGTGTGGAGGTGTGAAAGGTTGGTTATGGACATGTATATGAGGGGTAGAGGTAGGCCGATAAAATATTTGGGAGAGGTGATTAGACGGGATATGGTGCAGGTGCAACTCACTGAGGACATGAACCCGGCAAATTCCCAAAATTCACTAAATTCTTCCTCGAGTCATAGACCGGTCACTCGTAGTCAACGGGCTATTTTTACACCTAAAAGACATTTTAATTTACATTCCAATGTCTCTAAATCCCCTTGCCCCGTAATCCTGTGTCCGCCTTAAATGACCCTAATTGGAAAATTGATATGACTGATGAATATAATGCTCTTATTGATAATAAGACATGGGAGTTGGTGCCCCGTCTATATGGTATTAATGTTATCAGGTCTATATGGATTTTTGCTCATAAAGAGAATTCAGATGGTTCATTTGCTCGACATAAGGCGTGGCTTGTGGGCGATGGTAAGACTCAGCAGGTTGGGATAAATTATGGTGAGACGTTTAGTCCGGTGGTCAAGCCGGCTACCATTCGCACTGTGCTCAGCTTGGCTCTATCAAAGGTATGGCCTATCCATCAGTTGGATATCAAAAATGCTTTTTTACATAGTGATCTCAAGGAAACAGTCTATATGCATCAGCCATTGGGTTTCAGGGATCCCAACCGTCCTCATCATGTATGTTTGTTGAAGAAGTCTTTATATGGGCTTAAGCAGTCTCCACGGGCATGGTATACGAGGTTTGCTGACTTTGTTTCGACTATTGGGTTCACTCACAGCAGGTCAGATAATTCCTTGTTCATCTACCGTCGTGGTTCGTCATTGGCCTACATTCTATTGTATGTGGATGATATCATCTTGACTGCCTCTTCCGATGCCTTGCGCCAGTCTATCATGGCCATGCTCAGTTTTGAGTTTGCTATGAAGGACTTAGGGCCCTTGAGTTACTTTTTGGGGATTGCTGTCAAACGCCATTCAGGTGGTTTATTTTTGTCTCAACGAAAGTATGCTGCTGAGATCATAGAGAGGGCTGGGATGTCATCATGTAAGTCCACTTCTACTCCAGTTAATGCAAAACCCAAGCTTAGTGTCGCGGCAGGTGCACCATACGAGGACCCGACCCGCTATCGCAGTCTTGCAGGGGCCCTCCAGTACCTTACCTTTACCAGATCGGATATTACGTATGTTGTTCAGCAGGTATGTTTATTCATGCATGATCCCAGAGTTGAGCACATGAATGCAATCAAACGCATCATTCGGTATATTCAGGGGACACTGGACTATGGGTTGCACTTGTATCCTTCATCTACATCCACACTTGTCTCGTACACAGATGCGGATTGGGGTGGTTGTCCGGACACCAGACGGTCTACGTTAGGATATTGTATGTTCCTTGGCAACAACTTGGTCTCCTGTTGGCAAAGCGTCAGGCGACTCTATCCCGCTCAAGTGCAGAGGCAGAATATCGAGGGGTAGCTAATGTGGTCTCAGAATCATGTTGGTTACGTAATTTACTTTTGGAACTTCATTGCCCCATTCAGAAGGCAACCTTAGTATATTGTGATAATGTTAGTGTCATCTACCTCTCAGGCAATCCGGTTCAGCACCAACGCACTAAGCATATCGAAATGGACATTCACTTTGTCCGTGAAAAGGTTGCTCGGGGGCAGGTACGCGTATGTCATGTCCCGTCAAGATATCAAGTTGCAGACATCTTTACAAAGCGTCTTCCCTCGGTACTCTTTGAAGATTTTAGGGACAGTCTCAGCGTTCGAAGACCGCCCGCTATGACTGCGGGGGGGTGTTAAATAAAGCAATATACACACAATATACATGTGTATATTGCCTTATTAAGGCTCTCGGTTTACTGCCAAGATTGAGGCTCTCGGACTGGGTAGTTTATGGTAAGTAAACAATGTAAGAATATTGTATATTTGGAAAATATATGTGTAGTATATTGTAATGTATTTGTTACCTAAATTAGGAATATACACTACCATAATGGTAAAGTTAGAATTATGGTAGAATAAGATTTAGAAATAGAATTGGAATATTTTGTATCTTGTATATATACATATTCAAGTAATGAAAATAATCAAGGAGATTATTTCTTTCAGATGCATCATCAAAATGTAAGTTAAATTAGTTCATCACAAGCCATGGACAATTCAAATTAAAAGACATGTTCACAATTGTAGTGTTTTTGAGAAGTCGTGAGTGTTTTGTTGGAGCATATACGTTTTTTTAGAAAATACTTTTAAATCGCCCTTTTTATACTTTTAAATCGCCCTTTTAAAAAATTAGTATAAAAGAAAGGGTCACAATGATACAATAATTGTCCAAGTCACATAGTGAGTGTGAAATTATTTACCCATTACAGTTGAATTTAAAAACGTAATTACGAATATGCGGATCAAGATAACCAAATTAATAAAGTAAAACCAGAATTAATAAGTTAATATATAGGAAATGCAATGAAACTGAAGTAAAATAGCTTGTATCCCTAAGACAATGTGAGCTTCGTATCTCCTGCCTAAGACCTTAATTATGCTTGGAAGCTTTGAAAGCTAAGTAAATTGTTTGTTTTCTTATATAATTCGGAATGCCTCTATTTATACTTGTGATGGAGGAATAATGTCGTGACTTCTTTATTTCTACTATAAATGTCAGCAATAATAAATAATAAAGAATGATAAATATTGGAGGAAGATCCGGATCTTCCGTAATGGCCGACTGTTGAGCTTGCTATGATGTGTGCTCGGTGAATTGACATGTTTCTGCGGACCTCTTGCGGCCTTATTTTCCCGGAGATGGAGAATCGAGCTAACCTTAATTCGGCTTTGAATAAGTACCCGATACTTTCTTACTTGCTGATCTACACGTGATATGGCACTTACTGTCACGTGTCAACAATAAATGCGTCCACCTGGTGCCTACAAATTTTGCCCAATACGATAAAGTACAGAAATATATGTACCACGTCCATACTCAATTATTACACAAATAATGAATCACCAAATATACCACGTTAGATGTTAGCCCATTTGGAACTTGGTCGTTAAGAGGCTCATCGTAGTGAAACCAATGTTTTAAGATGTGGGGGCGTGAGACGAGACATTTTACGCGGTATGGAGCGAGGTGTAAGTCTCGGGACATGGGGCGTTAGTCTCATGGATTTACGGGGCGTATGTCTCATGTAGCTTCAATTTTATAATTTTAATACTTGAAAATATAAGCAAAGGTAAATTTTAATTAAAATTCTGCAAATAAATTCAAATAAATGACCAATAATATAAAAAAGTTATTATCATTATTATATGAGAAAAGTAAAAACATAACAAATGATACTCTGTAATAGCCTAGATAATCTTTAAAATAAAATCTTCATTCACTTCATTATTAATCTCCACATCTATTAGTTCTTTCCACCATCAACTAATATTTGCACTGATTTTTATTTATATATTTCAAAGAAGGAGAAGTATGAAAAGTGTAATAGCAATGACAAAAAACGGAAAAAGTTGCTTCAACAACATAATGCTATAAAATCTCTATCCTACCAATATCAAACATAAACATTTAAAAAAATTATTTATGACAGTGCTATTTATATATTTTAGGAAAAATCATTACAACATGATAACATAAAGTATAAATATCACTATACCAATAATAAAAATTATAACCTATAGCAAACATACATTTAAAATTAGAAAAATCAAATTTAACGCCTAGGATATACGCTTTTACGTTCGGGGCTTACGCTTTCATGTCAGGACTTACGCCTCAAATTCTAGGGCGTACGCCCTATGGATCTACGTCTTCCATTTGTGCTCCAAAGCGTTTTTGGTACGCCCCGCTTTGGAGCTCGCTCCGAAACTCACCTCGAAAACGCCTCTGAATACATCGAGTGAAACCAGCAATATGGTTTGTCCTTGAAAAACACTCCAAATTATTTATTTTCTCACGTTATTGATTAATTAACCATTACAAACAGTAATTGCATTTTTTTAGTTTTTCCATATTTTGGCATTTTAAACATTTCTATAGCAAAATCATTGTGTGAAGATAAACATCGAAGAAGAAGAAGAAAATAGGAAATTAAAGGCAAAGTAAACCTAGGATAGAATTAATACTCCCTCCGGTTTAGAAAGTGTATTTTTTTTTTGGTTAAAAAAAAGTGTTCACGTACCAAGTTAAGAAAAATTAGCCTTATTTTTCAGATTTATCCTTAATAAGTTTTAAGTGGCCAACTCTCAATAAATATTTTATTAGGGGTAGTTTAATCAAATTATCTATTTTTATCTAAGAGTTAGCATTTTTTTAAGAAGTGTGTAAATAATTAAGTGGACATTGTTTTTAAACTGGAGGGAGTATAAAATAAAATGGGAAGAAAGGTATATAATTAGCTGCAGTACTAAATTAAAGACAGTGTAGCTGGCTAGTTAATTCATTTTCGAAATTGAATATACAACATCATGTCCGAAGAGAACAACACATTCTCTAAGTCTCAATTAAAGATACATAAAGTGAGAATACTTAATGATCACAATGAAAGATGACAACTTCATATTACCACTTTCACTTGTGGCGTCCCTCTCTTCTGATGGTTTATTGTACTAACTTCTTTATAATATATTTAACTATGATATCTATTTACAAGATACGCTTTTACTCTTTAAAAGTGTCGTCGGGTGCATCGCGAATCCTCTAGAAGTAATGCATTTTTTAAAGATTTGATACGGATGTAACAATTCTTTTGAAGAGCTCGGGCAACATAGCAAGATACTAATTAGCTAAGGTTCTAATCAAACATATTGTACTTCCAACCTTTGATAATTAAAATAAGCTCCTTATAACCCTTTCTTTTTCCAATATTTATACTTGTTTTCAATTGTTGAGGTCTAGATATCGTCAGTCCAATCGTTGAGCTCGTTCTCATAGAACAAGCCATCGACGATTTGATCAATTAGGGAATCGATGAAGGTGTTGCAACCAACGGTGAAAATCCGGCCAACTTTGCTGCGAGAACTTGAAGTCCAAGCAAAAATGGCAGCACAAGCTACAGCTGCAATAGAAACACCAGCAGCTTCAGCTATTCCTTGAAAATCAGTCTTTCTGAATACTGAATTTCCAGTCACAACTTCCATCGACACTGTTGCTGCAAATACAATCTGGAGATGGACAAGTAATTAACTAAGAAAATTCTTGAGCTTTATGTACTGACAACATAAATAACTTTTTTACTACTAGTGCCCTTTAATCGGTTATTGCACGTCGTTACTATTTTTCAAATTATCATATTTGACATGAAAGTAACATGTTGTAGGTCAGCTTAACCTGATAATATAAAGAATCTTTTATACTTTTTGATTTCTTTTTTCTTTTTTAATTTCTCACCTAATGTTTAATATCCGTGTAAAGGATATTCATACACACGACTAAAATCTGAAATCTCTAATTAAAAATAAAGGAGTGTTTACCGCTCCACTACAATTCTCATCGGTAGAAATAACTTGTATAAAGGTAATTCTGGTCTTCTAAATATCGTTAAAGAATAAGTCAACTTTGTTTTCCTTCAATAAGAACTTGTTGGAAATTTGCCTTTGGCGGGAGTTGCGATCGACCAACTTTAACGGCTTAAATACTAGTGTTACGTATGTTGGAGAATTCGGTTCTTCACACAAGCATGATCTACTAAGTACGTAGATAACCGTAGGGCCAAGAATCGTCAAATTTTATTGAGAAATGAAAGAGATATTGGTCCACGAAGTGAGGTGTTTGAAGCATGGAAAGTGTGGTGTTGTGTTCAATTCTCCCTCATCGGTAGAGGAAGAAAGAATTGTTGTGTATATAAGACTCGAAATTGGTTTGGGGTTTGGGACCCCAAGGGGTATCCCATGTGTTTAAAGGAGGGAGGACCTAGATGTGCTTCGGTTCGAGGAAAGACCACACGCGCCGCCGCCGCCCGCCCGTCCGGTTCCGAGTTCACGGGCCACGGGCCTTCTGATATTATCTTTTTGGGCCAGAGAACTTTGCCAGAAGTACAGTTTGATCCCTGAAGTTTTCAAAAAATCAGAATTTCGACGGTCAAAGCAGAAACGCCCAAGCACTCAATTCAACCATTTATTTTGGCTGAATTACTCCTCCTATAATGGCCAAATCCGTTGGTCTTTCACCATTTATTTTGGTGGCTTTACTACCTCCATAATGACCATTATTTGGCCAATAATGGCTGTTATGGGGGCAGTTAAACAGCCCTCCCTCACCTATATAAACACCCCCTTACACCATTGTTGAGCACTACAAATAACAGTTTATACAACTCACGAAAATACACAACCAAAACAGTTTTCTTCCTACAACTTCCAAGCATCATTTCGTTACTCAATATTCTTCACGGTAACATTTGAGTTTCCTTTGCTCAAGTGTTCCATTGCTGTTTTATCTTGGGAGACAAATTGTCCAGGACGTATAAAGGATACATACGGGGCAATATTGTCTTAAGGACAGAGTGCCACACTCGACTCAGCAAAACTAGTTTCCATTTTTCCGTCTTCAACAAAATTGTAATTTCAGTTTTGTGGTTCTATTGTAATTTTCAGATTTCTAGATAAATTATTGAATCTTTGTTTATCCTTTCGAATACTTATAATAGTTATATACTTTCCGTACTACTTTATAAAGTACCATAGAGAAAAAAAACCCAACAGAACTTTCGAAACAAAAAACTAAGCCAGTCAAGTTTCCTCGAATAGTTTAGTGAACTACCAAAGTGAACGCCCAGTGAAGGAAAAAAGTGATCTTGGTATCGATTGGTGAGTGAAAAATAGTTATTAAAAAACATATTCACTCCGTCCGAGTTTCTTAGTTTAATTAGGCACAGAATGTAAGAAATAAAAGAGACTTTTAAAGTATGTGTACCTAAATTAAAGATGTGTATAATATACTAAAATATCATTTAAATCGTTTGATGTACATTAAATTGTGTATAATTTACTAAAATGTGTATAATGTATTAAAATGGGATGGTTAGTACATTAAACTGTGTATAATGTGCTAAAATGTTCTTTAAATCGTGTGATTATAAATTTGTCATGTAACATGTTTGAATTGTCAACTTACTAAATATAGAAAAACACACTTTTTTTTTAAACATACCAAAAAAGAAAGTAATACACTTAAATGGGATGAATGGAGTATATATATACTATTAAAGGATTAAAAATCTTAAGATAGTATTAGTCAATGAGAGAGTTTATTTTTTTAGTAGTATAGAAAGGTTTTGACAATATTTACGCAATTTAAGATAATTGTACGGAGAATGAATTTCTCATAAATCACAATATTTTTAGAATCATGATTTCGTTTTTTAGAAAACTACCTTAATTTCCCTCTCCCCCAGTATCATACACAAGACTTTTTGTTGACCATGATTTTCACCCGTACTATCCAATTTATGTTTGGTGTATGCTGGTCAAAATACTTAATACTAATATTTTACTATGAATTTGTGTATAATTCTTTAAAAAAAACAGTTAAAAATGAAATATTTAAAAAGCTACACGAAAAATATTACAAATCAATATAATTCATTTTTTTTTAAAGTTAGAAAACATTATAGTTAAAGAAAAAATGATTTTGACTCTCCAAATAGACACATTTACATAAAATGAAACGTAAGTAATATTTTTTTCTCTAATTCTTCTTGTTACATAGAGATATTAGATTTTCTAAATAAAAAATTAAAGTTTAATGTTCAGTTGAAAAAAACTCGATCAGTTTGATTCATATGCGCCTTTCAAACTAAGACAGAAATAAGAATTAGCTACCTCATCCATTTTTAAATAGAATTAGCTAGAAATTTTATTGTTTAGCTACAAAATTTATTCATTAATTCTCGTCTATTTAGTAATGACTGAATATTATAAGACTACTAATATAATCTTATAATATTAAAGTTAATTACATACCATGGCAAGTCGACCAGAGATAATCTCAAAATCTTGACTCTTCTTTGAACTCTCAATATAATCCGACAACGTTGCGAAAAAAGGCGAAACCTCGTCATCTTCTCCATGAAACCCGTTTTTGGTCTTGATGACTCCGACAGGATCCGACCCGAATGACCTTAAAGTAGTCAACCTCGGCTGCAACATTATTTTCCCATTATTATTCTCCTGCCCCGCGGGTTCTGATGATGATGACACTCTCAGCTTCTGAACCGGTGTAAAAACCGCCGGTTCAGCCTTATGAGTCTGTGGTTTAAGTTCACAGAAAACGGGTCGGGCTCTCAAGGCCATTGGAGAATTAACAAGAAAGAATCTAAGAGATGATTCCTCAAAAGTGGGAAAGAGAGAGAGAGTTTGAGAAAAGTGGGGTTACTCAACTCAAGGTTGACACAGAGAAAGAACTCAGTCTTTCCGCATTGGCCCTACACCTCTTTCGTTCTATGAACCAGATAAATGGCGCATCTATAAGATTGGAATATTAGGGTGAGTTTTTTGTATTAACTCAAATGGTACTTTTACTATGAGGGTCGTCTATTTTCGTTCTTGTTATGTTTCAAGTACATATGTTCTTGTAAGTTTGTAATAATTCAGCACTTTTAGTCTAACTAACGGAATATTCGAACGAGCGACTAAAACTAACGAAAATGTCACATGTTTTCATGTTATGGAGTAAAAAATGATCTCGATAGAAATATTCTTCTCTCATTTTAATGTTTTTCTTTAGTGTCAGTGCTAATCAAAAAAATTTCAGACGAAAGAGTTACTATAAAATTTTAAGGACGATCTGCTAGGGGCGAAATTATATTGCAATTAGGAAAAAAATGAAATTATTGAGAAGACCTGATCATAATCGATATTTAACTATGTCATATAGAACACATGGCATTTTAGTTAGCTTTAAATAATCTATGGCTGGCCAGTGGGTCGTGATCGGGTCCGTCGGGTTGGGACAAGCGGGATTTGCCGCCGTCCCGTCCCATTTTCGATCCCGTCGGAACCGGGGCGGGGCGATTTTTTTTTTTTGCACTTAATTTAAAAAATAACGTATATATATAACTCAATAATTAAACAAGATAGTGTAATAAAAATATCCCAAGACTATTTTTGTGCATCTTATATTATTTAATAGACATATAATTTTTTTTGTAATACAAATACAATTGTCAAAATTGCAATTTTGTGGTGTTGTTCAAAAGTTGCAAATTACATAGTAAAATTTCAATTAAAAAAATTACATTTTGAAAAAAACCTGTTCTAGTTTCTTGATAATTTCCTGTGATTCTTCGGTTGGAATTGATATTTGTTAGTCAAATTGCTCCACGTCGCTTCCACCACCTTCGGATAAGATTTCGTTGTAGTTTTCGTCTTCTTCTTCGTTGATCTCCGGTTGACCGCACCTTCTCCGCTCCGCTCGTATCCAATCTCTGAATAATACTACAATCTCCAAGCTGTCTTCGGCTAATGAGTGTATGTGCTCTCCTATTTGATATATGCCGACAGAAAAAGCGCTTTCAGACGCCGTTGATGACGCTTGAATGTTCAAAACATCTCGGGTCATCATTGAAAGTGTCATAAAGGTCTTCTTATTCCCCCTTCAGTATTTCAGCAAGTCTTCACATCCTTCTTCATTGAGAACTGCTTGGTACAGTACAGAACCCTGCAAAACAAAAATATCAAACACTCTAATTTGGTTAGTAGCGGTACGGCCGCACATTCTATTTCTGAGGCTTTCAATACTAGCCGCAGAAATAGCATGTCTTTTGTGAGGTTGTGTTGAAGAAGAAGAAGATGGTATGGAAGTCGGTAGGTTGCTAGCACTTTCTTGTTGGTAAAACCTATATACTTTTTTGCATTCGTCTTCTACGCTAGACAACACTTCTTCTTTAGTTTGTTCAATAGGTGGTGGGTGATTTGAATTTTTGGGACTTGGAGGTGATAGTACTGCTATACAATCGTAAATAATTTCAATAAGTGATTTAGTACCATCTATTTTAATAGTCGGATGTAATACAACACCAATAATATAAATAGTAGGAATAAGAATAAAATATTTTTTTATTGTGATAAACATTTTTTTAATAGATGCCTTATAAGCTGGTTTATCCATATATTCATTAAGCAGTAAAAATATTAGAGCTATATAAAACAACATAGTTGAAATAGTAGGATAATATATACCGAAAAATTCTTTTGTTGCTTGAAAAAATTTCTCTAAAAATAAAATAAGTTCCGAATTTTTTCCCCAATCGCTATCTACAACCATATCAGTTGGATTTTGATTATGAGAGTTAAAAAATAAAGTTATAGGTTTTCTATAGTCATAAGCAACAAGTAGTTGCTCGTATAAAGAATTCCACCTAGTGGGTACTTCTTCTGGATTTTTCTATAAGGTAGTTGGCAATTGTGACAAGTTTTTTTATATTCTTTTCTTCGTTGTATTCTATTATTTTATAAAAGAAAGTTTATAGCAAATTGTATTTTACTAAGAATGTCTTCAAAAAGTGATAGATCATCCTTTACAACTAAGTTATATATATGACACACACATTTTATATGAAAATGATCTGGAAAAGACGGAGTTAAACTATTTTTTAAAATTGTAATAGCATAATTGTTAGAAGAAGCGTTATCTAATGTAATAGTCATAATTTTATCAGTTATTCCGTAATAATCGCACACTTGATAAATATTTTCTGCAATAAAAGTACCAGTGTGTCTATCATTTATATATCTATACGCTAAGATATGTTTTTGCATAGACCATTTATAATTTATCCAATGACAGGTTACCGTTAAATAATCATGATCGTTAGTACTACAGCCTATATTAGAAGTGATAACCACTTTGCCATTAAAATGATATTATGAATAACGTAAACACTATTGATATTCATGTGCAAATTTAAATACATCTCTCTTAACAGTTGATCTAGGAAAACCGTTAAAAGCAGGATTATACATATCTTTAATGTAATGAATAAAACTGGGAGATGAAGGAAATGAAAAAGGTAAACCCTCCACAGTAACTAATTTTGCTATTGATTCCCTATCTCTATATTTATTGTAATTAGGGCCTACAATTTCTTCCGTCGTGGGGTTAATTTGACTATGTACTTGATCCGGAACAGTATGTGGACCTTGACCTGATGGAGCGGACGTTTGCGCACCCGGTTTTGAAGCCTCGTATTGGGCATAACTAGCTGGATGAGCCTTTGCTACGTGTCTCATTAAAGCCCCCGTCCCACCGTGACCTTTTCCAGTTTTAAATTTTAAAACATCTTTACAAATTACATCTAGCTACTTGATTCTCTACGTCCCTATCAAAAAATGTCCATGCATCT
Source organism: Anisodus acutangulus (assembly GCA_029783415.1). Taxonomy (NCBI): domain Eukaryota; kingdom Viridiplantae; phylum Streptophyta; class Magnoliopsida; order Solanales; family Solanaceae; genus Anisodus; species Anisodus acutangulus. Next base: position 44,699,240 of record CM056495.1, on the reverse strand, counting down.
GATTTTAATGGTCGTTTTGCTGGACCTCGTCTCATACTAGGGGGAATATGAGACATTTCAGTTGAAGGTGCACTAGTGGGTGTGTTGTCATCTACATTAGTATGTGTATCATCTAGATCATCGTCTAAATTAAAGTCTTCTTGAGTTCCAGAAAATAGATCCTCGTCTAAATCTAATGGTATTGTAGGAAAATGTTCAGTATCAACAAAATTATCCTGTGTAGGAATAAGATTCTGTCTAGAAGAAGTACCCTTGCCCATGTTGCCCTACTAGAAGAAGCTTGACCCATACCCGTAAGCATACGTTTAAATCCTTCCATTATAAATTTATAATTATACTAATAAATAATTAAAGTAAATGAAATTAAGTGCGCTAAATAAAATAAACAGACAATAATAATTTAATGAAGGAACGAATGTACCAAACGTCGACGTGTAATCGAGAGAGGTTGAAAATTAAAACTTTGCTCGATGGAAGATCCTCAAGCTAGTTGCCAACTTCACTCCCAAATGAATAAATAAAATTCAATATTTAGTAGACAATATAGACTTGTAGAGAGATAGATTGAGAGAATAGAGATTATGTAGGAAGATTTGCCAGAAAGATGAAGCGAAAATGAGGTATTTATAGTTGGGAAATTGAGTTAAAGTGTAAATATAATAACTTATGAGTTAAAAATAAATATTAAGGGTGTAGGGGGGTTGGGGGAGGGGGGAGGCTAAAAATGGCCGTTGCACAACAACCAAAATGTAAAATGGTCGTTGGTGCAACGACTATTTGTGCGAAGGGGGGGTTTCGGGCGGGATCGGGGGCGGAACCGGGATTGGGTATAGGCCTGGCGGGATTGGGGCGGGTCAGGACGGGTCGGGACGAGACCATGTCCCGTCCCGGTTCGAGTCCCGATATCGCAATTTTTTTTTAAAAGTCGGGTTCAGGGCGCCCACTAGCCAGCCATAAAATAATCTGTAGAAACCGAAATAACTAGTTATAGTAAGCATGAAGGGGCTAAATTAAATGAAATATGTTCTTTTATACATATGTTTAAAAAGCACTTACCTAAGTTTCAAATGGTGTGGAAGTTTCATCGATTGGACTAAAGCAATCAATATACACAATTTTTTATGACATGTGTGCTCAGGGTAATATAATAATAAGGATAAAACTAGGCGTACCTCTAAACTTAAGTGACCATTTTGATTTAAAATAAAAATGATAATTTTTGAAAATTGTGATTTAAAACATGTCATAATATTTTATGATTATAAAAAATTTAAAATTCGTGGTTTTAAATATGTCATAATATTTGTCAGTTATAAAATCATCTCATTACGGATAAAATCAATAAGTTTAAAATTAATTATTTTCGTATTTAGAAGTATGTCATTATTTTTTAAATGAACAAAAAAAGAAAATATGTTACATAAATTAAACTAAAACGGAGGAAGTAATATGGATGAAAATAGATGATCCTAAACTTTAGGGACCATTTGGATTGAAGACTCATCATGGGGGTACGGCTTAGGTTTTGGTGGTGATCATGAAGAGTCCACGTCTAAGAAAAGGGATGTCTGGTGTAGGACTATAGTTATTGGGTGGAGAGAAAAAAGAGAATACGTGGTTGTTGAATTGGTCTGTAACGTTGTTTTCAAAGCAGTAATGACGGCTAAGAAATGGACAGAGAAATGAGTAATGACTAATGATAAATTATTGGTTGGAGAACTTTCTATGAATGGATGGCTTTGCTTTGTTAGTGAAAGTGATTGGTGGTTTTGGAATTGCATGCAGGGGCACAGTAGGGTTGCTCAAGCAACGGATCTCTCTCTATCTATAGTACGAGAGATATGATCTATAGTACGAGAGAGATGTGTGTAAAAGAAATAATCCCCTTAATTATTTTCATTGATTGAATATATATATACAAGTTACAAACATTTTTCTACCATAATTCTAACTATACAATATGATAAGTGTATATCCTAATTATGGTAAGTGTATATCCTAATCTAGGTAACAAATATACTACAATATACACACAATATATTTTCCTTAATATACAAGATTTGTCCACTGATTTTACGCCTCACTCCTCGTGATGGGTCGTGACCGGCCGCTTCCCGTGATGGGTCGCTCGCCTCTGTCGAGAGGCCCAACAAAGACCGGGCCTTTCTTTGATCGGGCCGTTGTCGACCGCCGCCGATCGCTTTAGTCCATCAATATACGTGTGATATACACTGATGTATATTCAGTGTATATCACATGTATATTGCTTTGTTTAACACACACCCGCAGTCATAGCGGGCGGTTTTTGAACGCCGAGATCGCCCTAAAATCTTCAAAGAGAACCATTTGGTAGACCGCTTTGTAAAGATGTACGCAATTTGATAACGAGGCGGGACATGACATACGCGAACTTGACCTTTGCAACCTTTTCACGGACAAAGTGAATGTCCATTTCGATATGCTTGGTGCTTGGTGTTGAATCGGGTTACCCAAAGGTAGATGACACTAATGTTATCGCAATATACCAAGGTTGCCTTCTGAATGGGACAATGAAGCTACAAAAGCAAATTACGTAGCCAACATGACTCGGAGACCACATTCGCTACCCCTCGATATTCTGCCTCTGCACTGGAGCGTGATATAGTTGCTTGATGTTTTGCCGACCATGAGACCAAGTTGTTGCCAAGGAACATACTGATGTAAGTCGGCCGTGCGGTGTCGGGACAACCACCCCAATCAGCATCCGTGTAAGAGACAAGTGTGGATGTAGATGACGGATACAAGTGCAACCCATAGTCCAGTGTCCCCTGGATATACCGAATGATGCATTTTATTGCATTCATGTACTCAACTCTGGGATCATGCATGAATAAACACACCTGCTGAACCGCATACGTAATATCTGGTCTGGTAAAGGTAAGATCTGGGAGAGCCCTCGCAAGATCGCGATCTGGGTCGGGTCCTCGTATGGTGCACCTGCTGCGACACTTAACTTTGGGTTTGCATCAACTGGCGTGGAAGTGGACTTACAGGATGACATCCCAGCCCTCTCGATGATCTCAGCAGCATACTTCCATTGAGACAGAAACAACCCACTTGAATGACGTTTGACAGCAATTCCCAAAAATAACTCAAGGGCCCCAAGTCTTTCATAGCAAATTCAGAACTGAGCATGGCCATGATAGACTGGAGCAAAGCATCGGAGGAGACAGTCAAGATGATATCATCCACATACAACAGAATATAGGCCGATGACGAACCACGGCGGTAGATGAACAAGGAATTATCTGACATGCTGTGAGTGAACCCAATAGTTGAAACAAAGTCAGCAAATTGTGTATACCAGGCCCATGGAGACTACTTAAGCCCATATAATGATTTCTTCAACAAACAGACATGATTAGGGCGGTTGGGATCCCTGAAACCCAACGGCTGATGCATATAGACTGTTTCCTTGAGATCACCATGTAGAAAAGCATTCTTGACATCCAACTGATGAATTGGCCAAGTCTTTGAAAGAGCCAAGCTAAGCACAGTGCGAATGGTGGCCGGTTTGACCACCGGACTAAACGTCTCACCACAATCAATTCCAATCTGCTGAGTCTTACCATCACCAACCAGTCGCGCCTTATGTCGAGCAAAGGACCCATCTGAATTCTCTTTATGAGCAAAAATCCACATAGACCTGATAACATTAATACCAGATGAACGGGGCACCAACTCCCACATCTTATTAGCAATAAGAGCATTATATTCATCAGTCATAGCAATTTTCCAATTAGGGTCATTTAAAGCGGACACATGATTGCGGGGCAAGGGGGATTTAGAGACATCCGAATGTAAATTAAAATGTCTCTTAGGTGTAAAAATACCCCGCTGACTACGAGTGATCGGTCTATGACTTAAGGAATAATTAAGGGAATTTTGGAAATTTTCTAGGCTCGGGACGGACTGGCCAGCAAGTAGTGGGCCTGCTGGCCCAAATCGGTACATACTGGATTCGACTTCTGGACCAAATCCAGCGGGCTGGGTAGCCCAATATTTGGAGCATTCAAGTGGTGGTATCTTGTGGGGCGGTAGGCGATGGGCGCTGGAGGATTTTGGGTACGGGAGATGTCCGAAAAATTCCGAATAATATACGGGGATATTTGGTCATCCAAAAAATTATACGACTTAGGTTCGGGAGTATGAACTTTCGTAAATGGGAATTGAGTTTCATCAAAAATGACATGGCGATTGATTATGATTTTCTTGGAGGATAAATCAAAACACTTATAGCCACGATGATTCGATGGATAACCCAAAAACACACACGGGGTAGACCGAGCCTGAAGTTTGTGAATTGTGGTGGATGGGAATAATGGATAACACAAGCACTCAAAAATCCGAAGATGAGAATACGAAGGGTCCTTATTATATAGGATTTTGAGGGGGGGGGGGATATGTCAGACCTTTAGAAGGAAGTATGTTAAGAAGATATGTGGCCATTTGTAGAGCATGATGCCAAAAATATGGAGGTATGGAGACATGAATTAAGAGAGTTCGGATAATGTTATTGATGGAACGAATTTTGCGTTCGGCCTTACCATTTTGTGGAGATGTATGAGGACACGAAAACCTAAAATTGATCCCATTATTAGCACAGAAATCCCGAAACTCCCTATTATCATATTCTTTCCCATTATCACATTGAATATTTTTATGTCTCTTTCGAATTGAGTACGAATGAACGCTCTAAATTTGATGAAGATGGAAAATACTTGAGATTTATTTGCAATTGGAAACGTCCACAAAAATCTTGTATAATCATCTAAAAAGAGAACATAATATCGATGACCCACTGAACTTAGAACAGGAGACGTCCATAAGTCACTATGAATAATGTCAAATGGCATTGAAGTATGAGAATTGGAGTCTACAAATGGTAACTTAACAATTTTTCCTAATGAACAAGACTGACACATTGGAGTACGACTCATACCCTTATAAGAAATAAAACTATTTTTTATCTAAAACTGATAAAATAGAAGATCCCGGATGACCCAGACGAGCATGCCATATGGAAGGAGAGATGACTGCAAAAGCTGACGGCAAGGTTTGACTCGATGGACTGAAACCAGGCATGATAGGATACAGATCCCCCCTAGTATCACACCTCATGAGATGACTCCCCGTCTTGAAATCCTTCACAGAAAAACCAAAAGGATCAAATTCAACGGAAATAGAATTGTCAGTAGTGAACTTCCGGACCGACACTAAATTTTTAATCAATTTAGGCGCATATAAAGTATTTTTCAAGAGAAGAGGTGGATTGGGGGGAGACAACGTTTTCTTACCATAACCCTGAATTGGAATATAGTTGCAATTACCAACAATTATACCCCGAGGGGTGCTCAAATTGGAATAAGAGGAGAGAGTACCTGATTCAGAAGTCATGTGAGTAGTTGCCCCGGTGTCCATGTACCAATTTGGGTCCAGTTGAGTCAACCCCAACGTGTGCATCGCGACCTCGATATCAGTCTGAGTGGGGCCTGCTGCATGATGGGCTTGCGGAGGACGGGGCCCAAGAACTCCTGTCGTCTTGGTCTTTGGGCGTAGCCGCTGAGTTGGTGCTATTGGGCGGTGACGATGGGCGCCAGCTGGCGGGCGTTGGGCTCGATGTGGCGACCACCGCCACTGGAATTTCCTGCGTTGTATGGACTGTTGGCCCACGACCCACTGCCCCAGCCCTACTGCCATGGGCCCCACTGCTGGACCCAGGGGGGTGGTGGGCCACTGTTCACTGGATGGGACCCACCGCCTGCCTGCTGACCACCGGAACCGCCACTAGAACCACCGCGTTTGCCCCCGCGGTTTTTGTTATTATTCTTTCGATTATTCTTGCCGCCACCATTGTTATGATTTTGGCCCGAATTATTAACAAAACCCGACGGACTAGGAGATGACATCACCATGGCGACTTGGCTTGCTCCGGTAGCCGCCTTTTTTGCAAAATCGGCTTCTTCCAACATAAGCATGGAGCGGGCTTGATAGAAGTCGGGAAGAGGGTTTCTTTGGCAAAGGAGAGTTCCAACCCCATTATAGGCCTCCGAAAGACCGGCAACCAACCGTAGAACTAGACGATTGTTTGTTATTGGTGCGCCAACATTACGGAGTTGATCCGCCAACTCCTTTAGTTTCTTGCAATATGCAGAAACGTTTGGAAATTCGTCCATTCGAACGAGAGAGAATTCCTGCTCGAGTGTGACGACACGTGAATGTTGGTTGTCTTGGAATATGTCACGCAATCTATTCCATGCAGTCATAGCCGTGGTATCTGGCTCAATAATCATCTGTAGAAGGTTTACTGAAATAGTGGCGTATATCCACCGAAGAACAGTAGTATCAAGTGTAATCCATAACTCAGGATCCTCCGCATGAAGGGGTCTAGCGGGAGGAATGATGTGATGAAGAACATGATAAGAGATAGTGTGAATTTTAAACAACTCCGCCCACGTCGCATATTGGACGTTTTCCATCTCAAGGACAATAGGGATACTGCTCTTGATATTGGAAACTGTGAGGGCAGGGTAAAAATTGTTCTTAGACATATTGAAAGAACAAAGAGGAAAGGGAAATTTAAGAGAGGTGTTTGTGAGAGCGAAAGACGAATTTTGGAAGAGAAACCCGATGAGGGGGGGGGGGTCTCGGCCAAAGGGAGGCAAAAGTTTGAGAGAAAAAACTTTTGTTTAGACCTAGTCTCTTGATACCATGAAAGAAATAATCCCCTTGATTATTTTCATTGATTGAATAGATATATATACAAGTTACAAACCTTCTTCTACCATAATTCTAACTATACAATATGGTAAGTGTATATCCTAATTATGGTAAGTGTATATCCTAATCTAGGTAACAAATATACTACAATATACACACAATATACTTTTCTTAATATATAAGATTTGTCCATTGATTTTCTGCCCTCACTCCCGTGATGGGCTGCAATGGCTGCTCCCGTGATGGGCTGCCCTGGCCTCTGCCGAGAGGCCCAACAAAGTGGGCCTTTGCTGACCGGGCCGTTGTCGCACCGGCCGCCTTCGATCGCTTTAGTCCATCAATATACATGTGATATACACTGCTGTATATTCAGTGTATATCACATGTATATTGCTTTGTTTAACAGTGTGTAATAACCAATTTGGTCCCGAGGTAAGGAATAGCTAGTTACGCCAAAAGATACGGTATTGAAAGTTGATGGGAGTACGACTTTCTTATATATGCACGGTGGGACATAATGAAGGTTAAGTGTGAAAGATCAACCTTCAAGTCTTGATGTTCTCCGATGGCTATCTTTATATACGGCTCAACACTATTAGTGACCTGAAACCAAATTTATAAGAGACTTTAATATTTTTTGTCAAGAAAATTTATAATAGGACACATGTCATATGAAAGCCCCATTGATACCTACGGGAGGAAAATTTACTGGACTAGATCTCAACTCCTTTATATACTGCTTTGGGGTAAATTTCATCGGTTATCTAGCTTGGAGTTTATCATGTAAAGGGTATTATTTCTATTTTTATCACGTAAAAGTTATCCAATTTTAAGTTCATCACACAAAACAAATTTATTTTTATCACATAAAATTCATCCAACTCTTAATAATTATCTTAAATTCAAGATTGAACACTCAAGATTCAACAACATACGCAGGTATTCCCACATGTGGAGTTTGAGAAGGGTGATGTATACGCATCCTTATCTCTACCTTGTGGAAGTAGAGAAGTTATTTTCGAAAGGCCCTCTACTTAAACAAAGTAGTTTAAAACAAGTTTGAAAGGAAAATATCGTAACGAAGAACGGAACTGTATCAACAACAAATAATATAATAGCCGAAAGCAAAAGAAATAACATAGGCTAATGAAAAATCGATGAATAAGATAATAGAAGAGTGATGCTAAAGCAAAGGAGAAAATATGTAAATAGAAGGACCGGGAGACATTATTATAAGAGAGTACTACTACTAATATTGAAATGGAAAACTAATCACGATCAACTATCTACTAACCTTCTATCCTAATTCTCGATATCCATTTCCGCCTATATTATCCTGTCCTCGATAAGCTGAAGGAGTGTCATATCCTGTCTATCACCTCTCTTCAATACTTCTTCGGCCTACTTCTTTCTCTCTGCATCTCCACCATAGCTAATATCACACACCTCATAACCCAGGCATCTGTGGATCTTCTCCGAACCATCTAACTCTCGCTTCCCTCATCTTGTCCATCACAGAGGCCACTCCCATCTTGTCTCGGTCTTCGTTCCTAATCATATCCCTCCTAGTATGCTCACACATCTATTTGAGCATTCTCATTTTCGCTACTTTCATCTTCTAGACATGCCGATCTCTTGATCAGCCAACACTCCGCCCCATATAGCAGAGTCGGTCTAATATATCCACTCTATAAAAGCTTTCTTTTACATCTAAGTGGAACCTTCTTATTGCACAAGACATCGGATGCAAGCCTCCATTTCATCCCCTGCTCCAATATGATGAGTAGCATCATGTCAATTTCCCATTTCCTTGGATTATTAACCCGAGATACTTGAAACTTACTCTCTTGGGATGACTTGTGTACCAATCCTTACTTCTACATCTTTCTCGTGAGTATCATCTGAGTATCGTCGCTGAACTTGCACTCCAAATTTTATGTTTTAGTCCTACTCAACTTGAATTCTATAAATTCCAGAGTCTGTCTCCAAACCTAGTTAAACTATATATGGTATTACTAATGCATCGTTCCTATAAAAGTCAGGAATTCACTGGAGAGAAGAGTGTGCGTCGAGTATACTTCAACCAAGAGAAATTCGTACAATCAAGAGTCAAAAGAGTTGAAGTCGTGGAATGTACACAGGAACAGGTTGGACAAATGTTTCTTCGTCGCAAAGGATGAATGTAGTAGTTTTCTAATTGTAATTTCTCTCTCTCAACCCGCAAGGATGATCGAGTTGGTTGAGCACGAGATCATCAAATGGGAGGTCACAGGTTCATAACTCCGTGTATGTTTTCTGGTCGAGCTCATCGCACGGACCTTGTGTAGTGCGGTTTATCTCTCTAGTGTGATTTGCGAGCTATTTAATTAAAGTTGGGTTTACCCAGAGCACTCGAAGGGTAGCGACTACGAATTTCCTAGTATACACAACAAACATTGTAATCTCTGTAAGCTTTTGAGAAGCATATTTGCAGTTGTAATTTGTGGTAACTGCTTCAAACAAAAAATGCCCAAATTGGGGGAGTTAAATTTCAAATTGCAGCGGTTATAAACTCGGCGCCCGCAATTTGTTGTCAATGTAGTTTTTAAAACTTGTTTTTATTTTCTTGATGAGTATTACTATATATTTTTGCATTTATTTATTATCTTGCTATTTGTTGTTTCTGCGACATGTACTTTTCTTCTGAGTCGAGGATCTATCGGAAACAACCTCTCTACCTCACAAAGGTAGAGGTAAGCTATACATACATTATATCCTCCCCAGACCCACCTTAGACCCACCTTGTAGGACCACACTGAATTTCTTGTTGTTGTTGGCAATGGTTTTTAAAACTCTCGCAATTATGTTCGCCGCAATAAATTTGCAAGGTTTTGTTAAAAACCGTTGTAATCATTTTGGGGCAGTCAAATTGCGACAATTTAACCACCGCAATTCTTTCCTTACCGTTTTTAAATTATATTTTGCGGGGTTTATGACCCACGCAATTTAATTATTTCTCTTTTTATGTAATCTCCACAAATATTAGACTCTTAATATAATTCTTACAACTAATGCATATATAACATAAATTCATAATTAGACTTATAAAATCATTATTATAATGATGCCAACAGAAGTATTTTTCTAATAGGAAACATCAATACTTTATTGAATCATAAAAATGTTAGTAATGTCACAAGTCAACAAATTCTAGGTACACTTTTATGCCCAAAGAAGATAAGAAAAAAGAAAAAAAAGCAATACATCTTTTCTGTATATGCAATATTTAATTCAAATTGCTACTTCTGTAGCCTCCTTAATTCTGTCACTTGTTCTCTAAACTGAGCCTTCTTCAAGCACTTCACGTAGTATGTAATGTGTATGCATATTCTGAACTGCAAAAAAGAATTCAATCAACTCAACTGCTTCAAGGAAAAAAGAATGCAAATCTAAGCAAAGAATAACCACATGTAACCCAAAATATGGGTTTGTTGATAATCAAACTTACCAGTTGCACCCAATATAGTTAGCTAATTTCAAACTTCATAAGTGGAAAGCTAAATGTAGCTTTTCTTAACGTCCTAATACAGTCTTTTATCCTCAAAAACAATTTCATCAGAATATTGTTAACTTAAACAATAAAATTTCGTGGTATCCTACTGGACTATTTAAGTGTTGAGTTAATGATAAAAAATATACCTGAACTATCACCTTTTCGCGAGTTTCACACCTCAACATAATAATATAGATACACAATTGAATAATATTTTTCTCCCATAATTTCTCACATGATATCAGAGCGATTGTAAAATATTATCACCGGACATTTTTCCGGTGATTGAATATTATTTCCGGCACTGTAAGACGACCAGAAAGTTTCTACAAGTGTTGTGCAAAATCTGATAACAATATCAGATTCAACATCATCCCGCGACCAAACCCCATCAAATTGCTCCAGCAGAATCTTTCCCACGTGCCTCCCAAAGCTTCAACCCCAGCCACGCATCAGACACACTCGCCGGCGCATGAGGAATATTCCAACCAGCTTTTTGAGAATTTTCCTTTGGGTTGTGGTCGCCCAAGGTTTTTGAACCTATCCGCCCACCTTTTTTGAAATTTTCGGCTGCCGGAACCCTAATCCAGCGCCGTAAGATTTATTCTCAGGCAAAACTGCATTTTTCCGGCCATTTTTTGAGAAATTTCTTTTCCAAATAAGATTTTCCAACAATTCCGATCGCAATCGTATAATTTTCTTCATGATCCGATCACTTTTTTATTTTTCCGGCAATTGTTTTTTGGCAGCGTCTGGATCTCGTTTCTCAGCGTCATCAGCTAAATTTTGTCCTTTTTTGGTCAAATTTCTTAAAGTTTTGAACCATGTCTCTCGGATATGATATCTTTGGCTCTAAAAATACTAAATTGGAACTTCAAACCCTATGATTACTTCTGAACCATTAATGGAAGGTTCAAACTATTTAGCTTGGGCTTCCGCGGTTGAGTTGTGGTGCAAGGGTCAACGTGCTCAAGATCACTTAATGCAAAAGCCTATTGTGGTTAATGAAAAAGCAGATGCTCGTGAGACAGAAAAGGCCAAAGCACAGTGGGAGAAAGTTGACACTCTGTTATGTAGTCTCATGTGGCGATATATTGATCCCAAGTTGATGCCCTTGTTTCGTTGCTTCCAGACATGTTATTCAGTTTTGGAAAAGGCTCGCGCTTTATACAATAATGACATCTCAATTTTATGATGTGATAACTCGGATGACCAGCTTAAAGAAATAAGAATCAAATATGTCTACTTCCTTGGGACAAGTACATGCAGTCATGGAGGAATTTGAGCAGTTGATGTCAGTCACTACGAACGTTGAAAAACAACAAAAGCAAAGACAAATGTTGTTTCTAGTTCTTACACTTACTGGACTTCCTACTAACCTTCATTCAGTGCGTGATCATATTTTGGCTAGTCCTACAGTTCCTACAATTGATGAACTATTTTCTCGTTTGCTTCGTCTTGCTGCGCCTCCTAATCACACTGTGGTTTTATCACCAACCATTGACTCCTCTGTTCTCACATCTGAAACCATAGAGAATCGAACATCTCAGTTTATGGATAATCAATGAGGAGGAGGTCATTTTGGAAAATCTCAAACTAAGTGTAGTTATTGTCATAAATTTGGACACTCTCGCGACGTATGTCGTGCTCTACATGGTCCACCACCCAATGATGCTCAGTGTAGTTATGGTCATAAGCTTGGACACACTCGTGACGTATGTCGTTCTCTGCATGGTCAACCACCCAACAATGCTCATGGTGCTCAGACTGACATGAAATTCGAGGCTTTTATCTGAAGGGAAATATAATAAGTACCTTCAATATCGAGTAAGTAAACAAACATCTCCACAAATAACCACGGATTCTTAGCCTAATACTTATGTTTTTGGTAATTCTTTCATTTTTGTTTCACAGTCTAGTATCCCTCCATCATAGGTCGTTGACTTAGGCGCTTCTGATCATATTTCTGGTAACAAATCACTTTTGTCAAATATTATTTATTCACAGTCTCTTCCTCATGTTACTTTAGCTAATGGGATCTAAACAAAAATAAAATGGGCTGGACAAGCTAATCCCCTATCTTCTGTCACTTTAAACTCTATTCTTTATGTCCCTGGTTGTCCTTTTAATCTTGCATATGTTAGTCGTTTGACCCATGTCTTAAATTGTGCCATAATATTTCTTGATAATTTTTTTATTATGCAGGACCGCAGTACGGGACAGGTGATTGGTGCATGATATGAATCACAAGGTAAACAATCCACTCGTAATACTAACTCACATTATACCCTTTTAAGTTATCATCGTCTATCATCATCCCATTATGCCTTTGTATTATCATTACCCTCTATCCCCATTCCTAAGTCTACAGGTGAAGCCCTTTCTCATCTTAAATGGCGACATGCTATGATTGACGAGATGTCTGTTTTACACACGAGTGGTACTTGGGAGCTTGTTCCTCTTCCTTCAGGTAAATCTATGATTGGTTGTCGTTGGGTTTATGCAGTCAAAGTTGGTCCAGACGACCAAGTTAATCGGCTTAAGGATCGCCTTATTGCTAGGGGTATACACAAATATTTGGGCTTGATTACAGTTATACTTTCTCTCCCGTGATTAAAATAACATTTGTCCATTTCTTTTATCCATAGTTGTTGTCCGTCATTGGCCGCTTTATCAGTTGGACATTAAGAATGTTTTTCTTCATGGTGATCTTAAGGAAGAAGTTTATATGGAGCAACCACTTGGTTTTGTTGCTCAAGGGGAGTCTAATATGGTATGTCGATTGCGTCGATCACTTTATGGTCTCAAACAATCTCCTCGAGCCTAGTAGGGTAAATTCAGCACAGTAATTCAAGAGTTTGGCATGACTCGCAGTGAAGCAGATAATACTGTGTTTTATTGACATTTTTCTCCAGATTTAAGTATTTATTTGGTGGTTTATGTTGATGATATTATTATAACTAGCAATGATCAAAATGATATCACTAATTTAAAGCAACATCTCTTTCAACATTTCCAGACTAAATATCTTGGTAGCCTGAAGTATTTTTTAGGTATTGAGGTTGCATAATCCACGTCAGGTATTGTTATTTCACAACGCAAGTATGCCTTAGACATTGTTGAGGAAACAGAAATGATGGAATGTAAACATATCTACACTCATATGGATCCGTATGCTAAACTCCTGCCAGGACAGGAGGAGCCACTCAGTGATTCTGAAAGATATAGGCGGTTGGTTGGTAAGTTGAATTATCTCACAGTGACTAGACATGACATTTCGTTTCTTGTGAGTGTTGTAAGTCAGTTTATGGATTCTCCCCGTGATAGTCATTAGGATGCAGTTATCCATATTTTGTGATATATTAAGTTAGCTCTAGGTAAAGGACTGTTTTTCGAAGATTGAGGTCATGACCAGATCGTTGGATATACAGACGCTGATTATGCAGCATCACCCTCTGATAGAGGTTCTACATCCGAATTTTGGTTATTAATAGGAGGTAATTTGGTATCATGGAAGAGTAAGAAACAAAGTGTCATTGTCGATCTAGTGCTGAATCAGAATATCGAGAAATGGTTGTAACAACTTGTGAGCTAGTTTGGATTAAGCAGTTGCTCAGAGAACTAAAATTTGGAGAAATCAGTCAAATAGAACTTGTGTGTGATAACAAAGTGGCCCTTCATATCGCATCAAATCCAGTATTTTATGAGAGGACTAAACACATTGTGGTTGACTGTTACTTTGTTAGGGAAAATATACTTTACAGAGATATTGTTACTAAATTCGTGAAATCGAGTGATCAACTTGCGGATATTTTTACCAAGTCACTCAGTGGTCCTCGTATTAGATACATCTGTAACAAGCTTGGTACATATGAATTGTATGCACCAGCTTAAAGGGGAGTGTTAGAATAGGAATATGATCTGTATATAGTATCCTACTGTAGCATCCCGTACTTTCGGGCCATGATTTGAATCGCTAGACGTATGTATAATAGACCCGAAGTTGGAAAATTTTGGTCATATTCACGTATGCAAATAAAGAAGTTTAGTATATAAAAGGTTGAGGTCCCGAAAGTATTTATGACTTAAATGTTTGACGACGGGGATTGAAAATAATATATTATATGTATACCGAAAGAGGCTACGGACTAGTGTCATATTACGTGATCATGATAATGAGTATATGAGGTGTGTCAAAAATGAACTATTATTTAAGTTAATTGAGATGGAGAAATTAATTATCTGTGTAATTGGGTGTATGTTGAATTAGTGGAAGACATGGAGAATTATTAGTGGTTATTGGATAAGTGTGATTAATTGGATGAGTATCCTGGGAACCTTCCATGTGTCTCGTGACACAACGAGTAGTGGTGACTTATAGAATCAATGGATTAAGTGGCATCCTCATGGTAGGTAATAAAGGTTGTGGACCCCACTTATTTTAATAGAAAGGAAAGAAAGTTTGCTGTAAGACTCCACTTTAGAAGTTAATAATTCTTACTTATATAGGAAGCAACAACGTGCATAACAACAGACCATTTGACAAATTAATATTTAAGGGATCAAATGTTACGAGAATGGACATATTCATGGGTTCTCTCTTCGCTAATACGGTGGTAATTGCGTAGCTCGTCCTTTTTTCTTTGTTACGGATTGGAGCATTCTTTCAACTAAAGTAAGATTTACAAGGGAATTATTCTAAATATCAAAGATTAAGGTGTAGAGGAGGCTAATTTTGACATAGTGAGTAGAGGGTCGACAATAGAGGTATGTTAAGGCAAATTCTTCTTTCTTTTGGCATGTTCCATGTAACGAAATGTAACCGTAATATTATTCCATAAATTATTCTACTCTTAGTAGTTAAGAATGTTCATATTTTTTATTCCTATATTAAAAGCATGTTTAAATATGTTCCCAAATCCTTATTAAGGTTTGTGAGAAAGATGTTAATATTCCCAATGTTAGCCGAATGTGCAAGGATATTATGTCACTCAGATAAACTCAGAATTTTTTACTGTCATTCATGCATTTTATTCATGTATTACCCTGGACCATATATTGGGGATGAGAAATGGGATACGCAGATCACATGATTAGCTGAGATATGATGATGATTATGCCCACAGAGGCCGATATGATATGATGCTCACAGAGGTTGTTATGGGAAGGAAGATTCCCAATTAGGCCAATATTTATATGTATACCACATTGTGCATGACATTTAGGCATATTATGGCCCTCAGAGGCATTTTGCACAGACATGGTACTTAGGCATATTATGGCCCTCAGAGGTATTCTCTACTGGTTGGTTATTTCTTGTCTCATGTTACTTTCAGGTTTCTATTGTGCTATTTTTCATGCCTGACATACTCAATACATCAGTCGTACTGACGTCCCTTTTGTCTGGAGACGATGCGTTTCATGCCCGCATGCTTAGGAAAAGAGGATGACGGGTCGCCCTAGTAGGTTGCTGGTTCAGCTGATATTGGAGCACTTTATTTATTCCAGAGTTGCAGTCTAGTTGTGGTATGATATTTTTTATATGCATATGGGTATGGTGGGGTCCTGTCCCGACCTCATGATGTTACGTACTCTTTAGAGGCTAATAGAGAGTTTGTCATGTGTATAGTAGTCGTGTATGGCCTTATCGGCCTTAGTATGTATATATATATATATATATATATATATATATATATATATATATATATATATATATATATATATATATATATATGATTAGTGGTACTCGGCAAGTAAGGTCCGGGTGCCCATCATGGCCTTCTAGTTTGGGTCGTGACAAACTTGGTATCAGAGTAGGTCTTTCATAGGGAGTCTACAAACCGTGTCTAGTAGAGTCTTGTTTATGGGTGTATTGTGCACCACACTTATAAACATGAGGCTGCATGGCATTTAGGATGATGGTTACTTTCCTTCTTGATCTAGAATCGTGATATAGAGCTGAGTTGTAAGAATTCTCTTTGTAAATCTTATCGTGTTTATGATTACATCATTGCCTTTTTCCAATAGCGCTATGATTAGCCGGGAAATTGAGGTTGGATTGAGTGTAAATGCGAATAGTATGCTCTCTATTAAGACAGATCCGTCAGAGGATATGAGTAAGTTGCTTTCCCAGGCATGACTTCATCTTAGAGCATCCAATAGAGATAGGCCCTTGAGGGGTCAGGGATCTTATAAACTAGGGAGTTTATTAGTCAGGGATCGCCGATATTTAAAGGGTTGTAAGATGTCAATATCTCAGGGTCAAAGTTGTAAAGGTCGAGTGAGACTACCCTGACCATCTTGTAGTCAGTGTGGTCGGGTGCATGCCGTATTATGCCGCAAAGGTACATGAGGGGTTGATCTAGTGGGGCAGCCATGGCCACAACGTCCCGAAGTGTCCCAAGTTGATGCGCAAAGGTAAGAATAAGATGATTATGAGTTGTACAAATGAAATGCTGAAGACATAATTGGAAGGTTTAGTAGGTTATGAAAATCTACACATTTTACAATGACTCGTGCTGATTATAATGAGGGAATATGTTATGTACGTGCGACCTAAATTATAATATCTTACCTAGAATAGATTGAGAATTGTACCAGGATATCATTAACAAGAATGGATTGCCACAATCGAATCGTCTAAAAAGTGATCATCAATAAATTTAAGATCATGTAAAGTGATGTACCCAGAATAGTGAGCCCAAGTCATATATATAAGGATCGAGTTATCCACGATAGTGGAAGGGAACATAAGCCTGCGTAAAGGGCCATACCACGTATTATTGAGAATTACATATATCAATATTAGTAAGCTGAGGTATGCTATAGGTATTGGACTGGTAAGGTCTTTGGCTTCATTGTGCAGTATGTTACAATTCTAAATAACCTCTGGATAACAATAGCTTGTTGGGGGAATTGAGGGCGAGAACTATGGAACAATCAAAGAATAGTTGTAAGAAATATAAAAATGTTTAAGAAGTATGAATGGAATGGTATGCTCAAGTATCAAAGCAGAAATGTTTTTCGTTTAATGACGAGTAGAAGGAAGGATTACGACAAGAAGGATAAATGTGAATAAGATTATAGTTATGTAGGTTTCACAAAGGTATGATTACTCCAGAACAGCATAAGGATCAATGGTAGATGAGGGACAGTAAGAACTTTTTGACCAAAGGTGACGATTCTCTGATGTTCAGGAAGAGAGTATGAGAAATACTTTGAGATAAGGGATTTCCCCAGGGCAACTTGAAATGGAAATGTAGAGGTAAGACGAATGAGCACTCGATCGATAGGAAATCTAATAATGATAAGACCAGAAAGCTTGACAAGTCATTGGATCATGTAACACCGTGAATTGGATCTAAACATATGAAGTATCGGTTCCACAACACATGTAATCATATCTCTCAGAAAGTAGGTAATTAGAAGTAACAGTGAGTAAAGCTCGAGATTAGCACATAAACAGGTGAAAAGGGGCCAATGATGCATATGGATACAAGGTAGACATTAAAGATATATGTCAAGAGATAATGATATTATAATGAAGATAAAATGTCAGGCAAATACAGATGTCTATGAGCATTTTTGAAGCTGACCAAAGGTTCTACGAGATGGATAAAGTAATGGGTTTACAGTTTAACGAGATCAAGGAAATCTTTTTCAAAGCGCCATTGACAGAATGTCTTAGCCATGAGGCAAGTGAAGGAATTCGAATCTAAGCATAATGACCAGGTTCGGATATAGTAGGCCAACATCATGTAATGCAAAATTCTTTAGAATCTTTCACGTATAGAATGAGTGAACAAGTGTCAAAAGAAGTGAAGAAAAGATGTTGTTTATAATTACGAGTAGTGAGAAAGTACGAAAAAAAAGATTACTTTCAGACCATGAATGAGAGTTAACTACAACGATACGCGAACTTCAGATTCGATGACATTGTCCATGAAGCGTTCACGATTGAGATACTACACATATAAGAGTTTTCAGCACACCAGTTAGTAAACAAAGCTAAGTTGACAATAGAATTATTCACCACAAACGGCTTGACTAATGTGAGGACTAAGGAGAGAAGTTGACCTGAGGGAACACATCAGTTATCTAAATGGGAGTCCGATTGGAGGATTCAGATAGTGATAGCCCTATGACTCATAATACAGTAGGGTCATCCCTCATACTGGAAGAAAATGAACGTCATGATGAATATTCCATTTTTAGAGAAGATCGGGAAAGATATTTAACAAAAGAGAATCACAAACTTCGAGTATAATGAGAGAGGGACCCTCAGACAGAAGGTCCATTTGTGTATTTCCAATGTAGTAGGATTACAAGACAAGATTATAGTGGAGGTCAATTGATCACGATATTCCATTCACCCTGGATCTACTAAGATGTATCATGATCTCAAAGGTATGTATTAGTGGAACGACATGAAGAGGAACATTGTAGAGTTGGTAGTTCAGTGTCTTAATTGTCAGCAAGTAAAAGTAGAGCGCCAAAAGGTCGGTGGCTTGACTCAGAATATTGAAATTTCGACGTGGAAATGGGAAATGATTATTATGGATTTTATTACAGGTTTACCTCGCTCTTATCGTAAGTGTGATACTATTTGGGTGATTGTTGATAGAATGACTAAATCAGCTCATTTCTTAGCAGTCAAAACTACTTACACAGCCGAGGACTACATAAAGTTGTACGTTAAGGAGATTGTTTACCTTCATGGTATGCCTATGCCTATGCCTATTTATTTTATATCTGACCAAGGTGCGTTGTTCACAACTAATTTTTGGAGATCATTTAAAAAAAAGGTTTTGGCACTCAAGTTAATCTTAGCACAACTTTCCACCCTCAGACAGACGGGCAGACCGAGCGTATGATTCAAACGCTCGAGGATATGCTACGAGCTTGTGTATTGGACTTTAAGGGAAGTTGGGATGATAATTTACCCCTTATTGAATTTGTGTATAATAACAGTTATCATGCTAGCATTAAAATGGCTCAATACGAGGCTTTGTATGGACAAAAATGAGATCTCCTATCGGATGGTTTGAAGTAGGCGAATCGGGATTATTTGGGCATGACCTAGTGCACTAAGCCATAAAGAATGTGAAGCTTATCCAAGAATGGTTGTTAACCGCTCAGAGTCGTTAGAAGTCGTATTCAGATGTGCGGCCGCGGGACTTAGAGTTCCAAGTAGATGCTTAGACCTTCTTGAAGATTTCTCCTATGAAGGGTGTAATGAGGTTTGGGAGAAAGGGACAACTCAATTCAAGGTACATTGGGCCATATCTCATAATTCGACGAATCGGCTAAGTGGCTTACGAATTGGACTTGCCTCCAGAGTTAGAATTTGTTCATCCGATTTTCCATGTTTCTATATTAAGAACGTGTGTTTGGGATTCTTCCCGAATTGTACCAATTGACAATGTGAAGATTACAGAGGACCTATCATATGAAGAGGTTCCTATTGCTATCTTAGATCGATAAGTTCCCAAGTTAAAGACTAGAGAAGTAGCCTCCGTGAAAGTTTTATGGCGGAATAAGAATGTGGAAGAAATGACATGGGAGGCGGGAGAAGCATAAGGTGAGTTCTATTTTAGACTATTATCATTAATGCTTGATGACCATGTGAGGTTTGATGTGATGAGGCATGTTATATTATATGGCCTTTAAGTGGTGGTTGTGTTTTCGGCCGACATGACAGGGATAAGATATGTCACCCAACATTTGAGGACGAATGTTTCTAAGGGGGGAAGAATGTAACATCCCGTACTTTACGATCATGGTTTGAATCGCTAGACGTATGTAAATAGACCCGAACGTTAGAGAATTTTGGTCATATTCACGTATGCAAATAAAGAAGTTTAGTATATAAAAGGATGCGGTCCCAAAAATATTTACTACTTAAATGTTTGACGATGGGGATTGAAAATAATATATTGCATGTATACCGAAAGAGGCTATGGACTAGTGTCATATTACATGACCATGATAATGAGTATATGAGGTGTGTCAAAAATTAACTATTATTTAAGTGAATTGATATGGAGAAATTAATTATCTGTGTAATTGGGTGTATGTTGAATTAGTGGAAGACATGAAGAATTATTAGTGGTTATTGGATAAGTGTGATTAATTGAATGAGTATCCTGGGGACCTTCCATGTGTCTCATGACACAACAAGTAGTGGTGACTCATAGAAATAATGAATTAAGTGGCATCCTCATGGTAGGTAATAAAGGTTGTGGACCCCACTTATTTTAATAGAAAGGAAAGAAAGTTTGTTGTAAGACTCCACTTTAGAAATTAACAATTCTTACTTATATAGGAAGCAACAACGTGCATAACAACAGACCATTTGACAAATTAATATTTAGGGGATCAAATGTTACGAGAATGGACATATTCATGGGTTCCCTCTTCGCTAATACAGTGGTAATTGCGTAGCTCGACCATTTTGCTTTGTTACGGATTGGGGCATTCTTTCAGTTAATGTAAGATTTACAAGGGACTTATTCTAAATATCAAAGATTAAGGTGTAGAGCAGGCTAATTTCGACATAGTGAGAGAGAGTCGACAATCGAGGTATGTTAAGGCAAATTCTTCTTTCTTTTGGCATGTTCCATGTAACGAAACGTAACCGTAATATTATTTCATAAATTATTTTACTCTTAGTAGTTAAGGATATTCATGTTATTAATTCATATGTTAAAATCATGTTTAAATATGTTTCCAAATCCTTATTGAGGTATGTGGGTAAGATGTTAATATTCCCAATGTTAGCCGAATGTGCAAGGATATTATGTCACTCAGATAAACTCAGAATGTTTTATTGTCATTCATGCATTTTATTCATGTATTACCCTAGACCATATATTGGGAATGGAAAACGGGATACGCAGACCACCTGATCAGCTGGGATATGATGATGATTATGCCTAGATAGGCCGATATGATATGATGCCCACATAGGCTGTTATGGGAAGAAAGATGCCCACATAGGCTGTTATGGGAAGGAAGATGCCCAATGAGGCCAATATTTATATGTATACCACATTGTGTATGACATTTACGCATATTATGGCCCTCAGAGGCATTCCACATATATATGATACTTATGCATATTATGGCCCTCAGAGGCATTCTGCACAGACATGGTACTTAAGCGTATTATGACCCTTAGAGGCATTCTCTACTGGTTGGTTATTTCTTGTCTCATGTTACTTTTAGGTTTCTATTGTGCTATTTTTCATGCCTGACATACTCGATACATCAGTCGTACTGACGTCCCTTTTGTCTGAGGACGTTACGTTTCATGCCCGCAGGCTTAGTTAAAGAGGGTGACGGTTCGCGCTAGTAGGTTGCTGGTTCAGCTGATATTGGAGCACTCTATTTGTTCTAGAGTTGCAGTCTAGTCGTGGTATGATATTTTTGATATGTATAGGGGTATGGCGGGGTCCTGTCCCGATCTCATGATGTTACGTACTCTCTAGAGGCTTGTAGACAGTTGTCTTGTGTATAGTAGTCGTGTATGACCTTGTCGGCTTTGGTATGTATATGTATATATGATTAGTGGTACTCGGCAAGTAAGGTCCGGGTGCCCGTCATGGCCCTCCGGTTTGGATCGTGACACCTACATGGAAAAGGAATGGGATATAATGTCTATAAATAGGGCTTAATGTAATAATGTAGATACACAATTCAATAATATTTTTCTCCCATAATTTCTTGAACAAAATAAAAGACAAACATGAAAGGAAAAAAAAGAGAAGATTGTACATATTGTAGAAAATAAATACAGTTCAAAGATACTATTTTTTTAACAGCTATTTGAATAAATTATCTCTGTGAAAATGGACAGTTGGTCCATTGTAGCACTAGTTTTCGGGTGAATAACTTCTAAAGATGTTTCTTCTCCAACAAGTAGAAGGACCTCTCCTTTTACAACATTATGATTTATGAACGACTTCCAATAAATCTAATGGTTATCATCTACATTGAAGACCTGATAGCATTTAGCAAGACAATGCACTGACAAGGTGAATAACATCACTGAAATAACAATAATTGATTAACTGTCAGTTTAACCTTTTCAAAAAATTAAAAGAATGATGCCTAAGATAAAAATGAAAACTTCATAGTACCAAAAATGGGGAAAAGAAAGAATAAATAAACATTCACAAGGACTTATTTTGATGAAATATATATTGATCTCAATCTACAATAAAAGTTGTTGCAATCTAAAGTCCAAGCATGATGTCAATGAAAGATAAAGACAAAAAATGCTTAGTCATTTTTTGCTCTGATAAAA
The DNA here is from genome assembly GCA_029783415.1 of Anisodus acutangulus. Lineage (NCBI taxonomy): Eukaryota > Viridiplantae > Streptophyta > Magnoliopsida > Solanales > Solanaceae > Anisodus > Anisodus acutangulus. The sequence goes on along the minus strand of CM056495.1, from coordinate 44,676,642 downwards.
CCAGCAGTACTGGAATTAGTCTATAAGGAGGTGAAAGTAAAGGCATAGACCTCATAATACAAGTTTATACATTACGGATTACCAGGATGTCCTAATATAAGATGTGTGCAATAGAATTAAGACAAGTAAATGAAAACTAGTGAAAGTACCACGAGCCAGTCTTGGTGGTGGTGAAAAACTGGCATTCCATAAGAAGCCGGAATATAATCAGCTACTCACCTCAAGAATCGTGATAACAGGTACAGTTGTATCTCCATCAATCACTATACTTTTCATAAGTGAACCGTGCCGATGCCATAGGCAAGTAAAGATGCTCAGAAGTTGGAAAGAACTCCATTTTCAATAGATGTGGAGCCACAATCAGTTTCTCATATCAGAAAAGCCAGAAAGCGTGGTTGTTTTGGACATAAATGAAAGTATTTGCTGACATATACACAAATTTGAGGAGCACTCTTATCAGGTCAAAAAGGAATTTTACATTATTTCCCAATCTTGAGAACAATTTATTGGTGCTTTCTTCAAGGTACTGGCATATAATAAATGGATTTTTTACTTGATAGTTACACGAGAAAATACAAGAAGTGGGGCATGTGAATATAAAAACTCCATGTAAATATGAATTGACAAACATATTTTCTCCAGATGTAGGGAAACCTGTAATAGGTAAACTCTACTAGTCCCTCAACCAAACGACAAGAATCAGAATTCAATCCAAATGCTTGCTGATTCAGAACTCTGTATATTTCTTGAAAATCAAGTGCTACTTTCTCAATCAACAACATATTTATGACCGCTTTGTGCAACTACTAAAAGCTTCTATCATTGAGTCAGCAACATCACTGGTCATCACAGCACGCATTTAGCAAGTTGCAGCGCAATGGTATTGTAGCACTTAAGACACTAAGGCTTATATGAACTTGTATTTTGACCACCTAATTTAGAACAAAGGACGGATCTCAAACTCAAGAACTTGAAGTATTTGTCTCTCCCTAATTGAAGAAAAAGAATACATCAAACTGCCACAGTAGAGCGCTACAAAATACACAATCAACAACCCCTAACAAACATTTCTGCTTAATAAAGCGTCTATTAGATGTGCATACTTAATCCGTCAAGCAGCAGATATAGACCTTTCACATTTAGAGAAGGAACGACAAAGGACCAGAGGTAAAATGATTGGCACCAGGTATCCCCAACACTTCAAGCAACTTAGACAGAGATGCCATTGTTAACATCTCTTAACTGGAGAAATCATGTGGAGACTCAATGCTTTTTTCCAAGAAAAAATGAGATTCTTTTACGCAGATAATAATGCACAGAAAGAACTACCTTTATTAATAAACAGGGTAAACAAAACCTGAAAGTATTTTTGTCTCCTAGAGACAATCTGTATTAGGACAAATGTACTTTATACACATTCGTATTATTATTAATGGAGATTAATATTTTGGCATTTGCAATTATTGAATTATTAATTGATTATTTATAATATTCTATAATATGCATCTCTGAAGGTTACGCTGTTATTAATAGTATGAGATATTAATATTATAATGTAACTCTTAAAATAGCCTCGACTAATGATCATCGAGAATGGGATATCGATAATATGTGATAAGTCGACATGTGGTCTGCATCACATCCTTAGATGATGTAGTATGTCTCACTTGCTATTGGTATACCCTGCTGATATACTGTTTGTTATACTTATCTAAGGTATGATCAGCGTGTGGGAGATAGAAGTCCATATACTTGAGGTCAATACGCACCTTGTCTACAATGTAATATACTTTGATCCTGTCCTAAGCTCAAATGCCTTATAGGTTGAGATACGGCTTGTATTGGGTATATTACGATGTGGATTAAAGGTGGTAGTTGAGCCAAGATTAGGATTCATTCCTCGAATATATATTCGAGAGAACACTCAGATTCTCAGTGAAATTAGGTTGACTAAGTCGTTGGCCAACTCAATAGACATATTTAGAATATGGTCTAGTTGTCAACTAATATAGATGAGATACAATGATTAAGCCATTTGAATAAACACTTGACAAATCCTAAGCTTGATCGGGTGTGTCGTGAATGAAAGGATTTTATCTTACCACATAGAGGTTAAGTTTACTGGATTCGGGTAAACGTACTTCACATATTGAGTTCGTCTTGCGGCGCCGTCTAGGAGTTCCGCGTAGACCTTAATTTGATTAATGTCGATATGTGAAGGTCTGCAGGGTCACACTATGTCGATTGTCTTTTCGATATAAGGATGTATTGAGAGAGTATTAAATATTCGATTTAGAATCAAGATATTTAAATGAATAATGATTGTTTTAATTAAGTCAAAATTGAATTTTGGATTTAATTAAAAATGTGCGGAAAATATATCGAGACAGTGTAGGGCCACGTGAAGCGTCGCGACGCCCACACCATAGGGCTGCGATGCGAATGACTTAATCTGTCTCAATTTTTGGGTCAGGCCCAAGGTCAAACCCTAATCCGGTTTGACCTAATTTTTCACCTATAAATATAGACATACACTTCATTATTCAATACACTTAATTTCATATTATTATTCTAAGTCATAGAGATTTAGAATCAAAACACTCTCTCGAACCTCTGCAGGATTTCCTAGCTTTCCAAAGGAGAAATACATTGAAGCTTGGAGCTTGCAATCGAAAGGGCTTTCGCATGCGAATCCACAATTGATAAAGATTTCAGATAATACAACCTGTAAGTATTCATTTTTTATGTTACAGGTTTTTGATTGTCATATAACCATACCAGAAGTAATTGTTGGGGTAAGTAAGAACAAAATTTTAAACTTCCGTTGTGCCTTACTTATGTGTTTTGAACCCAACAAAAACCTACAGTGGTATCAGAGCCCAGGCTGGTTCAATGGTTATATAACAATTGAATAACATAATAATATGGGTTAAACATAAAATTGGATTAAAACAAGGCTTCTTGAAATCCTACATGTCTTGACCGAATGTTAACCTTTTGATATCACCCTAAATTATCTCCTACGCTAACTCGAGGAAGTCATTCCGTTCTAACTCGAACTAAGCCAAAAGTGAGTTGTCCGGCTCATTGCACGATGCACGACAAAGAATGGGTAAGAATGGATGATTATCGATATGTGCGTTATTGATAATGGTGGGTGATGATAAAGGGTTTGTGATTTGATCCCTAAATTGGATTTAGGGCTCGAACGATTTTAGAAATCGACACAGAAACGTTTTGTCAGGGCGCCGCGGCGCTTGCTAGGGTTTTCAAGGCGGTGTCGTGCTCCATGGAGGAGCGCAGCGGCGCTAATGCTTCGTTCAAATTTTTGGATTTACTGGACAGTAGGCGCCGCGACTTCATGGTGGAGCACCGCGGCGCTAATGCATTTGCAAAAACCAAAAGGTTTCTGCCTTTGCAGCGCCGCGACGCTAATGTATTTGCAAAAGCCGAAAGGCTTCTGCCTCAGTGGCGTCGCGACCCTAATGATTAGCGTCGCGGTCCCACCTGTCCACTAACAAAAAGAAATTCAGAGTTTAGAATGTTTAACCCAAGACTATTATAATACAGTATATTATTTGATAAGTATATTGTTTATGTGCTAAATGTCAAATCGTTTGTCATTTAAATTACTAGAATAGCGTCCGCTATAACTGTCTGGGCAGGCGGCGCCCAATATTTGATTAAACCATCTTATATCATGCATATTGAGTTGACAGTTTTCAACTATATGTGTCATTAGTTTTGCATGATATTAATGTCATATTGGATATGGCGTAAAAGAGTTGATCTTGGTTAAAACCCTGAATTAAAATGTTTCCCAAAATTTTAAATACAAGTCTAAATTAAAACGCGTCGTCCATTATAATTGTTAGAGTGCAAAATTCTTTTCGGCAATACGAGTATTTATGCCAAAGCATTTATTCTAAGTCTACGAGGACCCAGACTCTGTCATAGATGTGTTTTAATGTAAAGGTAAACGATAAACTTTTGTGGGTATCTACACCAAAGTGTTCACAAAGGCCAAATTTACTTAGACATAAACGCAGTCGTGTAGTGGGGTTGACTTGCTTAGACAAATCTTGACGCCAAAGTGTCGGACTAATCTAAGGATACAAGATAAAATGTAATATTTGATCAACTAAGAGTTGCAAATAAGTTTTGCAATTGGTTTAGAACCTACCAGGATATGTTATTGAAGTTATCAGCCAAAGAAAACGCATAGATAGCATAGGCTTGGATCTTGGCCCATTATGACCTCAATTAATATAGGTTCGTATTCTACCATGGGGTCGTAGAAGTATGTTAAAATAGTGGGAGCTAATTAAACAAAAGACCATGTTGATTAGCCTAAATGAATGTATGTAATAGGAAATAAATTTTGAGTTTGATTTCCAGTCTATCTAATTCTTCAGATAATCAAAGATCGAGCTTATCATTGAAAATGTTGATTGAAATGAACAAACTTACTGGACCAAACTACCTTGACTGGCTAAGAAGTTTGCAAATAGTGTTGAGACAAGAGAAAATAGAATAGTGTTGGACACGGTGTTCCCCTGCGACAGACTCTGCTGAATATGCCTCTTTTGATAAAGATGCTTACCAAAAACACCTAGATGATGCCACTTCAGCACAGTGCTTGATGTTGTCTTCCATGTATATGAAACCTCAGAGACAACATGAGAACATGGGTCCCAATGAGATGCTCGAACACTTGAAGAGTCTCTATGACTCACAATCCCAGACTATGGAATATGATTTACTGAAAGAACTTTTCAAGTGCAAGCTCAATGAAGCGGGCCAGGTCTCGCAGCATGTGTTGAAGATGATAGGGCTGATAGAGAGGCTTGCTTCAATTGGAACGAAGCTGGAAAAGAATGTCGCTACCATCCTCATGCTGAACTCTCTCTCTCGTTCCTTTGAAAACTTCATAGTGAATTACAATATGAATGGAACGAATGTGAGTCTGCCGGAGCTGCACAACATGCTCAAGACCTTTGAGTCTTCCACTTCCAAAGGCAAAGATGTGCTCATGGTGAGCTCTACTAGCCGACCCAAGCCGAATGGTAAGGAATGACAGAAGAAGAAGGTCAAGGCAGTCGATGCGCCCTCAGCTATGAAGCCTAAGGGAGGTGTGAAGAAGAAGAAAGTAAATCTGGCTAAGGATGAATGCGTCAACTGCAACAAAAAGGGGCATTGGAAGAAGGACTGCACGACACCATGAGGAGGAAAAGCACCAGGTGCTTCTACCTCTAGTGGACAAGGTATGTACGTCATTGAAATAAATATGTCTATAAAGAACTCTCATTCCTGGGTATTGGATACCGCTTGTGGCTCACACATTTGTACAAATGTGCAGGGGCTAACTGATAACAGGAAGGTTGGACCAAGAGAGATAGACATACGCGTTGGAAATGAAACACGAGTGGATGCTGAGCGCGTATGAACTTATAGATTAAATTTGCCTTCTGGCTATTGTCTAGTGTTATATGATTGCTACTATGCACCCTCGTTAACGAGGAATATCATTTCTATCTCTATTTTGGACATAGAGGGTTTTTCCTCATATATTTATAATGGCAGTCAAGTACTGTCTTTTGATAATGTTATATATAGAGCTGTTCCTCTTATGGATGGATTATATACACTAAATTGTAGTCGAGAAATATTCAATGTACAAAATAAACGAGCTAAGATAAGTAATAGAAACTCTACCTACATATGGCATTGCAGACTTGGTCATATCAACGAATCAAGGATAGCAAGGTTGAGGAAGTTAGACTACCTCGAACCATTTGACTTGTAGTCTTATGGTAACTGCGAATCTTGCTTGAGAGGAAATATGACCAATAAACCACTTTATAGGAAAGGTGTGCGAGCCAAGGAGGTGATTGAGTTGGTCTACACTGATGTATGTGGGCCATTTTCGACTCAAGCTAAATGAGGCTTCCCATACTACATCACTTTTACTGACGACTTCACAAGGTATGGATATGTATATCTTATGAGACACAAATCCGAGACTTTTGAGAAGTTCAAAGAGTACAAGTAGGAAGTAGAAAAGCAACTTACAACAAGTATCAAAACCCTTCGATCGGATCGATGAGGTGAATACTTGAGCAAGGATTTTCTAGATTACTTAAAGCTACATGGAGTCCAGTCAGAATGGACACCTCCCTGGACACCACAGATGAATGGTGTTGCCGAAAGGAGAAATCAAACCTTATTAGATGTGGTCCAATCAATGATGAGCTCTTCAGCTCTACCTACATACCTTTGGGGACATGCTATACAAACCTCAATATATGTTCTAAACAGGGTTCTTTCCAAGTCAGTAGAAAAGACACCCTATGAGATATGGTGTGGCAAGAAGCCAACTCTTAAATATATGAGACTCTGGGGGTGCCCTACATATGTTAAGAAGATGCTCACTGACAAGTTGAAATCCAAAAGGGAGAAATGTTACTTCGTGGGGGTATCCAAAGAAAACTAAGGGATACTACTTCTATCTTCCTGGAGAACGTAAGGTCATTATTTTCAGGAACGCAACTTTCCTTGAAGATGAATATGTCTACAAGGAACATAGTTGCACAGAGATAGAACTTGAAGAAATTCAAGAACCACAAGATAACACAGAAATTGAACCCTTGTCGAATGACCTAAACAAGGATTCAGTGGGAGTATCTGGTGAAGATTGGGTACTTAGAGTATGCCCTTCATCCAGTGGGAGTGTTGTGAGTGATAGTCCAGAAATGCAAAGCTCTCATACACAACCAATGGAAGGTGATACAATGGTTGTACATCATTCCATTCAGGAAATACATGAGAATGACATTTCTGAAAGCTCTCAAGGTGATGGGTACACAAAGACTTTCTCACAATTATAATGCAACAAATACTGAAACACAGAATAATCAACTCCGTAGGACAACTAGGACTCATCGTCCGCCTGAAAGACTTAATCTCCTTGTTGAAACACACAATGAGATAGATATTTCTGATGACGATGAACCTACAACCTATAACGAAGCTATGTTAGACATTGATTCACAGAGATGGCAAGAAGCAATGAAATCTGAGATGGACTCGATGTACATAAATCAAGTTTGGAACTTGGTTGATTTGCCAGCAGGGATTAGACCCATAGGATGCAAATGGGTCTTCAAGAAGAAAATTGATGCATATGGCAAGGTACATGCTTATAAGGCAAGATTGGTGGCTAAAGGTATAATCAACGGCCTGGGGTCGATTATGATAAAACTTTTTCACCTGTTGTGAAAATTAAATTCATTCGGATTTTGCTTGCAATAGCTGCATATTATGACTATGACATTTGCCATATGGACATCAAAACTGCTTTACTAAATGGTAATCTAGTTGAGGAGGTGTATATAAAATAACCTGAGAGTTTTTCGCTTGAGTCCAAACCAAATGTTGTATGCAAGCTACAAAAGTCCATTTATGGGCTTAAGCAAGCCTCGAGGAGTTGGAACATTTGCTTTGACAGGGCTATCAAGTCATTTGATTTCGTCAGAAGCAAAAAGGATCCATGTGTTTATAGTAAACGCAAGGATGAGAGTATTGTCTTCATTATTATATATGTAGATGACATATTAATAATGGGAGAATAAGACTCTCCTGCAGTCAGTCAAAGAGTGGTTGTCCAGTACCTTCATGATGAAGGATTTAGGTGAAGCCTGTTACATTCTGGGAATTAGGATCTATAGAGATAGACCTAATAGATTGTTGGGGCTGTCACAGTCAGTCTACATAGATAAAGTGGTTAGACGTTTTTCTATGGAAAATTCCAAGAAAGACGGTCTACCTATGTGACAAAGAATCAAGTTATCTAAGAAGGATAGTCCTTCTAATACTATAGAACTTGAACGCATGAAAAAGATCACATATGTTTCAGCTATAGGATCGGTCATGTATGCCATGACCTGTACTAGGACAGATGTTGCATTTGCACTTAGTATGACTTGCAAATTCCAGCAGAATCCTAGGGAAGAACACTGGAAAGCAGTCGAGAGTATTCTTAATTATCTTAGACGAACTAAAGATTACTTCTTAGTCTATGGTGGGGAAGAAAAGCTAGCTGCTACTGGGTACACTGATGCTAGCTTCCAGACGGATCTTGATAACTTCAAATCTCAGTCTAGACACGTTCATTTTGAATGGTGGAGCAGTAAACTGGAAAAGTTCCAAACAAGCTACAACTATTGATTCGACAACAGAAGCTGAGTACATTGATGGATCGGAAGTTGGTAAAGAAATTGTCGCGATTTCTGAGTTCCTGAAGGAACTAGGGGTTGTTCCAAGTGCCACTTGTCCAATAACGATTTATTATGACAACACTGGTGCGATTGCGCAAGCTAAGGAACCAAGATCAACCAACAGAAATAAGCATGTACCAAGTACTCAGGGAGATGGTGGAGACTGAAGAGATTAGATTAGACTATGTTCCTACAAATGATAATCTAGCTGACCCATTCACTAAACCATTAAGCTTAGTCAAACATACTGGTCATTTTGAGAATATGGGCATTAGATATGTTGGAGATTGAAAGTATATTTATGTCCTAGAGACAATCTGTATTAGGACAAATGTACTTTATACACATTCGTATTATTATTAATGGAGATTAATATTTTGGCATTTGCAACTATTGAATTATTAATTGATTATTTATAATATTCTATAATATGCATCTCTGAAGGTTACGCTGTTATTAATAGTATGAGATATTAATATTATAATGTAACTCTTAAAATAGCCTCGACTAATGATCATCGAGAATGGGATATCGATAATATGTGATAAGTCGACATGTGGTATGCATCACATCCTTAGAGGATGTAGTATGTCTCACCTGCTATGAGTAATGGCTACTCGTGATGGACACATGAATACTTTGGAAGTATTGGTAAACCCTGGTGATATACTGTTTGTTATACTTATCAAAGGTATGATCGGCATGTGGGAGATAGAAGTCCTTAGACTTGAGGTCAATACACACTTTGTCTACAAAGTAATATACTTTGATCTTGTCCTAAGCTCAAATGCCTTATAGATTGAGATACGGCTTGTATTGGGTACATTACGATGTGGATTAAAGGTGGTAGTTGAGCCAAAATTAGGATTCATTCCTCGAATGTATATTCGAGAGAACACTCAGATTCTCAGTGATATTAGGTTTACTAAGTCGTTGGCCAACGCAATAGACATATTAGAATATGGTCTAGTTGTCAACTGATATAGATGAGATACAATGATTAAGCCATTTGGATAGACACTTGACAAATCCTAAGCTTGATCGGGTGTGTCGTGAATAAAAGGATTTTATCTTACCACATAGAGGTTAAGTTTACTGGATTCGTGTAAACGTACTTCACATATTGAGTTCGTCTTGCGGCGCCGTCTAGGAGTTCCGCGTAGACCTTAATTTGATTAATGTCGATATGTGAAGGTCTGTAGGGTCACACTATGTCAATTGTCTTTTCGATCTAAGGATGTATTGAGAGAGTATTAAATATTCGATTTAGAATCGAGATATTTAAATGAATAATGATTATTTTAATTAATTCAAGATTGGATTTTGGATTTAATTAAGAATGTGCGGAAAATAAATCGAGACGGTGTAGGACCACGTCAAGCGCCGCGGCGCCCACACCATAGGGCCGCGACGCTAATGACCTAATCTGTCTCAATTTTTGGGTCAGGCCCAAGGTCAAACCCTAATCCGGTTTGACCTAATTTTTCACCTATAAATATAGACATACACTTCATTATTCAATACACTTAATTTCATATTATTAGTCTAAGTCTTAGAGACTTAGAATCAAAACACTCTCTCGAACCTCTGCCGGATTTTCTAGCTTTCCAAAGGAGAAATCTATTGAAGCTTGGAGCTTGCAATTGAAAGGGCTTTTGCGTGGGAACCCACAGTTGATAAAGATTTCAGATAATACAACCTGTAAGTATTCATGTTTTTATGTTACAGGTTTTTTATTGTCATATAACCATATCAGAAGTAATTGTTGGGGTAAGTAAGAACAAAATTTTAAACTTTCGTTGTGCCTTACTTATATGTTTTGAACCCAACAAAAATCCTACAAGACCAACTATCCCAAAGTAGAAAAATAAAACAAGATAAGGTTCACCACCAATCTATGGGAACTTTTCATATAAAAGGAATTTTATTCTCTAAAGAAAGGATCAACATATGTGACATCATTTAGGCCACAATTTCTTATCAAACACGTGCTCAACTAGATTTAAATTTCATTTTCAAACAGAATAAATTGTGAGCTTCCTCTTCATCTTTTTCCCATCTAACAATTCATATTTTCTTTTTACTTCCTCAAAAATTTAAAACGAACATGTTAAAACAAATAAACCATCTAGAGTTCATTCTCCCATAAAACACCAAGTTCCTATCCAAGAACATAGTTTAGGATTACAAATTAATCTGTGCACAACCCTAGGAAGTACTCAACTGAATTGAAGTCGAACAACGAGCAGCTCTAACTGCTTGAGATACAAGCACCGAACCAAACCTGCAATAGGGTAATAAAATTTCCAGGTAACCACCAAACAAAGCCATGAAAAGAAACAAAGAATGAAGGAAAAATAAATAGAAAGAGTAAGCGGAGAGTAAACGAAAACAAAGCCATAAGATTTGGTATTTACGTCGCCTCTTCCAAGGAAATCTGTAGCTCATACATAACCCGATGGGCTGCAATTGGATGTTTGGTAGGGGAAGTTGCGGCATCATGACGAAGTTGTCCATGAAAACCAGGATCAGCTTCCATGTTAGGCAGAACAGATGCAACACAACCTGCTTAAAATCTCCCACCTGGCGAAAAGTGGGCCCATGTCACGATCCAAACCGGAGGGCCATGACGGGCACCCGGGCCCTACCTGCCGAGCACCATCCTTTACATATCTACCAGCTAACCGTAATCAATTATGGCCACAAGGACCGTCACCAAATATCCTGATGACACACACACCACGGCCGACATGGCCATACACGACTACTATACAAAGGTCAATTGTCTACAAACATCTAAAGAGTACATGACATCACAATGTCGGGACAGGGCCCCGCCATAACCATATGCATATGCAAAACATCATACCACGATCAGACCGCAACTCTGAAACAAGTAGAGTGCTCCAATATCAGCTGAACCAACAACCTACTAGTGCGAACCGTCCCCCTGTCTACTTGAGCTTGCGGGCATGAAACTCAGCGTCCCCCGACAAAAGGGACGTCAGTACGACTGATGTACCGAGTATGTCAGGCATGAAGAATAGCATAATAGAGATATAAATATAAACTGAGACAGAACCAACCGACAGAAATAGCCAACATCAACAACCGACAAAAATAGCCGACAGCAACAGCTGACAGAAATAGCTGACAACACCAGCTGACAGAAATAGCCGACAACAACAGCCGACAGAAATAACCGGTCCATAGTGAATGCCTCTGAGGGCCATAATATGCCTAAATGTCAGGCACAATGAGGTATATATATATATATATATATATATATATATTGGCCTCATTTGGCATCTTCCTTCCCATAATAGCCTTTGTGGGCATTATATCATATCGGCCTCTCTGGGCATAATCACCATCATATCTCAACTGATCAGGTGATCTGCGTATCCCGTTTCCCATCTCCAATATATGGTCCATGGTAATACATCAATAAAATGCATAAATGACAATAAAACATTCTGAGTTCATCTGAGTGACATAATATCATTGTACCTTCGGCTAACCTTGAGAATATTAACATATTTCTCATATACCTCAATAAGAATTTAGGAACATATTTAGACATATTTTTAACATAGGAATCAATAATATGAACATTCTTAACTACTAAGAATAGAATAATTTATAGAATAATATTACGGTTACATTTCGTTACATGGAACATGCCAAAAGAAGGAAGAATTTGCCTTAATATACATTTGAATCCAACCTCCAACTACTGCCGGGAATACTCCTCTATGCCTCAATCTTAGATGCCAGAAATTACTCTTATTTTACCTTACTTTACTTCGAAGAAAGTCCGAATTCAACATCACGAAAAGATGGAACAACGAGATCGAAGAGGTGAGCGAAACCCGTAGTAAAATTGGATATTGTTGATACTTAATCCTTTAAGAATTGAATGTATAATCACTGAACTAGTACGTTGCTGCTCCTACTTTAATTACAAGAAAAATGTTTGGCTAAAATGAAGTCTCCAAGGTTTATATCTTAATATGTCATGGGTTCCAGAATCTTTAAATAAAGGCAAAGGCATTTAAACTATCCATTTGTCATCGAAAGGGTATATGAAGTGTATTAGTCACTTGGCTGCCCTTATGGCTAGTATACACGTGGACACAACTATATTTAACACTTATCTACTAGTTAATTAACTAACACCATAATGAATCCCTTATTCATAATTGTCGCGCCAGTTTTTCGCCGACCCGGGAGAGGTCGGAAGCGGAGCACAACGTGTTCGGTGATTCCTTGGGTATTGGATTGAAGAGTCGCCACCTAATTATTTTACGATGAATTAGGACACCTGAATATTAACTAAATGCTGCAATGTAACTCCAATTTTAAGGTCTGCGAAACTAATGAGATTCTAGGTAAGGGTTCTTTATTATCCTAAAGGGAAGGGGTTAGGCATCCTTTAAGATCCGTTAACTTGCGGTTATCCGATCAAACTCAGGTTAATTATTGTATTGAGAAAAATGCAAGTTTTAAAATATAAACTTAAAATGATGCTGCAAGTATTTTAGCAAAAGGATACATTTTGTACAGGTATGCATTTGTATGATATTAAAGAAAAAAGACATGTAAAAAGTATGCGTTTGTGACAATTAATAGTAAGGAGAAAAACGAATTATTTATAATGCCAAAGAAGTAATTTTTGGAAATCATTTTTTGAGTTGTACAATTAATAAAGTGAACAAAAGATGATCAACGATTGTTTTGAAAATTTTAAATATGCATGACGAGCCAAAAAATAAATAAACTAGCGAAGGATTTCTATGTTTGAATTAACCGAGCCTATAAGTAAATAAGCTAGCGACGGGTTTTCAGTCTTAGACTACCCTATAAATTAATTCTAAGTCTACCTATTCTAAGCATTTCAATAATTACATAAGTGCGATAAATAATATTACAATACAGAGCGAGATAAAGCTAAATTAAAGAAAGTAAAAATAACAAAATAAATAAACTCCGAGGAGTGTCTGCCTTCATTGACTTTGTTCCTTGCAAGCTGTCAAGAACAAATGGTTAGAAACAAGTAAATACAAATAACTTCGGATCCGTATCCAAAACAGTGAATGTTTTGATCACGGAGGGCTCAGACTTAAATTTTGAAAAAGACCATTCCAATCACGTCGTGGCTGCAAACGTATGGCTCGGTGGTCATTTTGATTGCCTCGCCTACTAAACGTGTTGGTCTCTCGGATGAAAAAGAAAAGATCATTATAATCACGTCGTGGCTGCGAACATATAACTTGTTGGTTATTTTAGTCGTCTCGCCTACTAAACATGTTGATCCCTCGGATGAAATAAAAAGGTTTAAGCCTCATCCTTGGCCAGAAGTTATATTTTCGTCTTTACGACTGTGAAGGCCTCAAAATCGACGGATATTTTTCATCGGCCAGTGTAGTATCGTGTTCAAATCAGCAAAATTAAATCAAAGCGAAGCAAGCGATGGCGATGGCGATGGCGATGGCGATGGCGAAGAAAAAAACAGAGAGGCAATTTCCGAAAAGACGCGATGTTTAGTTTAAAACAGTAAACAGTAAATCAGATATTTAGTGGACTGAAACAGGAAAGCAATGCCCGAAAGGTGCGGCCTCGGATTCAATTTCATTGGCCTAAATGCTGTATTTGGTTCAAAACAATAAAACAGTAAGATATCCGTTGCACGGATGTTTAAAACAGTAAACTGAAAACAGAGAAACGAAAAAAAAAGCGCTGCCTCGAATTCAATTTCATCGGCCTGGTGTAGTATTAAATCAGTAAAACAAAACAGTAATCTGAAACCGAGAAACGATTTTCGAAGAGAATTCAATGTTGGTTCAAATCAATTGAATAACAAAGAGAATGTGGTATTAGTTCGATCAATAATAACAGTGTCAAAGAAACAAACAGTGAGCAATTAAAGTATCCGACCCGAATTCTAAAATTTCAAAACTGAAACAGGAATAAGAAGTATTTATAAAAATCAGACCCCGATTATGAACAGTGACCCGAATGGGTGACCCAAATTCTGAAAAACAGACCCGAAATAGTGATCGGAATCGGTGTCAAATTCAGATTTTCAGATAACCAACAACAAGATACGAAAAATGCAATAATCTGGAAATATACCCAAACCGGGTCGACCCGACCCGGGTCAGTGACCCGACCCGAATCAGAGATTCAAACCCAAAATCAAATTCTTCTCAGATTTTCAGATAACCAATATACAAGATGTGAAATGCAAGAATTCTGGAAAATACCCAAACCGGGGTCGACCCGACCCGGGTCAGTGACCCGACCCGAATCAGAGATGCAACCCAAAATCAAATATTTTCATCAATTTCAGATAACCAACATACAAGATATGAAATGCAAGAATTCTGGAAAATACCCAAACCGGGTCGACCCGACCAGGGTCAGTGACCTGACCCGAATTAGAGATTCAACCCCGAAATCAAATATTTTCATCAATTTCAGATAACCAACATACAAGATATGAAATGCAAGAATTCTGGAAAATACCCAAACCGGGTCGACCCGACCCGAATCAGAGATTCAAACCCTAAATCAAATATTTTCACCAATTTCAGATAACCAATAACAACAACAACAACAAAAAATGGTTCTGACCCGACTCGAATCGGAGAATAAAAAACAGTGGAGAACAAACCTTTTCTTCCAATTTTGGATTTTATTTTCGGACTTAATTCTTGAATAACAAGGAAGGCAAATGTTTGAAATCAAGAACACAACCAAAATATTTTATATCGAATCGGACCTCCGAAAAAATCCTTTTCTTTGTAGAACAAAAATGGGGGTATTTATAGATACTCACCCCGACGTTCACCCCCACTCATACCCCTAACAAAATCGAATTCGAATTTCAAAATAAAGGGGGAACAAAATCTGATTTTTGGGGCGATTTCTTGGGGCATGTGTTGCGGTGAGAGGTGATGGGTAGGTTGGTGGTGTCAGGCGGCGGTGTCGGCGATTGGTGGTATCAGGCGTAGGGTGCGGCGACGTGGGGGGTAGGGGTGTAGGGGTGTGCAGCCGATTGGGGGGGTCTGGTTTAGGGTTTTTGTCTTTTGGTTTTGTTTTAGGGAATAAAGGGATGGTTGTTGGGCTTCGGGTATGGGGCCGGTTCGGGTTTGGGGTGTGGGTTGGCCGGTTGGGCTTTTGGGGGGAATTAAAGGGGAAAAGGGTTGTTGGGCTTAGGAGTTTTGGGTTTGGGCGATGGAATTTCGGGTGGGCCGAAATAAGAGAAAGGGGAGTTGAATTATTTTGGGTTGAGTAGAATTAAATGGGTTATGTGTTTAAAATATAAAAGGGGTTTAATATTAAAAATACATTGAAGAAAGAAATGTAAATTATTTTGATAAAAACATAACGATGTGATGATAATAAATATATAATATTTGCGAAGTGCTTAATGCTTGATAAAAATAAAAAATGTGATGCCGTTTTTTCGGAAAATAGAATAACATAGAATATTAGGGATAAAACTTATGATTATGATAAAAAAGGCAAATGACGGTAAAAAATGCGAATAATAATAATAATAATATATATATATATATATATATATATATATATATATATATATAGAGAGAGAGAGAGAGAGAGATTAAAATTGTTTTGAATGTTAAAAATATTTAAAATTGCAAATAAAATTGGAAAAGACGGGACAAAATTGGGTGTCAACAATAATCACTTAAAATTCTATCTTAATCTTATGTGCTAAAACGTGGGATGCCGCCGGTGATTAAATAGCCACATTAATTTGCTAGAGTGTCTCCTTTATGAAGTTACACGTAACCAACACCGTGATTCACCATTTAAATGCTACACATAAATATTCTCACTTAATCTTGTCCCCCACTATACTTTATAACTTAGCCGATCTTTGTTGTCAATTAGCCGATCATTGTTGTCCCACTTGGTAAGTCCTAAATTAGTTCGGGACCACATCTTTTTATATATTAAGCTCTTGATGTGAATACCTCAATATAACCAATTTTCTCAGCCTCGAGTCTATTTGCATACGTCTAGCTGTTCAAACCATCTCCCGTAAGTACGAGGTGTTACATTCTTTCCCCTTAGAAACATTCGTCCTCGAATGTTGGGGTGACATATCTAATTCCTGTCACGTAGTCAGAAAACACATACAACGCTTCACGTGTCATATAATATAACATTTATCCTTATGTCGGACCTCACCTGATCATCAAGCATGAATGATAATAGTCTAAGATAGAACTCACCTTATGCTTCTCGCGGAACCTCGGCATTGGTCTGAATTAGGTATGAATATTTGTTTTTCATCTCCTCTTCCGCCTCCCCGGTCATTTCTCCTACTTTCCTATTCTGCCATAGAACTTTCACGGAGGCTACTTCCTTAGTCCTCAACTTGCGGACTTGTCGATCTAAGATGACAATAGTAACCTCTTCATATGATAAATCCTCTGTAATCTTCACATCATCAATTGATATAATCCGGGAAGGATCTCCAACACACGCTCTCAACATGGAAACATGGAAAACTGGATGAACAAACTCTAATTTTGAAGGTAAGTCCAACTCGTAGGCTACTTGACCATTTCTTCGAATTATGTGATATGGCCAATATACCTTAGGCTGAGCTTTCCCCTTTTTCCCAAATCTCATTACCCCCTTCATAGGAGAAATCTTCAAAAAGACCTAATCATCCACCTGAAACTCTAAGTCTCACCGTCGCACATCTGAATACGACTTCTGATGACTCTTGAGCGTTTAACAATCGTTCTTGGACAAACTTCACCTTTCCTATGGCTTGGTGACTAGGTCAGACCCAAATAATTCTAATTTGCCTACTTCAAACTATCCAATACGAAATCTATATTTCTGTCCATACAAAGCCTCGTATGAAGCTATTTTAATGCTATCATGCTAACTGTTATTGTATGCAAACTCAATAAGGGATAGATGATCATCCCAACTTTTCTTGAAGTCCAATATGCAAGCTTGTAGTATGTCCTTGAGCGTTTGAATCGTACGTTCGACCTGCTCGTCTGTCTGAGGGTAGAAAGTTGTGCTAAGATTAACTTGAGTGTCCAAACCCTTCTTGAAATGATCTCCAAGAATTAACTGTGAACTGCATATCTCGGTCAGATATAATATAAATAGGCGTACCATGAAGGAGTACAACTTTGCGTAATCCTCGGTTGTGTAGGTAGTTTTGACTGTCAGGAATTGAGCTGATTTGATTAGTCTAGCAATAATTACCTAAATAGAATCAAATGTATGATAAGAGCGAGGTAAACCCATAATGAAATCCATATTAATTATTTCCTATTCCCACATAGGGATCTTAATGTTCTGAGTCAAGCCGACGGGCTTTTGGTGCTCCGCTTTTACTTACTGACAATTAAGACACTGAGCTACAAACTCCACAATATTTATTTTCTTATCGTTCCACCAATACATACCCTTGAGATCATAACACATCTTCGTAGATCTAGGGTGAACGGAATTTTGTGAGCAATGGACCTCCGTCATAATCTTGCCTCATAAGACTGCTATATTGGGAATACACAAATGGACCTTCCACCTGAGGGTCCCTCTCCCATTATACTCGAAGGTTGCGATTCTCTTTTGTTAAATATATTTCCCGATCTTCTCTAAAAATGGGATCTTCATCATGACATTCATTTTTGTCCAGTACGAGGGATGACCCTATTGTATTTTGAGTCATAGGTCTATCACTATCTAAATCCTTCAATCTCACTCCCACTTAGCTAACTGATGTGTTCCCTCATATCAACTTCTCTTCTTAGTCCTTAAATTAGTCAAGCCGCTTGTGGGTGAATGATTCTATTGTCAACTTAGCTTTGTTTACTAACTAGTGTGCTGAAAACTCTTACATTTGTAGTATCTCAATCGTAAACACTTTATGGAAAATAATATCGAATTTGAAGTGCGCGTATCATCGCGGTTAACTCTCATTCATGGTCTGAAAGGAATCTCTTTTTTTTCCCGCACTTTCTCCATACTCGTAATTATAAACAACTTCCTTTCTTTACTACTTGTTCACTCATTTTCTTACTTGTTGTACTCTTAATTCTAATATATTCTAGTATACATACGTAATCTTAAAAATTGCTCCCGATTCCAATCCTTGGCGTTACCAACCCTTAAAGGATGAGTTGTTAATTTACTCCCTCATTCAGTACGTGGAAGATTCTGAAGAATTTACATTACCTGACGTTGGCCTACTATATCCAAACCTGGTCATTATACTTAGATTCAAACTCCCTCACATGCCTCATAGTTTAAGACTTTCTGTCAATGGCACTTTGGAAAATATTCCCTCAATTTTGTTAAGCTGTAAAACCATTACTTTATCTATCTAGTATAACATTTGGTCAGTTCAATAATGCTCATAGACATCTGTATTTGCCTGACATTTTATCTTCATTATAATGTCATTATCTCTTGACATATATCTTTAATGTCTACCTTATATCCATAAGCGTCATTGGCCCCTTTCCACCTGTCTAGGTGCTAATCTCGAGCTTTACTCACTGTTACTTCCGTTTACATACTGTCTGAGAGGTATGACTGCATATGGAACCGATTGCTTCATATGTTTATATCCAATCCACGGTGTTACATGATCCAATGACCTGTCAAGCTTTCTTGTCTTATCATTATTAGATTCCCCTCGATCGAGTGCGCATTCGTCTTACCTCTACATTTCCATTTCAAGTTGACGTGGGGGGGGGGGTCTCTTATCTCAAAGTATTTCTTATACTACCTTTCTGAACCTCAGAGGTTCGTCACCTTTGGCCGAAGAGTTCTTACTGTCCCTCAGCTACTATTGGTCCTAACGCTATTCTGGAGTATCATACCTTTGTGAAACCTGCATCACTATAATCTCATTCACCTTTATCTTTCTTGTCATAATCCTTCCTTCTACTCGTCATTAAACAAAAATAGTTTTGCATTGATGCTTGAGCATACCATTCCATTCATACTTATTAACTGTTTTCATATTTCCTACCACCATTCTTTGATTGTTCCATAATTTTTGTCCTCAATTGCCCCTATTGTTATGCAGAGGTTATTTAGAATTGTAACATGCTGCAAAATGAAGTCGAAGACCTTACCAGTCTATTACCTGTAGCATACCTTAGTTTACTAACATTGATACACGTAATTCTCAATAATACGCGGTATCGCCCTTTACGCGTGGACGAGAGGCTTGTGTCCCTTTTCACTACCGTGGATAACTCGATCCTTATATATGACTTGAGCTCATTATCCCGGGTACGTCACTTTACGTGATCTTCTTAAATTTACTGATGGTCAATCTTCAGACGATTCAATTGTGGCAATCCATTCTTCTTAATAAAATCCTAGGACAATTCCCAATCTATTCTCGGTAAGACATTAAAATTTAGGTCGCACGTACATAACATATCCCTTATTTCAATCAGCAAGACTCACTATAAAACGTGTAGCTTTCCATAACCTACTAAACCTTCCCATGATGTCTTCTACTTTTCATCTGTACAACTAATAATCATCTTATCCTTACCTTTGCGCATCAACTTGGGACACTTCGGAACGTCGTGGTCATGGTTGCCACGCTCAACCAACTCCATGTACCTATGCGACATAATTTGGCATGCGCTCGACCACACTGACTACAAGATGGTCGGGGCAGTCTCACTCGACCTTTACAACTTTGACCCTGATATATTGGTATCTTTGAACCCTTTAAATATCGGTGATCCCTGACTAATAAACTCCCCAGGCTATAAGCTCCCTGACTCCCCAATGTGCCTATCTCTATCAAATGCACCAGGATGAAGTCGTGCCCGGGAAAATAACTTACTCATATCCTCTGACGGGTCTAACTCCATAGAGAGCATACTATTCATATTTACACTCAATCCAACTTCAATCTCCCTACTAATCACATCCCTACTGAGGAAGGCATTACTGTGATCATAAACACAATAAGGTCCACCGAGAGAATCCTTGCAATCTCAAATTTTGAACATAATACTGCCCTTCTGGTGTATCAAACGCCTAGTAGAAGTCACCCATTTATTGGCGACGAATATGAACTAACCGAAGTCTTTTTGGTAACCGTCATTACTGAAACAGTATCAGGCACGAGCTAAACTCGAATTCTTAAGACTCAGCTCTACTGCACGATCTATGATATGAAAGAATGGAAACCTCCCTAAATTCCTTGCAGCCTCCTGTTTATAAGTGTGGCGTGCAACATACCCATAAACAAGACTCTACTAGACACGGCTTGCAGACTCCCTATGACAGAACTGCTCTGATACCAAGTTTGTCATGATCCAAATCGGAGAGCCATGACGGGCACCCGAGCCCTACCTGCCAAGCACCACTCTTCACATATCTACCAGCTAACCGTAATCAATCATGGCCACAAGGACCGTCACCAAATATCTTGCTGACACAGGTCATACATGACTACTATACACAGGTCAATTATCTACAAACCTCTAAAGACTACACGACATCACAAGGTCGGAACAGGGCCCCGTCATACCCATATGCATATGCAAAACATCATACCACGATCAGATCGCAACTCTAAAACAAGTAGAGTGCTCCAATATCAGTTGAACCAGCAACCTACTAGTGCGAACCGTCCCCCTGTCTACTTGAGCATGCATGCATGAAACGCAGTGTTTCCCGACAAAAGGGACGTCAGTACGACTGATGTATCGAGTATGTCAGGCATGAAGAATAACATAATAGAGATATAAACATAAACTGAGACAGAAACAGCCAACAGAAATAGCCGACAGCAACAACTGACAGAAATAGCCGACAGTAACAACTGACAGAAATAGCCGACAACAATAGTTGACAACAACAGCCGACAGAAACAGCCGACCCATAGTGAATGCCTCTAAGGGCCATAATATGCCTAAATATCAGGCACAATGCGGTATATATATGTGTATATATATATATATATATATTAAAAAAAATATTGGCATCATTGGGCATCTTCCTTCCCATAACAGCCTCTGTGGACATCATATCATATCGGCATCTGTGGGCATAATCATCATCATATCCCAGCTGATCAGGTGGTCTGCGTATCCCATTTTCCATCCCCAATATATGGTCCAGGGTAATACATGAATAAAATGCATGAATGACAATAAAACATTCTGAGTGACATAATATCCTTGTACCTTCGGCTAACCTTGAGAATATTAACATTTTTCCCATATACCTCAATAAGGATTTAGGAACATATTTAGACATGCTTTTAACATAGGAATAATAACATAAACATTCTTAACTACTAAGAGTAGAATAATTTATAGAATAATATTACAGTTACGTTTCGTTACATGGAACATGCCAAAAGAAAGAAGAATTTGCCTTAACATACCTTTGAATCCAACCTCCAACTACTGCCGTGAATACTCCTCTATGCCTCAATCTTAGATGCCAGGAACTACTCTTATTTTACCTTACTTTACTTCGAAGAAAACCTGAATTCAACATCACGACAAGATGGAACAACGAGATCGAAGCGGTGAGCGAAACCCGTAGTAAAATTGGATATTGTTGATGCTTAATCCTTTAAGAATTGAATGTATAATCACTGAACTAGTACGCTGCTGCTCCTACTTTAATTACAAGAAAAATGTTTGTCTAAAATGAAGTCTCCAAGGTTTATATCTTAATATGTCATGGGTTCCAGAATCTTTAAATAAAGGCAAAGGCATTTAAACTATCCACTTGTCATCAAAAGGGTATATGAAGTGTATTAGTCACTTGGCTGCCCTTGTGGCTAGTATACACGTGGACACAACTATATTTAACACTTATCCACTAGTTAATTAACTAACACCATAATTAATCCCTTGTTCATAATTACTTTAAATTTTATCTTAATCTTATGTGCTAAAACGTGGGATGCCGTCCGTGATTAAATAGCCACATTAATTTGCTAGAGTGTCTCCTTTATGAAGTCACACGTAACCAACAGTGTGATTCACCATTTAAATGCTACACGTAAATATTCCGACTTAACCTTGTCCCCCACTATACTTTATAACTTAGCCGATTTTTGTTGTCAATTAGCCGATCATTGTTGTCCCACTTGATAAGTCTTAAATTAGTTCGGGACCGCATCTTTTTATATACTAAGCTATTGATGTGAATACCTCAATATAACTAATTTCCTCGACCTCGAGTCTACTTGCATACGTCTAGCTGTTTAAATCACCTCTCGAAAGTACGGGGTGTTACAACCCATTTCATTGAAATCGACAATATATATCATGTAAGCATTAAAGACAGTTAACTGCACATGATGTCTAGTTTTACACTGACATAACAATTAGGAGTTGTCAAACAACGTGAAAAGTAGACGGTAAGAGGATAATCATCAGCTACCCTAAGAGAAAATTAGATCAAGCAGCTAGTACAACATGAGAGACAGTTAAATAGCCTGTTGTCCTTCAAGGATAAATACATATCAAGACTTCAAGTCAAAGCTTTGAAGCAATAGAAATTATCTCACCTACAAAGCACAGCATCTGGTTTCATTAAGCTACATTTTTCAGTATCAAGCGGCACACATCGAGCCTTAACATCATAAGGTCATAATCTGAGTTTCACAGTACAAGGCTTAGCTGAAAAATGTCTCAATGACTCTGCCCCTACTTTGATAAAATTAAAATGAGACAAAGTCAGAAAGCAAAGTTGAAGATTTGAAACTGTATTAACTTTATGGGAAAGAAAAAGGAGACAGAATGTAACTACTAACTACCATGATATCTTGTTACTTGGCTTTTTAATCCATAGGAATGAACAGAACATTTAGATCTCTTACCCCAAAACTTTATGTTCCTTGTTACCCTTAAAAAAGAGGTAAAAAACTACTGACATAAAAAGTTATGCTGGCACAGTAACATAAGTGTTTTTTCTCTCTTCTTTTATTACTTATAGCCAATATTAATAAAGCAAATTTCCCAACTCCACAAAAGTATAATATCTTCAATAATAAAAAAAAGCAATTGAAGTCGAACCAGCCAAATGGAGCAACCAGCAAGAAATGAAAAGCCTGGGGACCAAGGTCACCTATACCATAAGAACCAGGAAACGAAGTTGGATGGAGCAACACTCCAGCTCTATGATCACTTGGGTCCCTCCCAGTCAGCATCATCAATCAGCAAGTCCTCACCCACACAAGGAACAGTGCCATTCTGAAACCGCAACCCAAGAAACGATATTTCCCATTAAAACTGAAAATGATTTTAGAAGATTAGTTTTTCATTCACAATGGAAGGTAATCTGCTAATTGATCTTGAAATTACATTGTCAAAAGAGTCTACTGTCAGTTCGAGTTGTAAGAGCATAATAGTTCGATAAAAAGTGGAAGAGTCACATAACATAGACTATAGCACATCTACTGTAAGCCAGGAGCAGTTAAAGGGATGATAAGAAGGAACATGAAACAAGAAACAAGTTCTTTTGGTCCGAAGTATTCAACCAACATATTATCAGCTTTACAGGAATTAATAACTTCAGAATTGCTCATTAGCAAGATCTTGTGACCAGACAGACAGTGGCACACCTTCAAGTATCACCTTGCGGCCAAGTAGACGGTGGTACGCCTTAAAGTATCACCAGTAATCCCACATGAACAAGATCCATCTTTGAAATGGTGGAACCGGTTAATATCTCTAATAATGATCTCCCTAGAGACGATTTTACAAATGAACATGAACGCTGTATTGCAGTCCAAACAAATCTGAAGGTTCTTCTTCACTCTAATAGGAGCACCCGGAGGTGTAGCAATCAACCCAAATGCAACAGCTAGTTTCTCACTATGATAGGAGAGAAGAATCTCCTTTTGTCTCCTCTCTAAATCATGGAGATCAGTATCTACCATAGGAACATAACCAGCTTTAGCCATTAGCTGTCCCAACTCCTCCAGTTTGGCATATATTTCATCACTTCGCGAATGGTTTCTGTCTCCAACTATAAATGTGTAAATACTATCTTTGACTTCAATCCAACTCATACCAGTTTCCTTTTTTACTCTACTGTGTTTCACGAGTCTTCTTAATTTGGCGACATCTCCCCGCAACCAAACTGGTGCATAAATATTTGCAAGAAGAACATGAGTGCCAGATTTCTCTGGTTCAAGATTAAAAAGCATCTCAGCAGCATGTTGCCCTACCTCTACGTTCTTGTGGATTCTTGCAGCACCTAGAAGTGCACCCCAGACAGATGCATTAGCTTCAAAAGGCATCTTATTTACGAGATCAATAGCGTCATCTAATTTTCCTGCTCGGCCCAGGACATCAATCATGCATGCATAATGCTCTTGAGTTGGTACAATCCCAAATGAGTCTTTCATTGTTTCAAAATACTTCTTGGCTTCTGCAACTAAGCCAGCATGGTTACATGCTTAAAGGACACTAACTAAAGTTATGTGATTTGGAGATATACCATTTTTCAACATCTCACCAAAAAAATGAAGCGCCTCTTTCGCATGTCCATGTTGGGCAAGTCCTCCAATCATTGTGGACCATGAAACGATACCTTTCTTAGGAACCTCAGAGAAAGCACAACTAGCATCCTCTATACCTCTACACTTGGCATACATGTTAACTAGAGAGTTACCAGCAAACACATCTAACATGAACCCAAACTTCAACACATGAGCATGTATTTGTTTTCCCTGTTCATACGCTGATAGATTTGCACATGTATTCAGGAGAGAACTGCAAACAAATGAGTCTGGCTTAAGACCCATGTCCTGTAACTTCTGATAAAGTTTCATGGCTTCTTCACCTCGACCAAGTAGAGCATAAGCTGTTATGAGAGAGGTAAAAGATGGCAAATCCAAAATAGGGCACTCGTCAAATATTCTAGCTGCATCATCCAGCTCGCTACATTTTCCATAAGAATCAACAAGACTGTTTATTACAAATGTGTCACAGAAATCCCAACTTCACGGAGAGTGCATGGACTTGTTTGCAGACATTAGCAGCCTGTAAGCCTGCAACGGAGTTGAGGATGGCAAGTAAAGTCGTCTGATCAAATCCAATTCCTTGGGTGAATGTGTGAACAAAAAGGTCTAGACATGCATCGTCTGCCTCATTCTGCGAGTAACCAGAGATCATAGCATTCAATGCAATTAAGTCCTTCCCGGGCATCAGATCATAAATTAACCTCGCGTCCTTAGTTAAATTACACTTGCAATACATATCAATAAGACCAACACTCACAAATGGATCAAATATGATAACTTCCTTTATCAAAAGAGAGTGTAACCCTTTACCCAATTCCGGGAGCTCGAGTGCAGCACAAGCCTTGAGAGCACTCGATAATGTGAACATATTTGGCCAAATTCCTGACCTTCTCATCTGATTCAACATATCTATAGCCTGGTATTGACATTCATGAAGAACACAACCAGCAATAATAGCATTCCACGAAACAATGTCAGGTACCACAATTTCCTCAAAAACAGTAACAACATCCTTAAGATCTCCCCCTTTTGCATACATGTCGACAAGTGCATTCGAAGAGAAAAGATCAGAATCATATCCGAGCTTCACCAAATATCCATGAATTTGCTTTCCTTCAACAATATCTCCTAAACCAGTACAAGCATTCAATATGTTAGATAAACTATATTCGTCAGGCCTAACTCCACTATCAATCATGTCACGAAACATACACATGGCCTCTCTAAAAAAATCATTTTGTGTGTAACAAGAAAACAAAACATTCCAAGAAACAACATTTCTTTCCGGGATTTCCTCAAACAACATCCTAGAATCAACAAGCTCGCCACATTTCGCGTACATAACAACTAAGTATTTGCAACGAAAACATCAGAATCGAAACCTGTAACCACAACAACCCCATGAAGCTGCTTACCCAAAAAGAGTTCCTTTTCAATAAAACATGCCTTAAGAACACTAGGAAAAGTGAATTCATTACATTCAAGACCTAAAGAATGCATTTTTATGAAAGCCCATATAGCATCTTTACAAAAACCATTCTTGGTATACCCAAAAATCAAAGATGACCAAGAAATCAAATCTGGTTCAGGACTGTTAGATAATATTAATCTCCCTTGGGGAGTCTTTCATTAATATCAAGGTATATATAGAGTACAATATTCATCCCTTATAAAATAGGAATCCTAAGCCTATACAAAAGAGGAATCCTAGTCTTACCATAATTATATTTACATAATATATGGAAATATTCTAATTATGGGTAGGGAATATATTGTTTCCTATATTTACACGTTTACACACCCCCTCAGTCGGAGCGGGAGGAGGCCGGACGCTGAGACTGGATCTGAAGTCAAGAAATAACTGTCTGGGAAGTCCTTTGGTAAATATGTCTGCATACTGATAGGATGATCGAACATGTAACACTCTGACATGGCCTAACGCAACTTTCTCACGAACGAAGTGTAAGTCTATCTCAATATGTTTGGTTCGCTGAGCCAACAGTAAATTTCTGAGCCAACAAATCTCAGCTACTACATTTGCAACGCCTCTGTACTCAGCCTCGGCACTGGAGCGAGATAGGGTAGCCTGTCGCTTGGCAGACCAAGAAATTAGATTATCCCCTAAGAAAACACAAAACCCGGAGGTGGAGCGTCGCGTGTCCGGACACCCTGCCCAATCTGCATCCGTATATGAAAGCAACATGTCTGGTGCAGAGGGGTATAGGTGCAAACCATAATCAATAGTGCCCTTAATGTATCGAATGATACGCAAGAGCGATGAAATGAGACTCACTGGGGGCATGCATGAATAAGCACACCGCCGAACAAAGATAAGCTATGTCCGGCGGTGAATGTGAGATCTCAAGTGCACCTGCAAGGCTCCTATACTGAGTAGGATCGAGACTGGAGCACCATCCATAGCATCGAGCTTAGATTTAGAATCAATCGAGTAGACACCTCTTTGCGATTCGCCATCTTAGCCCTCAGACACAATCTCTTCTGCATACTTACGCTGACACAAGAACATATGATTGGCAGACCTGGTCACTGATATCCCCAAAAAGTAACTCAGCTTCCCCAAATCAGTCATTGCAAATTCGGACTTGAGCAAGACAATAATCTCATTTTTCAATCCGTCGGAGGAGGCAGTAAGAACAATATCATCCACGTAAAGAAATAAGTAAACAGTGCTACTACCTCGATGAAAAATGAAAAAGTGATGTATCACTCTTGCTGCATACAAACCCAATCTGCAAGATATACCTGGCAAAGAGATTATACCACGCACGGGGGGCCTGCTTCAGGCCATATAGTGACTTACGAAGACGGCACACATAGTGAGGAACTGCTGGATGGGTGAACCCTGGTGGCTGATGCATGTAGACTGTCTCTCTCAGATCCCCCATGTAAGAATGCATTCTTCACATCAAGCTGATGGATCGGCCAGTGTTTGCCCATTGCAATGCTCAAAACTATGCGGATGGTAGCCGGTTTGACAACCGGGCTGAAGGTCTCACCACAATCAATGGCCTCCTGCTGATTTGTGCCATTAGCCACAAGACGGTCCTTATACCTCTCAAGATCCCCATTGTCTCTGAACTTGTGATGAAATAGCCACATACAACGAATGACATTCACCCCCTCAGGTCTAGGTACTAGATCTCACGTGTGTTGTTTAGTTAAAGCATTGAATTCCTCATACATAGCCGCATTTCAATTAGGGTCTTGTTTGGCCAATTTTGGGTTCTTTGGAAGTGGAGAGATGGTTTGGGCAGACAAGTTGAAATGGACTTTGGGTTTGAAGATTCCATGCTTTGAACGAGTTTCCATTGGATGGGTAGGGACAGTGGATGGCGAAGTGGTGTCTGAGACGGGGGTAAAGTCGGATAAGGAGAAGGTGGGGGCGAAGCCGTCGGAGGCGCCGTGGCTCCTGGATCGAGAGTCGCGGCGCTAGAAGGTTAACATGCTTCTCTAAAATTTGGGCGCCACGGCTCTAACGACGGAACAGAGGATGTGAGTTGTTCGATTATGAGGGGAGAGATGGCAAACTCGTCAAGAAATGAGTAGTCCTATTTTTGGAATTTTGGAAGATTCGAAAACGGGAATGTGGTCTCGTCGAATGTGACGTGACGAGATATGTGGATCTGACGAGTCGACAAGTCATAGCATAGATAGCCCCTATGGTTCGGTGGAAATCCTAGAAAGACACATGGAGTGGACCTAGGAGCGAGCTTGTGATGAGCTCTGGAGCTAAGGTTGGGATAGCACAGACAACCAAAAATTCGTAGATGATCATAAGAGGGGATTCTATGGTAGAGGATTTCGGTAGGGGTCATATTGTGAAGAGTGCTAGTAGAGAGAATATTTAGAGTGTATTCTGACATTTTAGCAGCATAGACCCAGAAGGGTGGAGGGAGGGAGGCATGAATCAATAGGGTGCGAATCATATTGTTAATGGTGCGGATGATTCTTTCAGCTTTACCGTTTTGTGGTGAGGTATGAGGGCAGGAGAAGCGAAAGACCATGCCATTAGTGGTACAAAAGCGGTGAAACATAGAGTTGTTGAATTCACGACCATTATCGCACTGAAATGATTTTATGCCTTTTCCAAATTGTGTTTGAATGAACTTGCGAAACTCAAGAAATTTGACAAACACTTCCGATTTAAATTTAAGAGGGTATAACCAAACGTAGTGTGAAAATTCATTAAGCAACACAAGATAGTATTTATGACCGAGAGAACTAGAGATATGAGATGTCCATAAATCGGCATGTATGATATCAAAAGGAGCAAATGTAACACTAGTAGATGATTTAAACAGAAGACGAATATGTTTGCCTAAAGAGCAAGACACACAATTTTGGGCAAGTTTCCCATTACAAGCAATGAAATTGTTGCCTCTAAGAAAATTAAAAACTGGGACTCCTGGATGACCAAGCCTATTATGTCAAGTTGAAGAAGAAATAGCCGCTAGAGTGACGGGAGAGCAAGATCTGGCAGCGGAGGTGGAAGTGAATGTATAGAGATCCCCCGTGCTATTGCATCTCGTAAGAGGTGTCCCCGTATGAAGATCCTTAACAATAAAACCAAAAGGGTCAAAATCCACAGAGACAGAATTATTACGAGTAAATTGGCGGACAGATATGAGGTTCTTAATCATGTATGGGGCATATAGGGTGTTTTTTAGGGAGAAGGGTGGATGAGGAGGTTGTGTGTATGAGGTACCATAACCCTTAACTGGAATGCGTTATCCACTACCAACTGTAACATATTGAGGATGCTTTAAACTAAACAGTTTAGGAATAGTACCTGCAGACTGGGTGACGTGAGATGTGGCGCCTGAGTCCATATACCAAGTATTGCCAGGCTGTTGCATAGAGAGGGTGATGAACGCCTGACCCAACTCAGTGGGTGTCATGTCGGAGGAGGGCTGCGGGACCTGACCTTGCATGAAGTAGGCCTTCTGTGGGGCTGGAGCGGGGACTAACAAACCGGGGTAAGAATACGGATTGTATGGCTGCTGGTACTAGAATGGACTTGGCGCCGCGGCTTGAGGCCAGAACGCTGCGGCTCTGTCTTTGAGGCGCCGCGGCCACTGGCAAACGAAGCTGGCGAGGAGCCGCGGCCCAGTAGTTTTGCGATCTTTGTTGTTATTGCTGTTGTTGGTTATGTTGATCGCGACCCTTGCCACGACCACGGTCTCTTCTACCGCCGTGGCCTTTTCCGCCCTTGCCGTCGCGGCCCTGCCGCTGTTGGGAGTTGTCTGGTGGCGTCTGATCTTGAGGTTGCGTGTCGACAGCTAACATCTGCTGGGCGTGCTCATCCTTGTTAGCACGACGGGTTTCTTCGAGCAACAATTATGAGTGAGCTTTGTTAAAACTCGGTAGCGGATATGCCTGTTGAATTATGGTGGCCAAAGTATCATATTCGCCCTTAGTAAGGCCAGAAATCATTTGTAGCACCATTTTATCGTCAGTGACAGGCGTGCCGATGTTGGAGAGTTGATCCGCTAGAAGTTTAAGCTGCTTGCAGTACTCAGAGACATTGGAGAAGTTTTCAAGACATGTTTTGTTAAACTGTTCTTCCAAATACACGGCACGAGTGTGCTTGTTGTCTTGAAAAATTTCCTCCAAACGATTCCACAAGTCAAGGGCTGTGGAGTTAGATTTCATGATAGTAAGGAGCAAATCCTGAGAGATACTACCATATATCCATTGTTTGACGCCGGCGTCGAGACGATGCCAGATAGAATCATCAACCTCCGTAGGGCGCGGAATAGTGTCATCAATATGGTCAAGCACGTTATAGAGACATGCATGATTGCGAAAAAGTTCAACCCAGGGAGAATATTGGTTGTTTTCTTGATCAAGAATAATGAGAATATGGTTCTTGATGTTGGAAACAGTAAGGGCGGGGTGAAACGGGGTTGATGACTTTGTGGTAGGATTTGTGGAGGTAGAGGCGTCAGAAAGTGTGGAAGAATCAGGGATAGCCATTTAGAGAAGAGAAGAAAGGAAGAACAAAACCCGAAAAATAAAAAGAAAATTCGGGAGGGCCGCGGCGTAGAAGAGGCAGCCATCGGCTGTGGAAGAGAAAGGTTTTTAGGGTTTTGTTTATTTGTCTCTTGATACCATGTTAGATGATATTAATCTCCCTTGGGGAGTCTTTTATTAATATCAAGGTATATATAGAGTACAATATTCATCCATTATACAATAGGAATCATAAGCCTATACAAAAGAGGAATCCTAGTCTTACCATAATTATATTTACACAATATATGGAAATATTCTAATTATGGGTAGGGAATATATTATTTTCTATGTTTACACGTTTACAAGGACTTTCATCAAGCAGTCTCCATGCATAGTTAAAAATACCACATTTTGAGTACAGATTGACTAAATGGTTCCTACGTTTGCTATCATTTAATCCAAGTTTGATTAAATGGGCTTGGATTTGAAGACATGGGCTTATAGATTTTGTTTGGGTAAGCTGTGAAAGGAGCTTTGTGTAGGAAACAAATTGGATAGGCGGCAAAGGTTGGTCATGTTTGATTCGAAAACTATTTCCCCAATTGGGTTTGTTTTGACCCGCAATATTGGTGCATGAGTGTTGAAGGTTGACAAAAAGAATCCAAATAGTCCATAATGTATCATCATCATTTCAATTCTACATGGTATCAAGAGCCAACAATCTTTCCCGACCTAAGACCTAATTTCGGCCGCCCATCCCTCTATTTTTCAGGCGCCGAACTGATCGTATACCGCCGGTATACATCTGATATACGCTGATATACAGCAGCCCAACCCTCCTATTTTGCTAACAGCCCTCCGGATATATAGCCCTCCTCCTTCCCTATCTCTCCAACAGGTCGTATACCCCTTGTATACAGCTTATACACGCAGATATACACTCCTTATAAGGCTGATATACCATATATGCCACTGTATACTACCCTTATATAGCCTCTCTAAGACATTATACACCTCGTATACGATTGTTTCTGCCTCATATACGCTTCGTATACGTCTCAAACCACCCCATTACTATTTTCTCTCTCATATCCGATCTCCTGCAGCCACCATGGTCGGAAACCACCACGGATATGGTTGTGGACAGAGGCGCAGGGTGGCCCTAGGGGTCGAGCTGGGAACTCGGCTTCCCGCTTGGGCCCAGCAGCCCCCAGATAGAGCCCAGCAGCTATGGCCACCAGACACAGCCCAAAAGTTGCGACCCAAGTTCTAGCAACAGTGCAGCTCGCCCCAGACTAGTTGTTGGGCCACTGCCATCCGGCCCACCATCCTTCAGCCCAGCAATGGCCCAACAGTCTGGGATCACGTCCGACGGCCCACAGAAGTCGGGCCCAATTTCCTGGGGCCCACTTTTTTACTCCGGGCCTTTCCCAATCCAGTTTTG
Organism: Anisodus acutangulus; assembly: GCA_029783415.1. Classification (NCBI taxonomy): domain Eukaryota; kingdom Viridiplantae; phylum Streptophyta; class Magnoliopsida; order Solanales; family Solanaceae; genus Anisodus; species Anisodus acutangulus. The sequence goes on along the minus strand of CM056495.1, from coordinate 44,644,409 downwards.
GGCCAAACTTTTGGCACATTGAATCCTCAAAAGCCCAATAATGTGTGGTATATGGATTCGGGCGCCACGTCTCACCTCACCAACAATTATGGTAATCTTTCTTAAATGTATAATTTAAATACTCCGCAATCTATTCTGGTTGGAAACGGTCATCGCATTCCAATTCAGGGTTTTGGCCACACTCTAACCCCACCACCGCATCCCTACTTCTCCCTAAATAACGTCCATTATGCCCCCACACATTATCAAGAACCTAATCTCCGTTATAAAATTTGTCACAGATAATTTTGTATCAATTAACTTTGACCCGTTTGAGTTTACTACAACAGACATATGTATCAGGAAACTCCTTACTCGATGCAATAGTGAGGGGGACCTCTATCCTTTCCTATCCACGTTCGCTGCCATTGTCACCCCTCCCACATCTCTAACTGCCCAAGTCACTCCTCCGCCATAACAATAATTTCTCCATCTACTTGGCACAATAGATTTGGACATCCAGGAGCTCCTATTTTTTATTTTCTTCAAAACAATAATTTAATTTGTTGTCCTAGTGGAAAATCTGTCCAACCGTTTTTTTCTTGCCCTTTAGGCAAACACGTTCGCCTCTCTTTTCAGTCTTCCTTAAGTGTTACGTTTTCTCCGTTTGATATTGTTCATGCAGATTTATGGAAATCTCTTGTTATTAGTTCACTAGGTCATAAATTCTATATTGTGTTATTAGATGACTTTTATCACTTTATCTGGATTTACCCTCTAAAAATCAAGTCTGAAGTTTTTACCAAGTTTATTGAGTTTCGTAACTTTATCGAAATACAATTAAAAAAATCCATCAAATCATTACAATGTGATAATGGTCGTGAGTTTAATAATTCTGCATTTCATAATTTTTGCACCAATAATGGCATGGTCTTCCGTTTCTTCTGTCCCCACACCTCACCCCAAAATAAAAAAGCCGAACGAATCATTTGTATTATCAACAACATGGTTCGTACCTTTATTTTCCATGCCTCTCTCCCCCATCGTTTTGGGTCTATGTAGTCAAAATAGTAGAATACATCCTTAATATTTTACCCACCAGTACTCTTCACAACAAAACCCCCACCGAAATTCTATATCGTCGGATCCCTTCCTATGATCACCTTCGACTTTTCGGTTGTCTTTGCTATCCAAACCTTTCCTCCACCGCCCCTCATAAATAAGCACCCCTAACTACTCTGTGTGTCTTCGTAGGTTTCCCGTCTAATCATATAGGCTATTTGTGCTATGACTTGTCCACTCGTCAAATTCACGTGTCTCGTCACGTTACGTTTGACGAGATAATTTTTCCTTTCGCCAATATTCAAAAATTCCTAAACAAGGACTATACCTTTTTAGACGAGTCTAACATCTCCCCCGATGTCCGCCACCTACTCAGTCACCCAGTCATTGTACCATCGCTGCCACCTCTGGTAGCTACGGCCACTACCACCGCCCCATCTCCGCCACCTCGACCTGCCACCACCGGCAGTCTGGCAGCCAACCACCCTGTCAGTCTAATTGACATCTCCGACACTACAACCATCCCGGCAGACACTTCATGGCACCAACCCACCGCTGCATCACCTACCCGCCGACATCGGCACTCAGGTCACCCAATGTCACCACCAATCACGGATGCTCCTCCAATCGACCAACTCGATAACCAATCAACACCTCTACGACACCAAAACCTCTTCTCCAACCCTCCACCAACACCAGAATCTACAGATACCCACCCCCCTGTCACGACCCGACCCGACGGGCCGCGACTAACCGCCCTAATGACGTCATTATACTAACCTGTCACACATAATCCAACTAACACTTAATGAGTCTGAAATCCGGCAGCATAACGCCGCAATAGCAACATATACCAGGGTAGGCAAGCCGACGAGGCTGCCTTTACCCAAGATTGTACCTGTCTCCTGAGGAGTCACAACTAGCCAATATAACATAACAAGCAAGCCGACAAGGCTACCACCAGATAGTAACGTATATACATGGGAACACCCCAACACAGAATACAATAACATGACCGACCAAAACAGAGTCATAACCCTTACATACGTACAACCCACCACTGTCTACAGACCTCTATAAGAAGAATAACGACATATGACGGGACAGGGCCCCGTCGTGCCCCTAAATACGAACATAAGTCTAAAAGAGATTCGGTACCAAAATGACAGCCCTGGATCAAAGGAGCTTTCCAACCTGCTGAGTAGGAACCTAGGCCTGAGGTTCACCAAATTGAAAACATGTACCTGCGGGCATGAAACGCAGCCCCCCGAGGAAAGGGAGGTCAGTACGAAATAATGTACTGAGTATGTAAAACATGAAGCTGTAAAAGAGACAATAATTAGCCAATGTAAATGAAGATCGATAAAAATAGGGATTCAAATCCAACTGTGCCATAAATCATAAGAGTCAGTTGTGCCTTATAAAAATGAGAGTCAAGTCAAGAAAACATGAAGGCATGTCTATAAACATATATATACCTGTAACGTAACCCGGCCCACTAATGCGGGACTCGGTGGAATCATATCATAACCCGGCCCATGCTGGGACTCGGTAAAATCATCTCTCATCTATGGATCCATCCTACATAACCCGGCCCTCTAGTGAGGGTCTCGGGGAACAATGCAAAGTGTGCACGAGTCGTAACTTGACGGGACTCGGTGAGGTGAAGTAGTAACACTTAGCACGAGTAGATATCGTGAGTAACCATATGCAAGTAAAAATTATCATCTGACTCTCAATAAAATCATTGTAATAATGTCATAATAAACTCTTTGCTGAAAAATCATAGGCACTTCTCATAACAATCCTCATTAGGAATTAAACTGTATAAGAATTAAGTACGTCCGCCGGACTTTCATTAAATCATGCCAAAAAGAAAGAAGTAAGAGTTTCACATACCTCTTAGACGAACTAATCAACTCTATATTAGAGTACGTCTCGATTTAGAACTTCAACCTATAATAATGGTAATACGTTCTTCAATTCTATGATCGCTAGCATACTTTATATCGAATAACGACTTCTTATTTTATAAAAATTCGGGCAGCACTTCCCCTGTTTATACATGTTTCCACAACTTCCAAACGAGGCTAATAACATCAATAAACAAGCACCAATTAAGGGCACAACCAAGACAACAATAAAGGGAATTTACACACCCACTTCTCATGTAAATTTAGCCTCTTAATCCACCTTAAAACAGCCCACAAAACAGCCCATGTTTCAACAACAATGAGGGTAGAATGTGAAGCATTTCTATGCCTTTCCACACCCTTATTCCTTTAGGACTTACCTTAGAAATTACCACACTTAAACATGCATAATGGTGACTAAATTTTCAGAATTATAACACCACAAAACAGCACCTAAAACAGTCCGTATACATCACAACATGTCCAACAATTTCATGCAAGTTCTTGGCCACAACATGTCATAATTCCATAACTCTTATCTTAATTCCTATAATCCAATTTCTGATTTTAATACTTCCATATAACCAATTCCAACTAAATCTCCATGTTTCCTTTCAATTTCATCATGCAATTAGTGATAATAATACAACAATAACCAACGAATCCAACAACACCAAAATCTGTCCCAAATTGGCAACTAGCCCAAAATGGTCACATGCAATGCTTAAATTCCAATTCTTCCTTAACACAAATTCATTACCTTAATTCTAACAACATGCATTCCAATTATATCATAGAAAGAAGAATTTTTATACCTCAAATTCGTCAAAACAGTCCGCAAATTTTCTGCCACTGTTTTGTCCGAAAATCCCCACTGTTTTGTAATTTTCTCCTCCTTTTTGTTCACTTCTTCAACCCCAATTGACATGCAAGTGTTCTACAATGTTAAGCCATCATCCCTACACGTTTTTCTTCCAAAATTTCATCCCAAAAATCACAATTTTCTGGGCAATTTTCGGCCAAGCAGTGGCTGTTTTGCCACTGTTTTCGCCACGATTTTTGGTGTTGTTTTGCTTCTAATTTTTGGTGAAGAATGTCGTCTAGGAAGAGAAGATAAAAACTTTAATTTTGGTTATGGGTGGAGGGTGATTTTCGGATTAGTGTAGAGGAGAGAATGAGAGGAGAGTTATTTTTTTTTGTTAAGTGTAGAAGAAGATGAAGAGGTAATGTAAGTTTATAAGGAAAAATCTGATTTTTCCTTTACACTTTGGCCCCCAAGTTCTTCAATTAGTAAATCTCAAACCCACTTCTTTTAATTCCCGAGAATTTCATAAGCCTCGTATCCTCAATGTCATAATTTTATAATACAATACTATTTCATAACGGGAATATACAATTATTGCTATAAGTATCCAACGTCACCCTTATTGTGACCAACATCTTTCCGGAATCACATCCTCTTGTATACTAATTTCCGAATTAGCATATATAAATATACTCTATATCCAAGATTCGAATCTTACCTCCTTAATTACGTCCTCTAATTATAGTCTTAAAATTACGAGGTGTAACATTCTTCCCCCCTTAGAAACATTCGTCCTCGAATGTTCATACCATTGGGCACATCTTATACAAATTGATTCAAGGATTCACAAGCACACAGAAATTTGCATATTAGGTCATCTTAGACTCTATGATACACGTTTCTGCTAACAAATATCTGACTTACAAACAACTCAACTCTTGCCATTATCTAACAAAATGACTCAAATAAACAAGGAAACAACCTACGTCCTAACTTATTCGTAATTTTCTAAAAGTGAAATATACTAAAACTAAGGCTAAGTAGAGTCATTATTCCCGCAGTACCACATTATGTACATATATACAAGAACTTTAAGCATAATCTATACCTTAATCTTAAACTTGAGAACAGATATCATCTTAACAACCAATGACTAATCCCCATTTTATATATTCAGATTCCTGGTCCTATTTTAACCAGTAGTTAAGTACTTAAATGAATGTTTTAACTCAAAATCAGCAGTTTCAACTAAGCACATAAGGATCATGGAAGACATAACTTCAAAATTGTGTAATAGCAGAGACTAAAATATATATTTTTTTTTCCGAGTTCCCAAAAGCCTAATATCCTCTACCTGGATCAAGATGCAAGCGTTCTATATAATAGAATCCAAATATACATAATAGAGGCATTGTTTGATCATGCAGGGTACTAAGGAAAAACACACAAGCTACCCTAATGATGATATACATATGAACATGCCCAAGACACCAACCTGGCATAGACACTAATTACCTAGTCTGAACCATAAACAAGGGATCACAAGGCAGGTGTAAATAAGTGACATATGCATACAGACTACCTTAGACCGTCCCAACCACACACATATATTTAGGAACACAAGAGATGCTAAATGAATATCCAATCCATCATTACCATGCCTATGATCAGGTACTAAGGCTAAACAAGTCTTAAAGTTTATATTAGACCTACATCAACCCTAAATCAGAACAAGTGAACACATAATAGGCATATAATGAGCTAAGTTTTCATGTCTAGATATTAATCACTATCTCTCTAATAATTCAAATAGCAAGTGTTATCCATATCGTGTTATTTGAGCCTAACATATACTTAATACCCATATTAAAAATAATTTTAAACAATGAGCATAAATTGGAAGCTTAAGTTAATCAAATCAGGTTACTCAATGTCTCATTTTAAACAATGATTAGCAAGACTTTATCTATTACAAGTCGACACCGTATTGAACTTACTAATCCAAAACTTACAGATATATCCAAATCATATTAAAATTAATTAGGCATGCTTAGTCATATCTTCTAACATACCCCTAAATCAGTAAAGCAGGCTTGAAATTTAGGTAATATTCATAATTCACAATCATCACATAGGCTACCCTTTATCAATTCCCATCATAAATAACAGCATATAACCTCAACCATATCAACCCACTTAACTCATTCTCTTCTAGTTTTAAATTATCATATCAGACGATATAAGACAAGTTTTGTTAAATAGGACAACTAATCTTGTTCTTAATTAGTGGCGCTTGTTTTAGGTAGATAATATGACCAAACGACTTACAGATAGCCAAACGAGTTTCCAAAATAATATATTGGTCATCACATTAATTTAAATAACCCATACATGCTAAACCCAACTTCAATCCAACCTGCCAATCCATTAAATCAAATCTAGGCGTTTCATATATCATTAATATCTTTAAATTAGCAATATTAAGCATTAAATTAACTAGGTAGCCCATACACGACTAGACAAATCTAAAATTAACATGTTTCGCTCTATTTCAATTGTACAGATTATTCTAAATCAGCATGGAACATTTACACTCTTTTGTTGATATCTACTACTACTTTCAATTTGGTAACAATGCCCCTTCTTCTTCCTATATAAAGCTGATGGTGACCAGTACAATCCCAAACTCTTAAAGGGACAGAACAAGAATCTCTCACATCGCTTTTAAGTTTGGTATTACCTAAAGCTACAATCTTGTAGGTACCATCAAGAAGTGGATTGGGAAACATAAAATTCAAGGTACCCCCCCCCCCTTTTATTTTTTTTGAATTTCACATCTTGGAAAATGGACAATGTCAATCAAAACTTAAAGGAATCTATAACTATACCAAACTAGATATTCAATCCCGAGTGGTAACAGATAAACCAATTATCCGGACATGAGTAGGCATAAACAAGTATATATAGACAGACCAAACATATGTGGATTGCCTATCCATGCCATGTTAACGTCATCACTACTCACTTAATAACTTAACCAAATCTGCAGAAGCAAGGGAATGCACATAGTTGAGGAACTACTCAGATATTCATTTCATTTTTTTTAACATGTGATTTAGATACTTATCAAAACTCAAATGATCTTATATTATCTACCAAATTTACATAAAAGGAGAAGGGGGTAGACATACTGCAGTAGCAGACATGGAAATAGGTGGACTTAACAGTTTGATTTAATCAACACATAGATACAAAACATGGGCATATACAATCAAACCAAACTAGATGCAGAGTTATGCACATGAGGAAGAGACAAAGTTATTTTAAATAGTTATGTTCAGATGAGTATTAGACCACCTAAGACTATTGGGACATGCCAAGGATAGATATGACCCTTTAACAAGCAAAACATACACCAAATAGGCTCCTAAACTATCCTTCAGATCACGACAGCACTTAAACAAGACACACATCCATTTCAAAGTCATTAGGTGATCCTATCATAATTATAACAACATTCTTATGCTAAATCTTAGTTCCCTTATTATAGGCAGATAAATAAATAAATAAAAACATTAAGCCCTTCAATCATTTCCATACCAAATGTGACCTTTACAACCAACATAGTCATTATGTAAGCATAATTTTTAACTTCAACAATTGGTGTTTAATTAACATAACCTGTGTATTGAGTCATGGATTAATCGAACATAGTGTCTAAGAGGTTTAATATACTCCTCAAGCCACTATAGCAACATACCGAAATAATTTGTTCAGTTAACCAGGGGAACAAACCTCATGTTCATGTATTAAGCATACTAAATTAGTACATGTGCTAATGATGGTTTGACCTAACATACTATGGACACCACAGGACTTAAACAATCCAAGAGGGGTTACAATGGACTAAAACTAGTATACCAATTACTTCAAAGTCATTTAAACAGATCATATAAGGTCAAATAACCCTTAAACTTAACAAGACAACCACTTAACACACAAATAATCGTCACACAATACTCTAACAGTGTTTTCATCAACTGAACATGCTAGACATTAATAGAGTAGTCATAAATAGCCATAATATTCACATATATTACATAATGCTTGGCATAATATATTCACGATTTAATAGTTAACTAAATAAGTAAACCGTTTATTGCAGCAACAAGTCATTCCTGGAATTATGTAAATACTCAATTTTCCACTCCCTTAAGCAACTACTGACAACATGTTTAGCATACGAATCTATTCCATATTTAAGAGATAAAACGCAAGCTTGGGTTATTAGAACATTTTGCATTCTACATTATGATACGCAAAGACAATTACGGGGGAAATTTTAATCAAACATAAAAGATATCTAGGCAAGTCTAATTAACTGTTTAGAGGTAGTCCCACTGAGCAAAATTGGCAAAGATAGGTCCTAACACAAGTGATTTATACTCAACCCACATACTGTACAGGGACATTAACAGACCACCCTATTCCGAAAGAAGTATGATCAAGACAGAATACATTTATACATAACATGAATAGCATAACTCATAAGAAAAGCTGGAACACATCAACTTAAACAGGGTAATATTACAACATGTAGAGGACCATCTACTCCTAAGCCCCATCCACAAGTAGGACAACCCATTAACGACTATCAACCACTTGCTGAACTAATTTCAAGGACTTATCCAGACAACTTGCTCTAGAGACAACAAACCTTATATGTACAACAGTAGCAATTCCAGTTTTTGGCATATCTCATATCCCTTTTCATATAAACATAAGCATACCAAGGAGTCATCACAACTAATAGACTTCACATATACCATGTACTTTAACCCAGATCAAACATAAAATATTTTACTCAAGAAGGCCTTGTATATCTAAGGTCTCAACGATTATCTAATATTCTAAGAGTCTCAAATATTCCATGTCCCAAGCTTACATTATTTCTTCCCGTATACGAGTAAGATAGTTTCTCATAACCTCGAATTCGTATTTCCCTTCTGGCGGCTGTCGCTTTCTTCGGAGGCATAGCTATAACACATTAATACGTCAGAGAGGGAATAACCTAATAACATAGCTCTATCGCACGATCTTAGAGTAAGAAGAATAGAAACCAATCCTAAATGTCCGGCAGCCTCCTGCGTATAAGTATGGTGCACAACATACCCATACGCAAGACTCTACTAGACACGGTCTGTAGACATTCCGAGGACTAACTGCTCTGATACCACTTTTGTCACGACCCGACCCGACGGGCCACGACTAACCGCCCTAATGACGTCATTATACTAACCTGTCACACATAATCCAACTAACACTTAATGAGTCTGAAATCCGGCAGCATAACGCCGCAATAGCAACATATACCAGGGTAGGCAAGCCGACGAGGCTGCCTTTACCCAAGATTGTACCTGTCTCCTGAGGAGTCACAACTAGCCAATATAACATAACAAGCAAGCCGACAAGGCTACCACCAGATAGTAACGTATATACATGGGAACACCCCAGCACAGAATACAATAACATGACCGACCAAAACAGAGTCATAACCCTTACATACGTACAACCCACCACTGTCTACAGACCTCTATAAGAAGAATAACGACATATGACGGGACAGGGCCCCGTCGTGCCCCTAAATACGAACATAAGTCTAAAAGAGATTCGGTACCAAAATGACAGCCCTGGATCAAAGGAGCTTTCCAACCTGCTGAGTAGGAACCTAGGCCTGAGGTTCACCAAATTGAAAACATGTACCTGCGGGCATGAAACGCAGCCCCCCGAGGAAAGGGGGTCGACGATTTAAATAATGTCTTGAGTATGTAAAACATGAAGTTGTAAAAGAGACAATAATTAGCCAATGTAAGCATGTAAGATCAAGATAAAAATAAGGATTCAAATCCAAGCGTGCCATAAATCATAAAAGTCGGTTGTGCCTTATAAAAATGAGAGTCAAGTCAAGAAAACATGAAGGCATGTCTATAAACATATATATACTCAGAACGTAACCGGCCCACTAATGCGGGACTCGATGGAATCATATCATAACCCGGCCCGTCTTGGGACTCGGTAAAATCATCTCTCATCTATGGATCCATCCTACATAACCTGGCCCTCTAGTGACGGTCTCGGTGAAGAATGCAACGCTGTGCATGAGACGTAACCCGGCCCGGGACTCGGTGAGGTGAAGTAGTAACACTTAGCACGAGTAGATATCGTGAGTAACCATATGCAAGTAAAAATTATCATCTGACTCTCAATAAAATCATTGTAATAATGTCATAATAAACTCTTTGCTGAAAAATCATAGGCACTTCTCATAACAATCCTCATTAGGAATTAAACTGTATAAGAATTAAGTACGTCCGCCGTACTTTCATTAAATCATGCCAAAAAGAAAGAAGTAAGAGTTTCACATACCTCTTAGACGAACTAATCAACTCTATATTAGAGTACGTCTCGATTTAGAACTTCAACCTATAATAATGGTAATACGTTCTTCAATTCTATGATCGCTAGCATACTTTATATCGAATAACGACTTCTTATTTTATAAACATTCGGGCAGCACTTCCCCTGTTTATACATGTTTCCACAACTTCCAAACGAGGCTAATAACATCAATAAACAAGCACCAATTAAGGGCACAACCAAGACAACAATAAAGGGAATTTACACACCCACTTCTCATGTAAATTTAGCCTCTTAATCCACCTTAAAACAGCCCACAAAACAGCCCATGTTTCAACAACAATGAGGGTAGAATGTGAAGCATTTCTATGCCTTTCCACACCCTTATTCCTTTAGGACTTACCTTAGAAATTACCACACTTAAACATGCATAATGGTGACTAAATTTTCAGAATTATAACACCACAAAACAGCACCTAAAACAGTCCGTATACATCACAACATGTCCAACAATTTCATGCAAGTTCTTGGCCACAACATGTCATAATTCCATAACTCTTATCTTAATTCCTATAATCCAATTTCGGATTTTAATACTTCCATATAACTAATTCCAACTAAATCTCCATGTTTCCTTTCAATTTCATCATGCAATTAGTGATAATAATACAACAATAACCAACGAATCCAACAACACCAAAATCTGTCCCAAATTGGCAACTAGCCCAAAATGGTCACATGCAATGCTTAAATTCCAATTCTTCCTTAACACAAATTCATTACCTTAATTCTAACAACATGCATTCCAATTATATCATAGAAAGAAGAATTTTTATACCTCAAATTCGTCAAAACAGTCCGCAAATTTTCTGCCACTGTTTTGTCCGAAAATCCCCACTGTTTTGTAATTTTCTCCTCCTTTTTGTTCACTTCTTCAACCCCAATTGACATGCAAGTGTTCTACAATGTTAAGCCATCATCCCTACACATTTTTCTTCCAAAATTTCATCCCAAAAATCACAATTTTCTGGGCAATTTTCGGCCAAGCATTGGCTGTTTTGCCACGGTTTTTGGTGTTGTTTTGCTTCTAATTTTTGGTGAAGAATGTAGTCTAGGAAGAGAAGATAAAAACCTTAATTTTGGTTATGGGTGGAGGGTGATTTTCGGATTAGTGTAGAGGAGAGAATGAGAGGAGAGTTATTTTTTTTTTGTTAAGTGTAGAAGAAGATGAAGAGGTAATGTAAGTTTATAAGGAAAAAATCTGATTTTTCCTTTACACTTTGGCCCCCAAGTTCTTCAATTAGTAAATCTCAAACCCACTTCTTTTAATTCCCGAGAATTTCATAAGCCTCGTATCCTCAATGTCATAATTTTATAATACAATACTATTCCATAACGGGAATATACAATTATTGCTATAAGTATCCAACGTCACCCTTATTGTGACCAACATCTTTCCGGAATCACATCCTCTTGTATACTAATTTCCGGATTAGCATATATAAATATACTCTATATCCAAGATTCGAATCTTACCTCCTTAATTACGTCCTCTAATTATAGTCTTAAAATTACGAGGTGTAACACCCCCATACTGACACAGTGAGAGGATGAGGACCAGTGAATGCCCTAAGAGGGTGGGCCGATTTCCTGTAGTGGTGGCAATCAGCGGTGACGGTGACAGAGAGTGGGCAAGTGGCAGAGGCGTCAGAGTTTGTGCTGTGGCGGTGGCAGTAGTTGGTAAAGATTGGTTGGTGGTAGTGGACTGACACAGATCACGGAGGGTGATGGGAGAAAGTACGAACTCGTCAAGGAAAGTATAGTCCGGTTTTTAGAATTTTTGAATGTTTGAAAATAGGAATGTGGTCTCGTCAAATGTGACGTGACGAGAGATGTGAATTTGATAAGTGGACAAGTCATTGCACTGATAGCCCCTATAATTCGCTGGGAATCATACGAACACACAGAGAGTGGTATGGGGTGCTAATTTATGAGGGGCGGTAGAAACAAGATTTGGGTAACAAAGACAATCGAATATCCGAAGGTGATCATAGGAGGGGATCCGACGGTATAATATTTCGGTTGGGGTCATGTTATGAAGAGTACTGGTGGATAAAATATTGACGACGTATTCTACCATCTTGACTGCATAGACCAAAAATGAGAGAGGGAGAGAGGCATGAAATAGGAAAGTATAACCATGTTATTTATGATGCGATTAATTCGTTCTGCTTTGCCATTTTGAGGGGACGTGTGAGGACATAAAAATCGAAAGACCATGCCATTATTTTTGCAAAAAGTTTGGAACGCGGAATTATTAAACTCACTATCATTATCACATTGAAAAGATTTTATGGATCTTTCAAATTGTGTTTTGATAAAAGTGCAAAATTCAAGTTATTTGGCAAAGACTTCCGACTTAAATTTGAATGGGTACATCCAGATAAAGTTAGAGTAGTCATCTAATAAAACTAGATAATATTTATGACCAGAGAGCTAGTAATAGGAGATGTCCACAAATCAACATGAACATATCAAACGGAACAAACGTAACACTAACAGATGATTTAAATGAAAGGCAAACATGTTTGTCTAATTCACAAGAAACGCAATTTTAGCCAAGTTTCCCATTATAATGAATAATGTTATTGCTTTTAAGAAAATTAAAAACAGGAGCTCCTGGTTGTCCAAGCCTATTGTGCCAATTTGACGAAGAGATAGTAGAGGGAGGTGTGTGTGGGGACTGGCAGCAGAGGTGTCCCTGTACAAAGGTCCTTCAAAGTAAAATCAAATGGATCAAAATCAACAGAAATAAAATTATTACGAGTAAATTTTTGGACAGATATTAGGTTTTTAATGATGTTGGGAGCATACAAGACATTTTTTAGGAAGAAGGGTGGGTGAGACGATTGGGTGTAGGTTGTACCATAACCCTAAATTAGAATGTGATGGCCATTACCAACAGTAATATATTGAGGATACTTTACATATATTGAGGACATTGTTAAGAGTCTCACATCGGATATAGAATGAGAACATGGACTCCTTATATGAACCTGGACAATCCTCACCCTACAAGCTAACTTTTGGTGTTGAGTTAGGCACATGATCCATTTATTTACATGGTATCAGAGTCAGGCCCATTCCAATTCTTTGTTCACTGATGTTGGGCCCCCAAATTATATTATTCACGCTCCAGTTAACAAGGTCTGGCATGCGGGGAGTGTTAAGAGTCCTACATCGGATATGGAATGGGAACATGGACTCCTTATATGGACTTGGACAATCCTCACCCTACAAGCTAGCTTTTGGGGATGAGTTAAGCCCAAGACAAATTCTTTACAGTTTCAACTTTAATTTTTTTTATTTTTAATTGCATAATTCTCATACCAACTGTTTGTCCTAGTAAAATTATCTTATTAACTTGTAGTAATTACTTCAAAATAGGTTATATTTAGATTTCGTTATACTTTTTTGATATATTTGCCCTTATCATCCTACTTTAGGCTCATATTTACGCATGAAGAGTTAATTCCCCTTGTCCCCACCCTATTATGCTACGTGGCACCTACATAGATAAAAAATTTCTCCAAATTTAATTCTATCAAATTAAACCTGACCCACTTGTAAAGTCCTTTTCCAATTGCGTGAAACGTGTTTGAATTTTTCTTTTACGGTACTACAGTTCTAATAGTCTACGAGTTCATTTTTTCATGACCGGAGTATAATAAATCACGTTAAGAGCTCCATCGAGGACTCAGAATCGCTAGTCGGGTATTGAGAGCTCCGTCGACGTTGGTAGTTCTAGAAAGAACAGGAAATCGGAGAGGAGTAGGGTGCCGGCGGTGGCAGCAATGGAAGAGGAGGAGCAACGCCATTGTCGATGATGGAGGTGGTGTAGACTTTGAAAAGACGATTGTCACTCCAAGCCTACGTCTTTGGGAGATCGAACAGAGGTTTACTCTTTCTTCTATTCATGTTTATATATTTTTTTTGGTGGAAAACAAGGTGAATGGAGAAAATGAGTAGAAAAATGTTGAACCTTGTATGTTTTGATGATTAATAAAGTGAATGAACCAACTATACGAACCAGGTCTATGGAAGAGTTCCGTCTCAGAGTTCAAGTAGAACTCTTGAATTAAAGATCTAGAGATAAGAACCTATCGGACATGATATAGGAGTCCTTAGAATAGTTATTTATGATAAACTTCAGACTTCTACAATGTATATATGAATCCGCGTGAACAGCAAGAGGTTGATTCATCTCAAACACTATCTCTCTTCATGAGTCTTATCAGGTAGGTGTTTGTGTTCAACCGAATTAATTGCTACCGGCTAAGAGAAGTCTTCATTGGAAGAAGGTCACACACTCACATAGAGAGAGAAAATAGAATTTGAGCAAATAAGCAAAATCAATATCTGAGAGACTTTTGACTAGCTACTGAAGTGCGGCCTGATTCGAAGGACCAGATTGAAGAACCTGTTTCATTGTGTAATGGTTTACAGTCTTCAAGTCTAGTATTTTGTATTAGGATTGTTTATTGAGTTGTATATTTTTAGGTTTTCTAGAAGCATTTTAATCGATGTAAACAATTGTCAAATTCAGCTTCAAGTTGAGGGCTACTCGGAGTGGGAATCAACAATCTTTGGAGATTGTTGATTTAGGAATTAGACTTAGTTCCTAGAATTGCAGAGTTTGTAATATGAATTTGTTGAGGTTCACGGTGTTACTGAAGTTTGGGACAAATCCTACAGAGGTGTAGGTTCGTGGTTTTTCACCCTTATGAGGTGGGTGATTTTCACGTAAGAATATTATGTCGTTATTTTTATGTTCTTTATTATTCCGCAAACAACACTTGGAACAGATAAAGTAACCTGGTCCATCCGGTCGGCGAAAATCATACATAACTTAAGTTAGATATTTAGTTGTGCAAAATATAAAAAACATTCACAAATCATCTCAAAGACATGGTTCTGCCTATTGGATGAAATTAACTGCATAATATTACATTTGCTAAAATACACCAATTACTATGCCACATGTCTAAGCTAGTAGTTAGGATGTTCATTAATTTAATAATTTTATAGATTGCATTTCACTTAAATTTTTATAGTTCTATTCGTGCATATGCCTCGAATCATGCTTTTAAGTATTTTTATTTTAAGTTTTTATTCTTTTTAAGAGGCCGAATAGAATAGTCCGATAAAAGCACAATGATTATATGTCTCTAATGCAATGTATATCCTATAAATATTATAAATGCTTTGTTTCATTTTATAATATTTAAAAAGTACTCCATACTTGGTGATTATCTAACACAAGAATTCTCTAATATATTCTCTGGTGACAGTGCTACTAAATAGAAAATATAAGAAAATGTGGAGAAATATTATCCTAATAAGTTACAACTTACAAGAGACATTCCACAATATGAAATTTGAGAAATTTTCCAATAATAAAAAAATATTCGTATGATACTATTCGTTTTGAATTAAATTTATACAATTTTTTAAAAAGCCTCACACTTTAAGTATTCCTACATTTTATATATAATTTTTGTTTTTTTTTTCAATTATCTAAAATTCGGTATACTAGCTTTGTCGAAACGAGTCATGTAACTTCGTTTCTTTTCCTCCCTTTCCCCATAATTTGAGACAATATTCCTTTATTTGAATATGAAATACTCATAGAATTCTTAAATACTGACACAATGATATGTCAAATTTTTTGGTAACCTTATTGTCAGTTTATATTAGGCTTTTATTATTAAAGTTAATATTTCATTTTGTCCATGGTGGCATGACTTAAATACAAAAAAGTAACTTGGTTAAATTAATTAATTCTCAAATTAATAAACTATAAATAGGCACAAAAGGCCATTCCTCGTCCGTTGGTTCATACGTGAGATACAAAAAAAAAAAAAACTAATAACACAACCAAAATTGTAGTCAAATCCACTATTTTTCCCAAATAGAAAGTCATTCACTTGGTTTTATTATTATAAAAGACAACGAAACAAGTAACAACAATAAAAATGAAAAACCGATGAACAAAAGGACAAATGCACAACAAGGATAAGTAGCATATTTGGTTTTGACAGAACATTGATGTCTCATCTGTTCATAATCAGAGGAAACACGAACTAATAGTGGGATTATCAAGAATAGGACGACATCTGCAGCAAATCCAACAATCACTGCAATCGCTATCGGAATTACAAATGCGTTCACAGGTATTAAGTTGCGGGAGTAGTCTTCTCTCGAGCTGAGAGAAATTACGTTTGACATCTCGTGCTCCAAGAACTTGTGTCTTCGAGAACCACACTGTATTCACTGAAATACAATTAAAATTATCAAAATCAATTCTAGAATGATTTAATACTAAAAGATAGAGGTAAACGACATACATAAAAACACATTGACATCTGTTAAAAGGGCGAAAGATGATTCATTCAAACCTCCTTCACCGAAAAATCACAATAGTATATATACAAAGTCATTTTTTATGTAAATATATACTAGTAGATATCGAACCTCCTTTATGAAAATTATGTCTCTGCCACTGCTATAAATAAATAAGAAATATATATGTAATAACATTTGTAGCTACATGCATACTTGTAAACAATGCACAATTATAATCTACTCTTGAAAAAATAGATGGATACTAACTTGCGGTAGCCATGAGAAGAACAGAGAGGATAAGACCAAACTTAAGCAATGCCATATCAAGGATAGTACACAAATCGTTATGAACGTTTTTCTTTTTGTGAGTGTTTCATTACTCTTCAATGAGCATAATTTATAGACCACCTTGTAAATGAACCATCACTCTAGCATGGACCACAATTGTTTCTTCATATTTTCTTTATTACTTCATAACTTTTTTTTGTCGAGTCTTGTCGAAGCAAGTATCTCTCAAAATATTTTAATCTTCAATATAGAGTGTTTGGCTAAGTTTATAAGCTGATCAAATTAGCTTATGAGTATTTTCTTTAACTTATCTGAAAGTTTTGTAAACACAAAAAAAATGCTTATAAGCCAAGTGCTTATAACCTAAAATTAGCCAAAGTTATACGCTGGTCACCTTCAACTTATGATTTTACGACTTATAAATAATTATGATTTAACTAAGACTTTTACCATTTATTATCTAATATCTTTTGTCATCTCCAAAGTACTCTTCCTAAAACATGCTTTTAATTATTTTCTATTCTATTGTGTCATTCGTCTCCTTTCTATGTAGAATACGTTTTTGTAAATAGTTTCAAGCATAATGTACTATCAAACACACAAACGGCTTATTATCAAATTTAATACTTCTATTTGAATACATAACTGCTATAAAGTTGACTTCAATACTTAAATGTGTTTTTCAATATTTGATGATTATCAGTTACTTTTAATGAGCTAACAGACACGATAGCATTATTTCCATCTCAAAGTGCATTCAAACAATTGGAATATTATGACAGTTTTACAAAGAGTAATTTATAGTCATGATGCTTCAACTTCCAGTTGCATAAATTAAAAATAGGAGTTGACCCTAAATTTAATCCGTTATATTTGGAAGTTATATTCATGTAAGAGTTGAAAATATATCCATCTTATAATATTTTGAGTTCTAAAATTCTTTAAGTATGATGATTAATAAGCTCCTCTATTAAGCCTCACATATTCCGTCAACTTATTATATGATATTTGACACGCCCTCATTTATGATTTTGCTTGGGTATTTTGATTTTGTAATTAAAAGTCTTTATCAAAGTCTTATTATCCCAAATGATTTGCCTCATGTCATAATTAATGTAAAGCAGACCACATTTATCCTTACACTATATACATGATTCAAATTTTTTCCTATACTATGCGTATGATTCAATTTTGCCTCCTCCACCACCTCTTTTGCTGGTAATATAAATGCAAGAGTTTATCAGTACGTTTCTTATTGGCACCGAATGCTTCGGAGCTATCGCACCGGCTTGGATTTTTTTCCAGTTTCATGTAGTATTTAAATATTCTATTACAACCACAAAAATATTTAAATATTCTATTAACCAAAAATTATTTTAAAAAAAAAGATGTTCTGGGAATGAGAGGAATATGGATATAATGAAACTGAAAGAAATAATCTTTTGATTATTTTCATTAATTGAAAGAGTATATATACAATTTACATCTTTCCATAATAGGAAAATCCTATTCTTATTCTACTCCTAAAACCTTATTCTACTTGAACACTAACTTTACAATTATGAGAAGTGTACAATACTAATTAATGTAATATTTACACTAAAATATTACAACAAACAATACCAAATTATCAGCCCAAACCGTGGGCTGAACAGTGACCAAACCCGAGACCATATATACACTATATTCATAAGATATACATAAGTATACCGTGTATATTTAACACACCCATGATCATAGCTGACGGTCTTAAATCTGTTGAGGCGTCCCTAAAATCTTCAAAAAGGACCGAGGGAAGACCCTTTATAAAGATGTCTGCAATTTGATACCTGGAAGGGACATGGCAGACGCGTACTTGTCCACGAGCTACCTTTTCGCGAACAAAGTGAATGTCCATCTCGATATGTTTAGTGCGCTGGTGCTTAACCTGATTACCAGAAAGGTAGATGGCACTAACATTATCACAATAAACCAAGGTAGCCTTCTGAATAGGACAATGATGCTCTAAAAGAAGATTTCGTAACCAATAGGATTCAGAGACCACATTGGCTACCCCTCGATACTCAGCCTCGGCACTAGAGCGGGACAATGTCGACTAACACTTTGCAGATCAGGAGACCAAGTTATTACCAAGAAACATACAATAGTCAGACGTATAGCGTCTGGTGTCTGGATAGCCACCCCAATCAGCATCTGTATATGAGATCAGTGTAGACGTCGATGAGGGATATAAATGTAAGCCAAAGTCAAGTATCCCCTGGATGTACTGAATAATCCGTTAGTGCGCATTCATGTGCTCAATCCTGGGATCATGCATAAACAAACACATCTGCTGTACGGCATACGTAATGTCTGGTCTCATGAACGTAAGATATTGAAGAGCCCCTGCAAGACTGTGATAGAGGGTTGGATCCTCGTAAGGGGAGCCAGCCGCAGCCCCTAGCTTGGGTTTAGTATCAACTGGAGTGGAAGTGGACTTACATGATGACATACCTGCTCGCTCAATGATCTCAACTGCATACTTTCGTTGTGACAAGAATAACCCACCGGCATGACTAATGACAGCAATCCTCAAAAAGTAACTCAAGGGCCCCAAGTATTTCATAGCAAACTCAGAACTGAGCATTGTCATGATAGACTGGCGTAAGCATCAGAAGAGGCAGTCAAAATAATATCATCCACATATCATAGTAAATAAGCCAGTGAAGAACCACGATGATATATGAACAATGAATTATCAGACCTGCTGTGAGAGAACTCAATAGTCGAAACATAATCTGCAAACATCGTATACCAAGCCCGTGGGGACTGCTTAAGCCCATACAAGGACTTTTTCAATAAACAGACATGATGAGGATATTTAGGATCCCTAAACCCCAAGGGCTGATGCATATAGACTGTCTCCTTAAGATCACCATGTAAGAAAGTATTCTTCACATTCAACTGATGAATGAGCCATGCTTTCGAAAGAGCCAAGCTGAGCACAGTGCGAATGATAGCCGGTTTGACCACCGGACTAAATGTCTCACCACAATCTACACCAACATGTTGAGTCTTACTATTACCTACAAGACGAGCCTTATGTCCTGTAAAAGAACCATAAGAATTGTCCTGATGAGCAAAAATCCATATAGACCGAATTATATTAACACCGGATGAACGGGGCACCAACTCCCACGTCTTATTATCAATAAGAGCATTATATTCGTCAGTCATAGCAATTTTCCAATTCGGGTCATTTAAAGCAGACACATAATTACGAGGTAGGGGTGATTTAAGAACATTAGAAGTTAAATTAAAATGTATTTTCAGTGTAAAAATACCCCGTTGGCTACGAGTGACTGGTTTATGACTCGGGGGAAAATTGGGCGGATTTTGGGAAATATCGGGACACGTAGGATCGCCAACGAAAGTGGACCACTGCCCAACACGGATCAAAAACCGAGATCTGAACAATTTCAAGATTGGGTCAGTAATCGCCCAATGATCGAAAATGGCCCAGTCACTGGACTGGGAATAGTGGTTGGCAATGGGATTGTGGACCCAGCGGGCAGTGGGCCCGCTGGTGGATTTTGGGTGCGGGACATGTCCGATAAATGGAGAATAATATACGGGGAGACACCGTCATCTAAAAAACTATATGAACTAGGCACGGGACTACTCACTTTAGGAAACGAAAATTGGGTTTCATAAAAAATAACATGGCGACTAACGATGATTTTATTAGATGATAAATCAAAGCATTTGTAACCATGATGATTGGACGGATAACCCAAAAACACAAGGGGTAGACCGAGCCTGAAGTTTTTAATTGTGGTGCACAGAAAGAGTGGATAACACAAGCACCCAAGACCTTAAGATGAGAATACGAAGGAGTCTTATTATATAAAATATGAAGAGGGGAGGAATATGTCAAGCCTTTGATAGGAAGTATGTTAAGGAGATATATAGCCATTTGTAGATCATGATGCCAAAAAGAAGCAGGTACGGAGGCATGAATTAATAAAGTACGGACAATGTTATTAATGGTACAAATTTTGCGTTCGGCTTTCCCATTTTGTGAAGACGTATGAGGACAGGAAAAATGAAAATTAATCCCATTATTAGCACAAAACTCCCAAAATACCCCATTATCATATTCTTCACAATTATCACATTGAATATTTTTTTATTTTCCGTTCGAATTGGGTTCTAATGAATGCTCTAAATTTTAAGAAAGTGAAAAAAACTTGAGATTTTTTCGCTATCGGAAACATTCATAAAAAAATTAGAATAATCATCCAGAAATAGAACTTAATAACGATGACCCAAAGAACTGAGAATAGGAGATGTCCATAAATCGCTATGAATAATATCAAATGACATTGAAGTATGAGAATGAGAGTCTACAAATGGCAATCTAACATTTTTTTAATGAACAAGATTGACAATTCGGAGTACTACCCGTACCCTTACAAGAAATAAAATTATTTTATCTAAGGAAGACAAAATAGACGACCCCGAATGACCTAGACAAGCATGCCACAAGGAAGGAGCAAGGGCTGCAAAAGTTGATGGCAAGGCTTGACTCGAGAGGATCAAAACTTGACATGATAGGATAAAGATCCCCCATACTATCACACGTCATGAAAGGAATCCCGTCTTGAAATCCTTCACAGAAAACTCAAACGAATCAAATTTAACAGAAACAAAATTATCAGTAGTGAATTTACGGACAGACACCAATTTTTTAATCAATTTAGGGGCATGAAGGGTATTTTTCAAGATAAAAGGTGCATGGGAGGGGGGGGGGGGAGTTAAAGTTTTATGACCATATCATGAATTGAAAATGAAGTACCATTACCAACAATTATGCCACGACTGTTGCTCAAATTGGAATAAGACGAAAGAGTACCTTGATCAGACGTCATGTGAGAGGTTGCACCGATGTCCATGTACCAATTTCCATCTGGCGGATTTAATCCAAGAGTGTGCATCGCACCCTCAATGTCGGTAGGGTGGGGCTCGCTGCATGATGGGCCTGAGGAGGCTGGGGCCCAAGCACACCAGCTTGCTGCCCCAGCCCAGAACTAGGGCAAAATCCACTGGGCCAGTATGGATTTGGCCGAGAAAACTGGTGATTGGCCCAATTTCTAGGCGCTGGAACTGCTGGACCGTAAGTGATGTTGGGCAACTACCACTGTCAGTGGGCCCAGGGCTGGGACCAGTGGGTCGGTGGCCCACTGCTGCCTGTATGGGGACCACTGCCATTATTTTGGCCACCGTCACCACTGCCGGAACCGCCGCGTTTGCCCTCACGGTTTTTGCCAATATTTTTTCGAGTATTTTTGCCGCCACCGTGAGCATGGTTTTGGCCCGAATTATCAATAAAACCTAGTGAATTTATGGAGGACGTCATCATGATTACGAGACTAGCTCCGACAACCACCTTTTTTGCCAAGCGGCTTCTTCGAACGTAAGCATAGAATGAGCCTGATAAAATTACGGAAGAGGACTGCTTTGACGAAGAATCGTGCCAACACCACTATAGGCCTCAGATAGGCCTGCAACCATTTGTAGGACCAAACGATCATTCGAAACGGGCGCGCCAACGTTGCGGAGTTGGTCCGCCAATTCCTTCAACCTTTTGCAATAAGCTGAAACGTTCGGGAAAGCTTTCATGTTGACGTGGGAGAACTCCTGCTCAAGGGTAACAACTCTAGAATTTTGATTATCTTAGAATATATCACGTATTCTATCCCAAGTAGCCTTCGCCGTAGCGTCAGGCTCAATAATCGTTTGTAAGAGGTCGGTAGAAATAGTGGAATAAATCCATTGAAGAACAGTAGCATCAAGGGTTGTCCATAACTTAGGATCATCCTCAGGTTTGGGCACCTCTGTATCCGTAGGAGCCGCAGGGATAATATGATGGAGTACTTGATGCGAGCGAGCGTGAACTTTGAACAGTTCGGCCCACGTCGCATATTGGACGTTTTCTATTTCAAGAATGATAGGGATGCGATTCTTGATGTTAAAAACAGTAAGGGCAGGGTGAAACGTGTTCTTAGCCATAATAGCAACGCAAGACGTGATGTAGGAATTGGGAAGAAAAAATTGGGAAGAGACGAGGGACCGTCGAGCACATATTCTGAGAAAAAGAGACTCCGATTTTGAGGTTAGTCGACGGGGATTAGAAGGAATTTGGAGAGAGGATTTTAAGACCTAGACTTCTGATACCATGAAAGAAATAATCCCTTGATTATTTTCATTAATTGAAAGAGTATATATACAATTTACATCTTTCCATAATAGAAAAATCATATTTCTATTCTACTCCTAAAACCTTATTCTACTTGGACACTAACTATACAATTATGATAAGTGTACAATAGTCAATACTAATTAATATAATATTTACACTGAAATATTACAACAAATAATACCAAATTATCAGTCCAAACCGTGGGCTGAACAGTGACCAAACCCGAGACCATATATACACTATATTCATAAGATATACATAAGTATACCGTGTATATTTAACAGAAACTGGAACTAGAATTGTAGCATATAATACCAGGGAACAATGGAAGATTGGCGGTTTGAGGGTAAAATCACTAAGGTCGTTGCTTTAGGTTTCGAAATATCAATATCTTTTATGAGTTTAAAGAGGACTAATAAGTAGAACTAAAACTAGTTTTGTAGCCTCCTCTTCTCAGCAATGGTAAACTAGTGGTTTGTGCTTTGTTTATTGAACCTTTAAGTGAAAAATAAAATAATACTTACTACAACAATATATTAAAAATTTTAAAGTTCTATTGTTCAAGGGGTTATCGTTCTCATTCAAAAGGGGAAAGAGATTTTGTTTTCTAAACGTAAAGGTTAAGAGAATTAAGTAAAATTTACTCTTCTTATTATGATGAAATTGTTCAAGGGGTTATCGTTCTCATTCAAAAGGGGAAAGAGATTTTGTTTTCTAAAAGTAAAGGTTAAGAGAATTAAGTAAAATTTACGCTTCTTATTATGATGAAATTGTTAAAGCAAATACATGTTGGTTCTTAAAGTTGAAATCAAGACATCACTAATTTTCACCTTTATTTTCTCCTACCATTTAAAGACGTACTCTAATTTGAAAATCTCCTAAATAAAATCAATTAAGAATTCAGTAAAGGAAGTTTCTATCCTTTTTGATAAGGAATGCAAAATAAAAGAGTTCTATGAGGAACAGAATAGTTAAAAGGCAATAGAGTTGCCCTACTTTTTATTTAGTTTTCAATTCACCCAAAGAGTTGCCCTACTTTACCAAAATTCTTGAAACTTTCAGCACGGAGAAGAACATGATGAAGCCTGCCACAAGAGAATTATCAATTCCGATGAAATAATTTTTGAAATATTCTCATGGCTTCCTGCCGAGTCCTTAATGCGTTTCAAGTGTGTTTCCAAATTTTGTAATCCTTTGTATCAAAATCATCTTTCGTGAATATACATCAATGCCGTTCTATGACTCGTGCTGGTGGAATCATCATTGTGAGCCAACGTTCAAAGTTATACAGTATAGAAGCATTGTGTAAGATTGTATTAATCTTACTTGGGGAGCCTTTCTCATTAATACAAATATATATAGGGTGTACAATATAGAATCCTCATACAATAGGGATCCTATATTTACCATAATTACACAAGACTAAATATGGCTAAATATATTAAATGTACACGTGCTAATACACCCCCTCAGTCTGAGCGGGAGAAGACCGGACGCTAAGACTGGATCTGAAGTCGAGGAAGAGCCATCTAGGAAGACCCTTTGTGAATATATCTGCATATTGATATGAAGAAAGCACATGTAATACCTTGACATGACCGAGAGCAATCTTCTCACGAACAAAGTGGATGTCCATCTCAATGTGCTTGGTTCGCTGATACTGAAGCGAACTATGCGATAGATATATGGTGAATATGTTATCACAATAAACAAAAGACGCCTTACGTAATCCACACTGAAGCTTTAAAAGAAGGTTTTGAAACCAACAGATCTCAACAACATTAGCAACACCTCTGTATTTTGCTTCTGCACTCGAACGGGATAATGTGGCTTGTCTCTTGGCAGACCAAGAGATTAGGTTATCCCCTAGGAACACACAATAGCCTGAGGTGGATCGTCGTATGTCTGGACAGCCTGCCCAATCAACATTCGTATATGACAACAATTTGGTCGATGCTGAGGGGATATAAATGCAATCCATAATCAAGGGTGCTCTTAACGTATCGAATAATACGTTTGAGTGCAGTAAAATGTGTCTCTCTGGGGCATGCATGAATAAGCATACCTTCTTAACAACATAAGAAATATTAGCCCTAGGAAAGTAAGGTACTGAAGTGCACCTGCTAGACTCTTATAAATAGTGAGATCTGCCACTGGATCACCATCAACTGCACTAAGCTTCGATTTAGAGTCAACCAGAGTGGACATGATTTTGCAATTAGCCATCTTAGCCATGTACACAATCTCATCTGCATACTTACGCTGGCAAAGAAACATAGTGTCTGCAGACCTAGTCACTGATATCCCCAAAAATAACTCAACTTCCCCAAGTCAGTCATAGCAAATTACGGTTTTGAGCAGTGCAATAATCTCATGTTTCAACACATAAGAAGAGGTAGTAAGAACAACGTCATTCACATATAATAATAAATAAGCAATGTTGCTACCTCTATGAAAAATAAACAAAGAATTATCACACTTGTTGCATGAGAACCCAATTCGCATAATGTACTGTGCAAAGCGATCATACCACGCTCTAGTGGCCTGTTTTAAACCATACAGTGACTTATAGAGACGACATACATACTGAAGGACTGCTGGATGGACAAAGTCAGGTGGTTGGTGCATGTAAACTGTTTCTTTCAAGTCCCCATATAGAAATGCATTTTTCACATCAAGCTGATGAATCGGCCAATGCTTGACCATGGCTATACTCAGAACTGTGTGAATGGTAGACGACTTAATAATGGGACTGAACGTCTCACCACAGTCAATATCCTCCTGCTGATTTGTGTCATTAGCCACAAGTCTTGCCTTATACCTCTCTAGATCACCATTGTCTCTGTATTTGTGACGAAAAAACCATATGCAACGGATCACATTCACACCCTCCGGTCTAGGAACCAAATCCCACATGTGATGTTTTGTTAAAGCATTAAATTTCTTACATATGGTCGCATTCCAATTAGGGTCTAGTTTGGCTAATTTTGGGCTATTGGGGATATGGTTTATGTAGACATGTTAAATTAGACTTTGGGTTTGAAAATTCCGTGTTGGGCACGGGTTTCCATACGGTGTGAGGGTGCTGGTTGGGTACGATTATTGGGTATCGAGTCGGGTCCACTATGTGGGTTCTGAATCGGGTGTTAGTGTAGGTGGTCGGTCAGGGGACTGGTTGCAGTGGAGGGTGGGGGTGTCATTTCCGATCTGGGTGTGTCGAGATTGGGAATAATAGTTAGGTTATGTGGTGTCGTTCCTAATCTGGGTGGGTCAAGACCAGAACAGTGACTGGGGTCGATGATGTGGGGTGCGGTGTCGGTGTTTGGGAGGGATCGGTGTTCTGGTTTGGTGGTTAAAATCTGGTTGCGGGGTGTTGAGGGGTTTTGGTAATGATACAGAAGAGGGGATGGTGACCGGTGGGAGAATATGGTGGTGGACTAATTGTCGGTGGGAATGGAAAACTGCGGTGACTGTGACGGAGAGGCGGTAGGGACGACGGGACTATCGGAGGTGGCAGTGCCCTGACCTGGGTGTGACAGAGCAGTAGTGGTGGCAGATCGGACTGGAGGAGATGGGGAGCTGACGACACGACTACCGATGGTGGCAGTTTGTGCGCCTGCCGCCACCGGAATAGTGGCAGTCTGACGAAATTCTTGTTGGACAAGCGGTGATGGATACGAATCTTCGAGAAATTGGTAATCAGTGACTCAGAATTTTTTAATGTTGTCAAACGGGAAAAAATACTCAACAAAAGTGACGTGGCGAGAAATTATGATTTTATCACTAGATAGCTCATAGCACAGGTATCCCCTATGGTTTGATGGGAAACCTAGGAAGACGCACAGAGTAGATCTAGGTGTCAATTTGTGGGGGGCCGTGGATGTCAGATTAGGGTAACACAGACAACCAAAAATTCTAAGATGGTCATAGGTAGGGATCCGTCGGTAGAGAATTTCGGTGGGTGTCCTATTTTGAATCGTATGGGTAGGTAAAATATTGAGAATGTATTCTACCATTTTTAGTGCATATACCCAAAAAGTAGGAGAGAGAGACGCATGAAAAATGAGGGTACGTATCATATTATTAATAGTTCGGAGAATTATTTCGTCTTTACCATTTTGAGGGGGAGGTATATGGGCACGAGAAATGAAAAACCATGTCGTTAGCCGCACAAAATTTATGAAATAAGGAATTATTAAACTCACGACCATTATCACATTGAAATAATTTTATGTCTTTTTCAAATTGCATTTTAACCAGTACGAAACTCAACAAATTTGGAGAACACTTGAGATTTGAGTTTTAGTGGGTATACCCAAAGAAAGTGAGAAAAATCATCCAAAAATACCAGATAATATTTGTGGCCTAAATTGCTAGTTATGGGAGATGTCCATAAATCAGCGTGAATAATATCAAAATGAGAGAAAGTAGTACTCATAGAAGTCGTAAATAGTAGTCTAACGTGTTTTCCTAACTAACACGAGGAGAAACTATGAGAAAGATTCCCTTTGTTGCATTGGATTAAATTTTGATTTCTAAGAGAATAAAAAATGTGAGAACCCGGATGACCAAGTCTACTATGCCACGTAGAGGGAGATATACTTGTTAAAATGGTGGGAGGAGTGACACTAGCAGCAGATGTGGATAAGAATGGATATAGGTCCCCCTCACTATTGCATCTCGTAAGGAGTTTTCCGGTACGGAGGTCGGTTAAGGAAAATCCAAACGGGTCAAAATTAATTGAGACAAAATTATCGGTGGCAAATTGTCTGACATAAATTAGATTTTTGATGATGTTTGGTGCATAAAGGACGTTTTTAAGAAAGAAGTAGGGATGCGGTGGTGGGGTAAGGGTGTGGCCAAATCCTTGAATTGGAATGCGATGACCACTACCGACTATAATAGATTGTGGAGTTGGTAACTGATGCAGTTGAGAAAGATTACCTGAATTATTTATGAGATGAGACGCGGCGTCTGTATCCATATACCACGCATTATCGAGCTGCCGAGGAGTGAAAGTGCCGAAAGCCTGGCCCAAACTGGATTGGGGATAGCCAAGAATAGACGGATTGGCTCCCGAAAATTGAGCCTGATTAATGTGACCCGTCGGCTGTGCTCCTAGACTGATGGGCCGCAGGAAAGTGGCCCATCAAATTAAATGGGGCGGACTGCATGGCTTTCGGAAAAAAAAATTCTCGAGAACAAGAAGAAAAAAAACAGACAAAGAGTTCCTGCTTCGGCAGAAAGCAAAGAAAACACATTGTTTTGGCAGAAAAACCAGAAAGCTTGTTGTCTCGTGCAGTGTAGCTATCTCGGGCAGTGTAGTACTAGAAACAAAAAGAAAACACAGACAACTTGCTTAAGAAATCGAGGATCAAACGCAGACAACTGTCTTCGTTCTGCTGTTCACTAGGAAAAAACACAGAGAGAAAGCCGAGAAAAAGATTGGAAAGAAAGAGGAAAAGCTGAGTTTCTCGGTGCAGAAATTCTCTGGAAAGGAAGAACAAAAAAATAGGGTTTAGGTTTTGGCTTCTGATACCATGTAAGAATGGATCTTGAGCCTAACTCAACCCCAAATGCTAGCTTGTAGGGTGAAGATTGTCTAAGTCCATATAAGGAGTTCATGTTCTCATTCCATTTCCGATGTGGGACTCTTAACACTCTCCCGCACGCGCAGACCTCGTTAACTGGAGCGTGGATAATATAATTTAGGGGCCCAACATCGGTGAACAAAGAATTGGAATGAGTCTGGCTCTGATACATTGTAAAGATTGTATCAATCTCTCTTGGAGAGCCTTTCTCATTAATACAAATATATATAGGGTGTATAATGTAGAATCCTCATACAATAGGTATCCTATATTTACCTTAATTACACAAGACTAAATATGGCTAAATATATTAACTATACACGTGCTAATACATTGGAAGAAGGAAAAGCCTCCCCTCTTCATATTGAGAAATTTTATGAAAAACTCTTCTACGACCATTTAATGTTCGCCAATGGTTTGTTTTGCTGCTCGATGAGATATGTGGAGTATGTTGCAATTTGCAATCCTAGTACTAAAGTTGTACGGTCTCTTCCCCGCCTGAAAGAGTTTGCAAAAATAAACCCCCCAGAAGAGAAGACGTATAAAGTTTTGATAATTGTTAATGAACATTCAAGAAGTGTGTCCACAAAAAAACGGGTTTTCACTTTAGGTACAGACGAATCATGGAGAGAGATTATAGGTATTACTGATTTTGCTGTAACAACTAATAATATAATCAATACATATTAGTGGTTCCCCTGCATAAACCTTCTTGGTTGAGCCTGTCACACATGGCTTGTCAAGTGTGGTTAATCGGCTGACGTGGTTTGCAGGTTATTGCATCAGTCCGGGGTTTACCCTGTGCGCACTCGAAAGAGTAGCGATTGCGGGTTCCTTCGTCAACAAAAAAAATACATATTAGTGGAGTTATCTATATTTTGAGTTATGCCGAGGGGAAAATGCATTCATGGTAGCTTTTGATGTTAAAAACGAAAATTTCAGAATTATCACATTGTGGAATTCCTCAAATCACATAGGGTCTTCTTATAACGGAAGGGTTTCAAATGCTATGAAAACTAATATTTTGCAGCTCTTGTGATGGGGAGATTTTATTCATCAAGAAGGTTGAGTCACCTAAACTCATTTGTTTGTGTTATGACGTCACAAAAAAAGAGCTGGAGAGAGGAGTTATACACTATACACTATTCTTGTACAAGCCTTGTACAATATATATACACACATGTACGTGAGATGCAACTAGATATTGGGAATTAGGAATTGTAGTTACATTAGAATACAATAGCTTCAGTAGTTTCTAATGCATTGTATATCCTATAAATTTAAATGTTCTGTTTCATTTTATAATATTTCATACTCCATACTTAATTATCTAATACAATGAATTCTCTAATAAACTTTGATGAGTGATGACAATGTTACTAAATAGAAAAGATAAGAAAAGGTGGAATAATATTATCCTCCATATGTTGCAACTTATAAGAGACATTCAACAATATGAGATTTGAGTCATTTCTTGCATCCCATAAATTTGAGTAATTTTTCAATAACAAAAAAATATTCTTATAATATTATTCGTTTTGAATCAAATTTGTACCATTTTTCAAAACGCCTCACACTTTAAGTATTTCTACATTTTATAAATATTTTTTCAATCATCTAAAATTTGGAATAGCCTTGTCGACACGGAGTTTCCTCTTTCCCCCCATTATTTGAGACATATTTCATTATTTGAATATATGGTATGAGATACTCATAGGATTCTTAAATATTGACACAATGACATGTCAAATGTTTTGGTAACCTTATCGTCGGTTTATATTAGGTCTTTTAGTATTAAAGTTAATATTGCATTTTGTCCATGGTGGCACGATTTAAATACAAAAAAACAACTTGATCAAATTAATTAATTCTCAAATATATAAACTATAAATAAATAGGCATAAAAGATCATTTCCTCGTGCGTTGTTGGTTCATACGTGAGATACCAAAAAAAAAACAATTGTTGTTGAATCCACTATTTTTCCCACATAGAAAGTCATAGAAGACAATGAAACAAGTAACAACAATAAAAATGAAAAACCAAGGTCAAAAGGACAAATGCATAACAAGGATTAGTAGCATTATTGGTTTTGACAGAACATTGATATCTCATCTGTTCATAATCAGAGGAAACACGAACCAAGAGTGGGATAGTCAAGAATAGGACGACATCTGCAACAAATTCAACAATCACTGCAATCGCTATCGGAATTACAACCGCGTTCACAAGTATTAAGTTGCGGGAGTAATCTTCTCTTGAGCTGAGAGAAATTACGATTGACATCTCATGCTCCAAGAACTTGTGTCTTCGAGAACCACATCATATTCACTGAAATACAATTAAAATTATCAAAATCAATTCTCGAATGATTTAATACTAAAAGATAGAGGTAAACGACATACATAGAAACACATTGACATTTGTTAAAAGGGCGGAAGAGGATTCATTCAAACCTCCTTCTCCAAAAAATCACAATATTGTATATACAAAGTCATTTTTTTATGTAAATATATACTAGTAGATATCGAACCTTCTTTTATGAAAATTTTGTCTCTGCCACTGCTATAAATAAATAAGAAATATATATGTAATAACATTTGTGGCTACATGTATACTAATAAACAATGCACAATTATAATCTACTCTTGAAAAAATAGATGGATACTAACTTGCGGTAGCCATGAGAGGAACGGAGAGGATAAGACCAAACTTAAGCAATGCCATATCAAGGATAGTACACAAATCGTTATGAACGTTTTTCTTTTTGTGTGTGTTTCATTACTCTTCAATGAGCATAATTTATAGACCACCTTGTAAATGAACCATCTGTTGGAATATGTAAAGCAACAACTGGAATAGTAAATAACTATTACAATGATCGAAAGGATAAACAACAATGAGGACAACAACAAGTTGTCAATAACTTGATCTTGAATGAAACTTCAAATATAGAACTTGTATTAGGAAAATACAATAACATGAACTGCTACACTTGTGGCTTGTAGATCCGCTGAGAATACGAACGGTTAGAGTCCTTCGTCTGTTAAGTTAACACCTGAAACACTTAGTAACCAATTAGATAAACCACAACACCACCGACTGAGTCGAGAGATGACTCTCTGTCTTTAAGACAAGATTGCCCCCGTATATAGGCTTTACGGAAGTGTGGACAATATTATCCCAAGATGAAACAATAAACTATCAAGTGTGCAAAGCCTACACAAATGATCTCAGCGAAGAACATGAATAATGAAGATTGCTAAGAGAAGGATTGATATCAGGAAAATTTGATCTCTGTGTGGGGTTGTTAACTTATTTTTCTGTTCATGGTCATCTATAGAATTGAGCCAAATGCCTCAATTTATAGGTGTGCAAGATGGTCCCTTCAAGTGCCCATGTAATGGTCATTTAAATGTCATGTAATGGCCCTTTAAACCACCAACTAATGCAGTCAAATAATGACTGAGTTATGGAGGAAAAACTGCCAAGTTAATGCTCCAAAGCCTCTCCATAATCAGCCAAACTTTTGGACTTCCGTCGAGCACTCACTGCCTGGGAAGCGCCGCGGCCCAGTCCGGAAGGCGCCGCGGCCCTTCTCGGCTCTGCGGCCTTTTTCCGACCCTTACCATCTTACACTTCGCACAATCCTTCATTCGTTTACCAACGTGGAACATTTGTCATTTAGCAAATAACCATCCATCATTCTATGTCTCAAACATTTCACTTACGTATCAATATCTCTTTCATTAATGAAATTTACGATACTTGGCACTAAGATTGCACGTGTGTGGAAACGATATTTCCGATGTGTGGGGTCCAATTGTTCGAGTCATAAATAACGGGATAAACTTAATTCTACATTAGTAAATTTTCAACAATCCCCTCTTGAAAGAGATTTTGGCGCACGCACAACGTGCCTACTTTTAGCAATCTTTCAACGAAAAGATATTGCATCAGGAGAGGTAGCTTACGCTTTGAACCTTCCCTAGTTGAATACCATCGGACTTACTTACTGCGCAGTGAACGTGATGTCTTGAACCGTCATTGTTTAATGTAAGACAAGACAACGATACCAACACAATACCTCCTCTTTATTCGTTTCTTCTTTTGTTCTGTCCGTTGTGGCCGTGGACACACTTGGATTCTTAAGTGCGTTCATTTGAGGCGGCATGTCCTCGCACTTAAATAGGTGATCTCCTATAAGGTATCCTGCTATACCCACTTCACAAATATTAGGAATCATTAGAAGTTTCCCCAACCCTAACCTCAACCGTTTGAGGATCCTTAAATGTTTGGAAGCTTAACCTTTACCCACCATGCAGGTAGCACTTTAATGTCTATCGCGGGAATAACTTTGGATTCATGTTTCTTAAATAGAAATCATAATCCAAAGTGCTCTTGCTTCCACCGAAGCGCTCAACTGAACCTTTTGCAACTTAGTTTTCTCATTGAACCATATTCTTGGGATCTCCAGTCAGTATGGTTGGGTTACCACCGCAAAGATTTATATTGTTTGGGTTTTAAGCCCATTCCCCTAGACATGCAAAACTCTTGATCTTCGGGTAGCCCTTAGTTAAAGGTCTGCAATATCCTTTGATTAGTAATTAAGGAAGTGACCCCTGAGATGATCAACTGCCATATGGTCTTATGTCTCCGACAGATCCGACAGATATGTCCAGACGCCATCATCCGTGCCCTTCCTGAAGCCAACCGGCTAGCCACAATGTATAACGGCTGAAGGCACGGGTTTCTCCCAATAAGGGATGTCATCTAAGGAGTCGTGAAGTTACTCAACTTCTTTCATGCTTTGTATAAAGCGATAAACTCCGATTCCATCATGAATCGGTCGATGCAAGTTTGCTTAGAGAATTTTCCAAGACCCACCATACACATTTACTTATGGCTTTGGTGTTCTTCATATTTGATGTCCAGTTTGCATCACCGAGTTCTCCTAGAACCGTTGGACATCCAAAATACCATAATCCGTAGATAAGCGAATATTTCAGATATCATCATATCCGACTTAACGCATTCTATCGATCATTTCCAGAATCACGATTGAACCTTAGTTCAACTGATCTGCTTTTGTAGGCCGATATTAGGTCAGTTGTAGTGTGTATAATACATTAAACTATATGTGACCTGCAATATCGCTCCTTGTATATGGTGCACCATGATTCCAATCAGTTTTATGATTCATATCCATTAGTGCCTTCAACGAGACTAAATGTTATGGATTTAATATAAGTGTTGAATAATTTATAGATTGGGTTGATTGGAACGATCCGTTCATGTATTTTAATTTTTAGGACTCCCGTTCTTCTATTTGAACTTCTCGTAGGCTTTTTTTAGTATTTATAACATGTGGGTGAGGGTGACACAGGTCCCAAGAGAATTAGGAGTGTTTGAAACACTAAAACCAAAACTAGAAGCTTGAAAAGTTAAGAGATGACCAAAGTCAAATATTTGATTAAACATGTCCAAATTCATGGTTTAAAGGTTCCTATCGGTTGGTATGGTAATTTTGAACTTGTATGTATATTTGTTTGCAACATGAGGCGTTTGGGTGGGGTTAGGGGGGGGGGGTTAAAGCCAAGTTTGTAATATAACATATTTTTTTTGGGTATAATAGTAGAACATCGCGATCGCGAGAGAAAGGGTCATGTTCGTGAAGGGTTAAGAGACCAAATATGTGCGGTCTTCTAGGGTTGATCATGATCGTGAGTGGTTCACCATACTACTATTCGCAAGAGGCATGTCATAGTCACGCAGGGTTAGCACATGGCAGATTAAAACATTTCAAAATCAAGAGTTAGTCATTTTAAAAGGAATTTTGGAGCTCAACTTGAATGATTTTCAAGTAGATTTTCACCATTAGAGTTGGGGTAAGGATTCTAACATTGGAATTGAATATTCTACTTGATTAACCGCTTTAATTAGATATTTAATCTATAATTTTATGTATGGAAGTGAAAATTTTAGTCCTAAGTTAAGAGATTATTAATTGATGATTTGATGGTCGAATTGGGGTTATATTGACTTATAATTTTAGATTTGAAACCCTTGAAGATGTGCATCCAATTATGGAACCAATTTCATATTTTGTTCCCGGGGTCATATTTGACTGTATATTGACCTTTTGATCTGGTTCTTTTATATTGCAATATGGCTATTGTTGAACTGGTTTGACTTCGTATAGTATGATTTTGAATAGATTGGAGTATTCGAAGGTTCTAAGAAAAGGAAAAGTACTCGTTCTTGGTGATTGAAAAACTTTAAATTAAACTAAGTTAAGACTCTGACTTTGATTAGAGATTTCCCCCAACTAAATGATAAATGAAATTATTTAAGGGTAAGGACGTGAAGTATAGCGAAGTTACGAGAGCTTATGGCGGCACCAGATGACATATTAGGATTATTTATCTATTACGTCTTATGTGATCGATTTGACTGATTATTTAATTAACTAAGCACAATTCCACACTAGTGAGAGTATTATGTATAATATTTCCTCATTAGATGTCGTTTTATGTACATATAGCTGACATGTTAGCTATTGGTCATGCCTTAGTTATATTGCCATGTGATTGCATACACATTTTTTATAAAATGCTCGTACAGATCGTTTGTGCTGAGTATATGAATCTAAATTCATTAACCTAGGTTGATTTATGTCATTTAGTAAACCAAGTTATGTCAAATTTTCTATAAATAATAACTCGATTGTCTCTTTGAGACTTGAAATATAACAACATTTTCTAAATTGATCTCCGCGTAAACCTTATAGATAGACATGTGTCCCTGAAATAGGTAAAACCCAACCAACTTAATCGATGACAACAACTTATTTGGACATATATAGTCCAACCACAATGCATGATGATGTTTGATTTATCATAGTAAGAATTTTGAATATTTAAAAATTGAGTTTTGAAGTTCTTGAACTAAGATATCAAAGTATATACGTTCTGTATACAATAATGTAAAAATAAATAATTTTTTTATCGGGATATTCCTATTAAGTCATATATTTAACTTTTATTATTGTTGAAAAAATTTGTGCAAAAATAGTTTCAACGTTACACAATCGCTTCTGCTCCTCCTCCATGTTCTTCTTCTCGTTCTCATTTGTCTTGAAAAAATTATGAGCACATAGCTAAAATTAAAAGTTGAAGTACACCATTGTTTAATCTTGAAAAACATTTGTTAAAGAAAATAAAGCGCGTATATTCATATTATCAAAGGATTAACTAGATTTAGTTGAATCATATTATCTGTGTCCTAAATCATATATAATTAATTGACCTAATAAACAAATTTTAGGTTAAGCATTTAGAATTTACTATTCTCCAAATTATTTTAATTAATATTCAAATATAATTCATAGTTAAAATTATAAATGCACAATTTTTTAGATTTTTAGTCAAAATTGGTGTTATTACCCATTTTCTTATGTAGAATTAGAAAGATGCACTTAAGAGATCATAAAAGTATTGAAATTAATGATATTCCAAAGGTCGTATGAGTGTAACAAGTTATTTTAGGATTAATAATTTCATACTCCACAAAGATAAAAGTAATATTAAAATCCCGAAATATCTAATTTCAAATTTAGTTATATCATGATTTTATTTCAATCAAACGCAAAATAAATTCTATCTTAAATTTAATTCAAAGATTAGTAATTCCTTATATCTTGTACCAAACTAGCCTAAGTTTACAAGTAAGTAGTAGTAGTAGAGTATCAAAGTTTGAAAAGGGGGGAAAACAAAAGCCAAAAATTTCCAATCTCCCTCCGTTCCAGCTCGGTGGCGTCCGATTTACGCGCTTACTCCCCCAAATTGTTGTTGTATTTTCCAAACCATCGCCTCTCTTCCCAACTCCATTCAAATTCATACCTCAACAACGAACCCT
Source organism: Anisodus acutangulus (assembly GCA_029783415.1). Taxonomy (NCBI): domain Eukaryota; kingdom Viridiplantae; phylum Streptophyta; class Magnoliopsida; order Solanales; family Solanaceae; genus Anisodus; species Anisodus acutangulus. The sequence continues at coordinate 44,607,793 of CM056495.1, read as the reverse complement.
ATTTCCATATATAGACATATATCGAATACCCAAAAAGCAAACAATGAGGAAAGGCACAAAGAGAAAGGCTAGAGAAGTAGGCAAAGGCAAGTCCAAACAGGAGGAGGAAACTAATACCCAAGAACAAACAGCAACCACCGAACAATTAGTTGGTGAATCTGTTCAAGAAGAGCCGAAGAAGAATGAAAAAGGTGGTGTTGTTAAGGGTCGAGCTAAAAGAGCCAAGATTGTTAAGCCTGACACTCAGACTGAGTACTTCCCTGATAAGAGGAATTTGGTAACAATGCAAAGCTGCTCCTTTTTTTTCCTTTTGTTTTAAATTTGTGGATTTCGTTGTCCCATTTTTTGATAATGTTGATTTAGTACTAAGTTGAAGTTTGAATCTTGAAACTTAAATGTTATGTTTTGGTACTTTAATGATTGGTAATAGTCCTAGATAAAGTGGACTGTGTAGTGGCTATTCGTATAGCTGAACCCCATAAAACAACAATACACCCGGTAGTGGGGTCTGGGGAGGGGAGGGGAGGGTAAGATGTACACAGACTTTACCTCTACCTGAAGATGTTTTCGGTAGACCATCAGCTCAAAAGGAAAGTAAAGCTGAACCACATCTAGTTTGGCAATGCAAGCTGCCGTTTTCCTTTTGTTATAACTTTGTGGGTTATTTTGGTTGTTCCATTTTGATTATATTGAGTAAGTACTAAGTTGAATCTTCAAACTGCTAAGTGGTTGTTGGTTGGTCTAAACTTAAATGCTATGGTTTGGTGCTTTAATGATTGTTAATAGGCCTGGATAAAGTAGAATGTATTGTAGGGATTCATATAGCTGAACCCCATCTAGTTTGAGATTTGGTTGTAGTTGATTGACTGGTACCCCATTGATTGTTAATGATATGGGTTCTTGCTCAAGTATTTGATTTTGCTTTGTTATTGGTTGTTTTCTTGATAATGCATGTTAAATTGGGTTCTTTAAAGTGCTACTTACTATGTTTATGGTTTGGTACTCTGATAGTTGTTAATGCTAGCTTGGGTTTTGGCTTAAATAATTTAGGGTATTTTGTGAAATCTTGTTGTTTCCTTTAATAATGTAGGGTAAGTATGATTCTTTCAATTGCTAAGTGGTTTGTTAAGCTTGAGTATTATGCTTTGATATGTTGATGATTGTTAATGCTAACTTGGGGTTTTGCTCAATTATATGTTTTTAGTTATATTCTCAAAAAGTATATGTTGTAGTTATTAGAGCTATTTCTTCGTTTTGGGTCTTTGCTGATTCCTGGAAATGATGGATGATGCTGTTAGATAGCGTATGAGCATTGCGTTGGATTTTCATATGCAGTTGTTAACAATAGGTTGAAGTCAATGCTTGGATTGTTTTTGAGTGTTCTATCTTGTGTATTAATCAGTGTTGTCAAAGGTGCGCTTACACCTTAAAGCAAGGCGTAAAACAAGTTGAGCGCTTTGCCTCACTTCACGGGCGCTTTAGTGTCATCATCGAAGCTCTAAAGCATACATTTCCTTGCCCATAAGCGTAATCCTGAAGAGGCAACTTAAAACAATTGATATTTCACTTTATATTAATTTTTATTTTCATGTTCTTTGTCCATATATTTGTTATTCATGTTTATTATTGTTAGTTTTGGACTACACATACATATTTGTACTTTTTCTCCATTTGCGCCTTTCTTCAGTAAAGCCCACGCTTTATTTGCGCTTAAAGCCCCAACAGACCTATATGTTACCTTCTCAAAAAAAAGCCCAACAGACCTAGAGTTTTTTTGCGCTTTTCCTCTTTGATAACTCTTATATTGATATATTTGAAGTTATTTGTTCTAGGGGTTGGCGAAGGGATGTGATTTATACTCTATATTTTGGTTTCTTTAAAATTAAGACAAGCCATTGGGTGGCACATCTATGTTTAGTTTCTTAAATGTACAGAAATGCCATCAACATTTTAGTTTGTACTGTTTTCATTTCTCCAGTCCTATGAAATAATTTAAGAGTCAAGAAATTATTCAAGCTGCTATATCTTGGAGTCTAGTCATGGAGGACAAGACCAGAAACATCACAGTACACTACCTTGTGTTTATCATGAATTTATCATAGTTGCAGTTGTACTTGTTCGAACTTTTATTGCAGAAATTTGCAATTTCCTACTTGCTCTTTTAGACAATAATCCTTTTGCTCTGCTCCCTTACACTTTCAGTTGGTATGTTTTGCAGGAAGATCTATGGCAAGAGGTTTTTCCGGTTGGCACAGAGGTTAGAATTTGATCCCTTTCTGTTTATTCATTGTTTGATAATGGCATTCTGTTTATTCATTGGCTTAGCCTTCTGGTTTATGATACTTATTTTCTTGTTTATAATTTCTGAAATTTGAATGTATTCTTTTTCTTCTTGGTGCCAGTGGGATCAGATAGACATGGTTTACCAATACAAATGGAATTTCTCAAATCTCGAAGTGAGTTGATTATTTTCAGTTCGTTATCTGCCTTCTTGTCTGTTCTTTCTTTGATATGCCTTTTTTGAGCCGAGGGTCTATCGGAAACAGCATCTTTACCTTTCCGAGGTAGGGATAAGATCTGCGCACACTCTACCCTACCCTGACCCCACTTGTGGGAATATACTGGGCATATTGTTGTTGTTGTGTCTGCCTTCTGTTTATACAAAGTATTTAATAAATGACAAGATAACTCAAAGGTCTTGTTGGACTTCTGATAGGATGCATTTGAAGAAGGCGGAGAATTGCATGGAAAGAAAGTCTACCTTTTTGGTTGTACAGAACGTAAGTGGTAGCCGGAGCTTGTTGTCTTATTATTCAATGGACATTCATGTTCTATGCTCCATGTAGCTTGACTCGTAGCTGTGATCCTTGAAACTGCATTGCTTATACAATTTGGTTTGTGTACTGTTTAGTCTTTCTATACATTTTTACTTAGTGATCATTGACCCCTTCAGCTGATCTATTCTCTTCTTTATCAGTCAACACTTTGTGAATAGTCATGTTCAATTTTTTCATTCTAATCTTATTATGCAATTTCACCTGGGGATCATTGACCCCTTTTGCTGATTCACTCCTTTCTTTTTCATGTCAAATTTTTGTGAATAGTTTTGTTCTCACCTTTTTTTGTGTTCAATTTTCTTTTAACTCTAATCTTGCTCAACAATTTCATGTAATGGGTTATTGACCCCTTCATTTGATTTGATTACCTTCTTTTTCGTGTTAATTTGGTGTTTAGATATTTGAAAGCGTTCATAATTATTTCTGTTTTATGTACTCTGAAACATTTTTGTTCTTTGAATAGGTGATCATCTTCATTCAGCTTAATCTGCTTTTCATATGACCAATATCTTATTATTGTCCTTCAATTGATTTGCCTTATCTAGAACTGTTATCTTGTTTTTGCAGCACAATTGGTTTTTTTCCAGGGCCAATCAAAAGTCACGTGTATACCTGTTGTGGTTGCTGTAAGTCTCTCAGATCCAAGCATTATATAGAAGTATTTACAACTCTTAACCTTATTCCGTTCACTTCTATTATGTACTCTTCACTGCTCATAAAATTTAAAATGGTTGCATTTTTTCAGTTTGACCCATTTTGACCTCTAGTTATGAATGTTGACATGGAGATCACAAAGAGCTTATATTAGAGCCGATTCCATTCCTGTTAGTGTCCTTAAGAGGTTTGCAAATGTGAAGTGTTGTACACTCGAGTAAAGAATTTTTTCAGACTCAGACATTTGAGTCCGTTGCACCCCCCCCCCCCCCCTTATCTGGGGGGGGGGGCTAAGATAGACAAAGGAAAGAGTAGAGAACATTGCCAAGTGACTTCAGTAAACTTTTCCTGGTTTCTAGTATATTAAGGTGTCCTTATTAGGGTTCTATAGTTTCTGTGCTTTTTGGAAAAGTAAAGTGACGTCAGCACTTGACATTCTTTTACCTCACATACAGGCCAAGTAAAAGCACCTGTTCCTTAAAAATACATTAAATAATCTCCTCCTCTGTTAATTTTGTTCCTCCTTTTGAACAGGTTGTATCTCCCTTTCCACCTTCTGATAAAATTGGAATAAACTCTGTACAAAGGGAAGCTGAAGAGATACTGCCAATGAAACAGATGAAAATGGACTGGGTTCCATACATTCCTTTGGAAAAACGGTATTGTTGCTGCCCCCCCTGGTTTGACTTTTTCATTCTCATTTTGCCTCTTGTAAGTCTTATGCATGTCTATCTTGGCTTCTAACAATGCATATATTGCTTTAGATCAATAGTATTCTTGTCCCTAAGTTGACCTTTCTCTTTCTTGTTTTGTCTCTTATATGTCTTGTGTAAGTGGTTTATATCTTGGCTTCTGATTGTTCCAACAGGGAATCTCAAGTTGAAAGACTCAAATCCCAAATTTTTATTCTGAGGTGTACTCAGAGAAGGTCTGCTTCCTTACCTCTTGCATTCTTCTTTGATGGTTTGGCTGGTTTTATTTGGTTTGTTAGGCACTCAATTTTCTGTGTCGTATCTAAGGAGAACTTTCCAATGTCATTACTTGATGCTTGTGTATTAAAGAGGCTATAGGAGGAGATGAAAACTTTCTGTGATTAATATCTTTCGATGTGCTTATTTCAGGGCTGGTTTAAAACACTTGAAGTTGGAGCGTGTTAAGAAGTTTGAATATTGCTTACCTTGTAAGTAAGAGAACTCCAATAACTTTGGAGATTTAACCCTTTATTTCTTCCTTCGTGTTCATCATAATTTTTTTCCCTTCATGCTACTTTAGTTTCTTAAGTTAGTTGATTCTGTTTTAGTATCATGATTACTGAAGTGGTATATCTTTCTTTCGGAACTACTTCCCCTCTCCCACATGGTTGTTCTGAATCAGGTCAAAGGACTTGCTAGTCCATAACTACTTGAGATATTAACATGTAAAGATGATTTTTGTCGAGCCTTACTCTTTAATTCTCATTTCTAGAAGCAACAAGTTTGATGATTAATTTCCTTATAAACCTGCTCGGAGAATATGCGGATCTCTGAGCTTGAAAGCTTTGGTGTTGACAGTTGCAGGGGAGGCTAATTGGATTTAGAATATAATCAACCAGAGCACCGGGGGGGGGGGTAGGTTAGCAAACTGCAAATCGGTCAATTATCTCATCTTTTTCTTCTTTCTGAGATGACACATCAGATATGGAGCATGTTTCTTTGTATAAGATGCATTAGGCAAAGCCTTATTCTGGTCGATTGGCATGACTTGAAACTAACATTTATGACTGGAGAATAAGAAGTTTGGAAGACAGCTGTGCTTATCCCTGTTTGGGATTTCCTCTGGAAGAATTAAGATAGATCTCTAGCTGTTTTCAGAAGTCACTGTATCTAAAATTCAGAAATTTTGAAAATTTAAAGTTATATTGTCTGTATGCTAGCACTGAATGTAATTTAGTTCTCTTTTCTAAACAGATAGAAAACTAAAATATTTAGTTATTAACATTTTCCCTTTTGATTTGCTGATAGTTTTTTCAGTTTTATATGTATTTATGTATAATTGATCAGTTATTAAACATTATTATTAAATTATTAAGAATAAGTTTCTTATAATTGTCAAAAGTTATTTAATGAATATCAATCATGTTAGTCTTTATATATGGGCTTTATCTAAGTTTCAGAATATGATATCTAATGATTTTCGTAAATTAGTTGAATTTAGCTTGATGCTTAGTTTCATACATTTATCTCTGCTGTTTCTTTTGCTGTTCTGCACTTGTAAACTGAGAGGATAGCCTGTCATCTTTGACTTTCCTTGCGGTGTACATCTTTTAATTGTTATAGCTGTCTTTGATGGGTTTTATTTCTGGGTAGAAGTCTCCATGACATTTATTTTCTTGGCAGATTTCTATCAGCCATTCGCAGAAGATGAATTTGAACAGAGCACCATTGTGCAGATCTTGTTCCCAACAGAACCGCCTGTAAGCTTTCAAATAATTTCAGAATAATACAGTGGCTACTCCACTACGTTATTTCCATAAAAGGGATTGCTTGAGGATGATTTCTTGGCTTGAAATAGATATTAGATGGGTGTAACATGAACAATTTTGTATACTAGATACGTAAGTGGTTGTATGAAGAAAAATACAGGTATATATGCATGATCTTCCCAATTTTATGAAGGTTTTGATGACTTTTGGTTTCAGGTGTTTTGCGAGTTTGATTGGGAATTTGATGAGCCAGAGGTATAACTTAACCCTTCTCTCTTTCTTCCCTGCTACCCCTCTACTTTTAAGTGCCACCCTTTTTCCAATTGAAAAGTAAAGGGCAGCTGGGATACCCTGTAAATTGGTTTTCATGTGTGTCCTCATATGTTGAAGCCGCTAAAGACATTTGACCACCAGCTTTTGATAGCTTCTCTATTTTTTGCACAAAGAAAGAGCCTAATATATTCTTTTTTTTTTGATCGGTAAGACTTCTCTATCTTCTTCTCCAAATATCCTAAATTTTTGCTAACTTGTTCTGAAAAGGAAACTATTCCTTATTCGTATGCTTGTTGTACCACCGTGTTCCGTTTATCCTAATTGAGTTAACTGGAAGAACTTTAGAGGTTCTTGCTGAGATTCCATATTTGTGAATTCGATTGGGTTTTGAGGTTTAAACATTTTAAGTAGCTGATAAGCTCCAAAGATAGACACATATCTTAATGTGAGACGTGCACATTTGCTGCTATCCCATTCAATGTGTTATCTCTACCGATTTCTGCTGTTGCTGTGTTTTCTTGCTGAGCAAACACAGAAAGCACCATCCAGCAATTTCTTGAAATAAACTCTCTTTTTGTTGAACTATCACAAATAAGTTATTTTCAACCAAAATTCAAATTTCTCTTTTAGTTGTAATCTAGAATAAAAAACGGAAGGAGAAAATTTTTCATCGAAACCCACAATAGAATATATTGTTTCCCTTTCCTAGACCTCACTCAGCCATACTGGCCAGATCCTGCTTTTTCTCCATGTAGTTTCTATTTGTGACAATTTCCTGGTTTTTAATCAAATTTAAGAAAGGATGATTATTTTATTCTTTTAGCAGCTTGAGTGAGAAGTTTATCTCGAATAGCCATCCTATGGGTTTGCCATTTTTCTTACCAAAGGCTTTTTGGAGATTGCAGAGCAAATATGTGTCAAGTTTAGGAGTGTTTAAGATTATAAACTTTGACGTGTGAAAAAGCTGAACAATTAGTTTAACATATACTGCATCAATTTTGAAATAAATAAAGTGTAAAATTATTGTATAAGTTGGTGTGACTTGTGAGTTCCATTTAAGGAGGAGGAGAGAGGCAAAGCTTTATACAAATTAGTTTTAGTTATAGTTTATACCAAGTTGAACTGATTTAGTGAGATAAAATTTTCATTTTACTAATAAGGTAAATTGCCAGTATGAAGCATAGAGGTGGATCAGCATTTCATCTATTGGTTCAAGTCATGCAAGTTTTTGCCAATTTGAACTCATACCAATCTGTATATGCCTCTGTATAGTTCCATTTTTCAAGCCATTCTACCATCTACTAACTTGAGCGATGAACTTTGTAGGAAATGGCAGATAAATTTATCGAGGGAGAGGAGTTGTCCGCAGATAAAAAAGATGAATTTGTGGTAATGTTTCCTTGTGATATCAAATGAAAAGTTTCATTATACATCAATAAGATATTTACCTTATTAAAAAATAATAAAACTTGTGTATAACATCTTTGTAATTTTAGGCATTTGTGAAGGAGAAGGTTAAAGAAGGAAAGAAGAGCAACCGAGAGGTATATTTTGAGAAATTTTTTTAATCCTATTTTCCTTTACCGTGGCAAAGCTGTTGGTTTGCAGTCCTTTTATCTTTTTTCTTGTTGTTCTTGAGTTGCTTATGCTCATGACTGTTAATTTTCTCTGGTTTAGGCGAGGGAAGCCAGGAAAAAAGCTATACAGGAGATGAGTGAAGAAGCGAAAGCTGCATTTCAGAGTATGAAGTTTTATAAATTTTATCCCGTGACCTCACCCGATGCTCCTGATGTATCTCAGGTCAAGGTGAGTATCCTGTTCATAGTCTTAAGCATCTGATAAATTAGTAGGTATTTGATACTGATAATTTGAGTATGGAACTCTCAACAGTCAGACTATATGTCTACTCTATAAATGATTAAACTGTTGATGTTAAAGAATTAAGTTTATGCTGTTTGAGTGTAACACAACATTACAATGAGATCTCATGTTTTGTTGATATGTTAAGACTTAATATATATTATTAACATAAAATTTGTGGTTCTCACCTCTTGTTTTTCTTTGCAGTCTCCATTCATAAACAGATACTACGGGAAGGCTCACAGAGTTTTCTGAATGATGCATCAGAGATTCAGATTGAGAAAATAATCAATGTATTCTGAAACCATGTAACCTCTGGTAGTAGCCTACTTCGGAGCTGGATGGAATCATACTGTTCAACTTAGCATGTGCTTTGCGGCAACCATTAGAGTTATGGAACTATTTGTGGATGTAGAAAGATCCTGAGGCAAAATGTAAATTTTCCTCAATCCTATAGCTAGTGTTCAGTCAAAAAATTTTGCAACGGTTTCTCGTCTTTCATTAGCTGTGAAATTCTCGTTTCATTTTGGATGCAAATGTAACCCTTTTCTATTGTTAGTTATCATATTTACCCTTAGACAATATGAGCTGCAATTAGCGGTTGGTTCTTAGTTCGACTTGATCAGATGAAGTATGAATTTTTAGCTTCATATGAAAGTTAAGTAAATGTTGTATCCATCATGGAAGTGTCTTCTGATCTGATTTTGAAAAATGAGCAGGGTGAATACTGATGCATGAAGCATATAACTGCTTGCTTCCTTTGGGATTAGAATTTGCATCTTTATATGGGATCAATACATTGGAGATCGAGATACCAAAGTCTGTTTAGTTTGTAAAATCCTCGCAGAATCATGCCTTGATTTGCTGAAATAGATTAAGTACAGGTGAACTGGCAAGAAAAAACATAAAGTATCATACTGTGATAAAAAGCCTATTAGTGGATGTCTCTAGCGTAGAAACACTGGGAAGCTACACTCTCCCTTTCCCATCCAAATTGGAAATAAAAATAATAGTAAATACAGTGAACGTTAAGGATTGAGTGGTCATTGGTGGTATGCATGAACGAAGCTGTAATGGAGCCTGGCTTTATGTGATGATCAAGCACGGTTTGTTAGCTGCATGCGTCAGGAAAAAAGAAAACTTGACCAAATAGTTTATGTAGGAGGCAATTTCTATCGTCTTTGATCTTTCCCTTGCCGTGTAGAAAAAAAAACTAAAAGAGCATCACTCACTTGATAGCTCTGCGGGAATTAGGAGAAGTATCTTACCTCATTAGGCCCTTTATTCCCCTTCCAATAAGGAGGAACCTTGCCTTACACAAGGCATCCTTGAAACTAGCATCTTACTTATAGCTTTACCTGCCTTGCTTCCTCTTAATCAGTTCTTTTCAACCTTTTGGTTATTGACGAGGAAGATCACCTTAGATTTTCCCCCCTAATAACCGGTTCCTGTCGCAAAGATAATTAAAGTACAAATCAAAAGGAAAAAAAACAAAAGACCAATCAGGTTTAACAGTATAATATAAAACAAATCCTGAAGAAGCAGATAAATAGATCATAATTCACCACAATCTACAGCTAATACTTAAATTAATTGCATAAAAAATAGTACAATACAAGATACTTCTTCCTTGATACTACTGTATCCTGCCTTTTCACAAGATGTTACAAGACTCGAAACCTGCTTTCTCCCAATTATAAACCAAACAGAAAGGAAACCTAACTACACAAGGCCTCATTTTGCTCTAATGATACAGATAAGTTAGGCTAATCTTGTACTAATAATGATACAAAGCTAAAATTCCTTGACAGGCACAGACCAAGACAGCATTCCTGTAATTTTCCAGCTTGCCCCTAATGATACAGATAATTTTACATGTAAACAGATACATAATCATCCTTAAGACTGACACTTTGGACTTGTCTTCTGCTAACTTGACACTAAGCTAAAATTCCTTGAATGGCGTTGATCAAAACAGTGGTGCATCAAACATGGTTATAAGCTTGCAAACTCTCCCTTTCAGTACTCAACTCGAGTAATAAAAGCATCCAGAACAAGTGAAGAGAAGTGATTTTTCCACTCACCGGCGCCAGCAAAAGGCATCAAACCACAAAGCAAGGGGAGAAAAAGAAGTAATGTGGTATAAAACATAGATCTCCTCATCCAGTATGGAAATGTTCTATCCCTGCTCTTTTCTGCTAACTTGACACTAAGCTAAAATTCCTTGAATGGCGTTGATCAAAACAGTGGTGCATCAAACATGGTTATAAGCTTGCAAACTCTCCCTTTCAGTACTCAACTCGAGTAATAAAAGCATCCAGAACAAGTGAAGAGAAGTGATTTTTCCACTCACCGGCGCCAGCAAAAGGCATCAAACCACAAAGCAAGGGGAGAAAAAGAAGTAATGTGGTATAAAACATAGATCTCCTCATCCAGTATGGAAATGTTCTATCCCTGCTCTTTTCTGCTAACTTGACACTAAGCTAAAATTCCTTGAATGGCGTTGATCAAAACAGTGGTGCATCAAACATGGTTATAAGCTTGCAAACTCTCCCTTTCAGTACTCAACTCGAGTAATAAAAGCATCCAGAACAAGTGAAGAGAAGTGATTTTTCCACTCACCGGCGCCAGCAAAAGGCATCAAACCACAAAGCAAGGGGAGAAAAAGAAGTAATGTGGTATAAAACATAGATCTCCTCATCCAGTATGGAAATGTTCTATCCCTGCTCTTTTCTGATACCGTGACAGGCCCATTAAGGATCAGGAACAAAGTCGAGATAAAGACATATGAAAAGAAATGTAGCAAGCACAAAGTCTCCCAATAAATTAACCAATGATATCCGCTGCCCCCCAAGGCGTCGATACAAAACTTCCCTGCAAAACCGCAGCCAACTCCCAACAGCAACAGAATGTAAGTAACTGGCATAGTCTGATTCGAAGTTGCAGAACGCTGGAGAAGTAAACATGCTATAGCCAATATCATGAAAGCACCAAATAGCACGCGACTGAGAACTTGAACCTGACACCGTAAGAGTTGCAGTCCTGAATTAATCGATGACATTGATTTCGGCATCCACCAAGACTTGTGTTCCTGGAACGTAAATATGTCCATTTCATTACCATGGCTAATAAATGCACGAAACATATGAAAACAGAGACGACCAAGTAACTATATCATCATCCCTGGAGGAGGTCCATGCTTTAATAAAGAACACCAAAAGCAGCATCTACAACAACTAACATTGACTTCTTTGGACGACAAGTCTCCTGATAAACAGTGCCTTCTCTTTTTGTGCATCGCTTAAATAGGCGAATTTGCTAAAATAGAAACAAAGTGAAACAAAGAAAATACAAATCGTTACCCAGCATTTGGATCAAAAGAAACCATTTTTGTTCAGCCATGTATGCCCCATGGCAATTATATAGCTTCCATATAATTATTGTGCATTAAATCCACCAAATAAATCTCTCATCAAAATTTATGGAATTAGCACTTAGCATTACTATAACCATCATCCCTCTTTTCCACCCTTCCACCAACTTGAAATTGGGCTTCTTCATTCAAATTTTTTTTTTGCATGCATGTATCCAACACTTCTGCTTTGACTCAGACTTGCATACCACTATAAACGAGGATTCATACGAGCTTGTTACATAAACGACAATGATATATGGTGCATTTATTCCAGCCAACGCCCAAGGAAATAAAGTATAAGTAGCAACAGGAAAAGAGTTAACATTCTTTTTTGTTGCTAATTTTCTGTCATCTATACACTCCAAAGAAACCATGTGCAAGGGGATGAGGCGACTGGCTTGAGTTGAACTATACTAGAACTCTTAATAAACAATTTAAACAAAATCAATGGAATTCAGAATCGGACGTTCCTTACCATGGCAGGTGTGCAGGATGCTGTAGCTTCCGTAATTCTTTTGTGAGAGAAAACATAAGTCCCATATCCAAGACATGCCAACATGATAAATAAACCAGCAACAAGGCAGTCTATACATGTTTTAAGCAGCTCAGCATGTTTTGAGTCTTCTACTTGATTTTTAAACTTTTCAGCTTTGAAGGACATTTTAGAGAAACCAAATGATAGTTTGACCTTCTCCAAAAGGTTCGCATCAGAACTGAGAGCCATCTGCCTTTCTTTAAGTTGCAATTTCCTCACTGTAAGACCAATCTCAAATGTCTTGAGGTCATTCGACCTAGCTTGCTCCATCAGAGATCTTTCCAAAGTGCTATCCACAGATCGGTTGCTTGAAGAAACAGAAGCCAATTGCTGCTTTACTTGGCTATCATAGAGGGTAAGCTGCCGACCAATTGATTCAAGACATGTACCGTCACTTCTATCTTCTTGATTTCTCAGTTCGTTATCAGAGTGCTGAAATGACTCCGATTGAAACTCACCGAAGTCAGGATCACATGTAAGATTTTCTAGTCTGTTGGAAATAAAAGGCACAGATCTTTCTGAGACAGAAGTCCTCGCTGCACAATGATTTTTCTGTACTCCACTGTTCATAGAGGATTCACTGATTAGTCTGAGAGTCATCAAGGTACTATGAAACGATTTCTCAAAGTTCCTCACAAAAGACTCAAACTGGTCACCGAAAACCTGTTTCCATAACAAGCCAAAGTAGAAAGTCTGCTGCTTTAGCATCATCACTATGTAATAAAAGGACTGTATTAGTGACAAACCATAGCTTAACAGTAAGAAAAAGGATTATGCTTACATTGGCCAAAGACTCCCGCACAACCAAAGTACAAATCTGTGTGAAAAATGACAAATAAAGTCATGAGATCTACACATCTGATTTTGTCGAGTAAATACAAAATGTTTCGAACATGTCCATGAAGGCAAGTTATAGTTGTAATCTAAAATTCAATCATGTATGGATGTTCGCTTGGATAGAGGAGATAAAAAACCCTTGAAGTCCATTTTCATATATAGCAATATGGTTCTGCAAAGTGCATATAATTATTAAGTACTAAATCACTTCAGGGAAAATTGTTTGTCCAATAAAGTATCTCATACCTCGGAAAGGTGATCCACAGATATCTTTTCTCCGGCTGCATCTTTCCTTTCCAAAACCTAAACAAAGCAACACAAACGACATTAACAGCCTACACTTACTATATCCTTATAAATACATAAGAAACATGGTCACAACTCACGAGTGATTATGAACATATTAAGTTCCTGTGATAACGAGGGTGGATAACTTTGCAGCGAAAAAAAAGATGCAATAAACAACAAGAAAACACTCATCCTCTTTTTTTTAACACCGAGCAATCCGTTTGGGCCAACTCTCAAGCCGCAACCTTCGAAACTTGGATATAATGGGTTCGCCCCTCTACCCGTCTCCATTTAAGTACCAGGCTTAGTTCGCATGGCACAAGGCTCGAACCTATGACCTAAATCACAAGTCCCTCAACCTTTTCCATTTGAACTACGCCCGGGGGAAAGACCGGACCCACAAGGGTCTATTGTACGCAGCCTTACCTCATATTTCTGCAAGAGACTGTTTCCACGGCTTGAACCCATGACCTCCTGCTCACATGACAACAACTTTACAGGCTCCCCAACTTCTTTCTGATTAAAAAAAATCAAAATCAATTCTTTCAACACAAATAACACAACTTTCCCAAAAAGATTGAAGCTTTTCCATGAAACCAAACAATGTAAAAGAGAAACTATCAAATAACTGCCACCCACAATTCTAAATTACAGTATTTAGTAAACTCAAGAACCCCATTAACAAATATGAATATTACCAGCTAAAAACCAACCATCAAGCTCACAATGGCACAGCTTTCACATAAAAGATTGATCTTGCATTTACACAAGATCACTAAGATACTAGCAATTTCTCCTTCTGTCCAAATTTAAATGTCTTACTTTCTTTATTGTATGTCCTGAAAAGAGTATCTCATTTAGTAAGATGACAATTCAAACATCCAACATGGCGAGTTTAAAAGCGCAAAATTCAAAGTACATTTTAGTGCATTACACACATCTCTAATTGGGACATTCAAAATCTCTTTTTATTCCTTAAATTGGGACAGATGGAGAACCATTTAGCATACCCAAGAAAGTAAATTTTACATATGCAAAAAAAAAAAAAAAAGAACCTGAGCAAGAACAGCAGCAATAGACATGCCGAGAGGAAGAGCAAGGGCTTCAACATTCTCGCTGCCTTTATGTCTACCAATTATGACTCTAGGGTTCCGACGACCGGTGGAAACCCTAATACCCCTTTGATTAGAATTTGGAAACGACGTCGCAGAACAAGATGATGATGAATACGATGCACCGGAACAATGAGGGTCAAAAGGGTCATTGGCGCTTGCTTTATTCTTCTTTTTCTTCTTCGATTTCTTCTTTATAACGCTGGAATTTGAAGATTCCGGTAGAATTTCGGTAGCCATGGTGTCGCCGGTGGGCTCCGGCGGTGGATCGAGGGGTTGAGAGAGAGGGGGCTAGTCCATGGAAGGGTAAAATTGAAATCTTGATTGGATTTTGGTGCCACTCTATGATATATATAGGGGGTAGAATTTTCATTCATTAAGGACTTCCCTTTTTCTGATTATTTTTTTAATTGTTTACAGGTCAGATTCACCTAAAAAATATCAAGAAAGGGAAAACATGTTTGCTAGGATAGATTGATGGAAAAAGGGTAAAAAATAACCCTCTATTTTTATAAATTAGCTATTTTTATCCTCCGTTACAAGTTTGAGCTAAATTTACCCTTTTCGTTATAAGTTATGGTAAAAAATACCCTCCCGTTAGCAAAGTTTCTAAAAATAACCATTATTTAACAGAAACTCTCAAATCAACCCAAATAATCCGATTTCAATTGAAATTATTCACCCTCTCTTTTAACCCTACTCGCGACCCACTAAACGAAATTGACTCATACCAAATTAAACTTCAACAATAATGACTTTCATTTTTATCGAAAAATCAGAACACAAGAACAGAGGGGGAAAATGGCTTCGTTGTTGTTACTCGTTAGTGTCGAGCTCGCCGATGGGGGATTGGTTGTTGTTGCTAGTTGCTCTGACAATGGTGAGTAAGAATGAAAAGGTTGGGGTTGTTGGCGTTATGGGTTGGTGGAGACAGTGGTTAGCAGAAGAAGGAGGGTTGTTTGGATGGAAGGGTGGTGGTGTTGCGGAGCTCAAAGAGAGAAGGGAGAGGGTGTGATGTCGTGTGGTAGAGGTGGCGAGGGAGAAGTGAGTGAAAAAGAGTGATTGTTCGGTTGTGGTGGGCGGTGGTTGGGTGTGGTGGTGGGCTGCGATGGGGTTTGATGATTTTTCTAGTCGGAGTAGTGGAGGGTGGCAATAAATATGGGAGAAGGAGGAGGCGGCAACAAATATAGGAGAAAGAAGAGAGGCGGCTGCGAGCTCAAAGAGAGAAGGAGAGGGTGTGATGGAGGTGGCGAGGAGAAAAGTGAGTGAAAAAATGGTGATTGTTCGGTGGTGGCTGGGCGGTCTGGTTGGGTTTGGTGGTGGCTGCGATGGGGTTTTGATGATTTTTCTAGTCGGAGCAGTGGAGGGTGGCAATAAATATGGGAGAAGGAGGAGGGCGACAACAAATATAGGAAAATGAGGAGGTCGGCAGTTCGTTGATGGTGGAGTGGAGGATGGCGGCAGTTCGTTGATGGTGGAGTGGAGGATGGCGGCAATTCGTTGATGGTGGAGTGGAGGATGGCGGCAGTTCGTTAGAGGAGGGTTTAATTTGATATGGTCAATTTCGTTTAGTGGGTCGTGGGTTGGGTAAAAAGAGGGGATGAGTAATTTCAATTGAAATCGGGTTATTTGGGTTGATTTGAGAATTTCTATTAAATGAAGGATATTTTTAGAAACTTTGCTAACGGGAGGGGTATATTTGACCCCAACTTGTAACGTAAGGGATATATTTGGCCCCAACTTGTAACGGAGGGTAAAAGTAATTAATTTATGAAAATAGAGGGGTAATTTTGACCCTTTTCCCTAGATTAATTATTGACATATAATTATATAAAGAGCACTTCCTCAACTACTTTGGGTAATTATAGTCCTCCGTGTTTTCAAAAAACATAAAATTCTCAAGAGAAAAAATAAGGGCTGGAACGATTATTCTCACAATTTTACAGTAGCATAATCCACCAGTAATATTGTCTAACTCTAGGAATAGACATGCAAGTCTTTAAAACATATCATTGTCTTTAAAACATATCATTGTCTTTAAAACATATCAAAAGATTTAAAGACTTATTTTTTATATGTCCATCATTTCACCTGTTTTTTTTACCAATGTCAGATTTGCTTAGAGTGTTACATCACCATGTGGGGAGTTATTACTGAGATTTGCCTCATCAGACCATCATTATCTCAAAGATGTGAAATTCGCTTAAACTCAATTGACCGTTGAAGTTTGCCCCACTATCATCTAAGGTTGCATGCGGAGTGGCTTTGACCATTCATCCCAATCAAACCCATTAGAGATGTCGGTCACTTTAGGCCTACGGCTTTAAACTGCATTGCTAGAATTCAAGACCTGTTTTCTTATATACCAACATGTATCCTATATATGTTTTTCCGATACGAGATTTTTCTATTGTAGGATTTTGTTGGGTTCAAAACACATAAGTAAGGCGTAGCGAAAGTTTAAATTTTTTGTTTTTTACTTACCCCAACAACATTTCTGGTATAGTTATATAACAATTAAACTTGTAAACATAAGACATAAACTTACAAGTTTGAATATCTGGAATCTTTGTCTACTAGAAGGTGCACACGTGGTTGCCCTTCCGATTGCAAGCTCCAAGCTTCAATGTATTTCTCCTTCGGAAAGCTAGGAAATCTGGCAGAGGTTCGAGAGAGTATTTGATTCTAAGTCTCTAAGGCTTAGAATGATTTTCAGAAATTGGTGTATGAATAATGAAGAGAATACCTCTATTTATAGTTGAAAAATAGGTCAAAACCGGATTAGGGTTTGACCTTGGGCCTGACCCAAATTTCGAGGCAAAGGCGCCGCGACCCTAGGGTATGGGCGTCGCGATGCTCGACGTGCTCCTTCACTGTGCCGTGGCCCTAGGGTATGGGCGTCGCGGCGCTCGACGTGCTTATGCACTGTCTCGATTTATTTTTCGTGCATTCTTAATTAAATCAAAAATCCAATTTTGACTTAATTAAAATAATCATTATTCATTTAAATATCTCGATTCCAAATTGAACATTTAATTTTTCTCTCAATACATCCTTAGATCGAAACGGACAATCGACATAGTGTGACCCTACATGCCTTCTCATATCGACATTAATCAAATTAAGGTCACGGAACTCCTAGACGGCGCCAGAAGACGAACTCAATATGTGAACTACGTTTATACGAATCCAGTAAACTTAACCTTTATGTGGTAAGATGAAATCTTTTAATTCACGACACACCCGATCAAGCTTAGGATTTGTCAAGTGTCTATCCAAATGGCTTAATCATTGTATCTCATCTATATTAGTTGACAACTAGACCATATTCTAAATATGTCTATTGCGTTGGCCAATGACTTACTCAACCTAACAATATTGAGAATCCGAGTGTTCTCTCGAATATACATCCGAGGAATGAATCCTAATCTTGACTCAACTACCACCTTTAATCCACATCGTAATGTGCCCAATACAAGCCGTATCTCAACCTATAAGACATTTGAGCTTAGGACAGGATCAAAGTACATTACTTTGTAGACAAGACACGTATTGACCTCAAGTCTAAGGACTTCTATCTTCCACACACTGATCATACTTTAGACAAGTATAACAAATAATATATCAGCAGGGTATACCAATACTTTCAAAGTATCCATATGTCTATCACGAGTAGCCATTACTCATAGCAGGTGAAACATACTACATCCTCTAAGGATGTGATGCAGACCACATATCGACTTATCACATATCATCGATATCCCATTCTCGATGATCATTAGTCGAGACTATTTTAAGAGTTACGCTCTATCATCAATATCTCACTCTATTAATGACAACGTAAGCTCAAGGAATACACATTAATGAATAATTACAAACAATCAAATAATAATTCAATAATTGCAAATGCCAAAATATTAATCTCCATTAATAATAATACGAATGTTTATAAAGTACATTTGTCCTAATACAGATTGTCTCTAGGACATAAATATACTTTCAATCTCCCACTTGGCCTAGAGCCAATCTCCAACATATCTAATGCCCATATTCTCATAATGGCCATTATGTTTGACTAAGCTTAATAGTTTAGTGAATGGGTTAGCTAGATTATCGTCTGTGGGAACATAATCTAATCTAATCTCTTCAATGTCCACCATTTCCCTGAGTATGCGGTACTTCCTTGGTACATGCTTATTTCTGTTGGTTGATCTTGGTTCTTTAGCTTGCGCGATCGCACCAGTGTTGTCATAATAAACCGTTATTGGACAAGTGGCAGTTGGAACAACCTCTAGTTCCTTTAGGAACTCAGATATCGCGACAACTTCTTTACCAGCTTCTGATCCAGCAATGTACTCAGCTTCTGTTGTCGAATCAGCAGTTGTAGCTTGTTTGGAACTTTTCCAGCTTTCTGCTCTACCATTGAAAATGAACGTGTACCCAGATTGAGATTTGTAGTCATCAACATCTGTCTGAAAACTGCATCAGTGTACCCAGTAGCAGCTAGCTTTTCTTCCCCACCATAGACTAAGAAGTAATCTTTAGTTATTCCCCAAGATTCTGCTGGACCTTGCAAGTCATGCTAAGTGCAAATGACACATCTGGCCTAGTACAGGTCATGGCATACATGATCGATCCTATAGCCGAGGCATATAAGATCCTTTTCATGCGTTCAAGTTCTATAATATTAGAAGGACTATCCTTTTTAGATAACTTGATGCCTTGTCCCATAGGTAGACCGCCTTTCTTGGAATTTTCCATAGAAAAACGTATCAGAACTTTGTCTATGTAGACTGACTGTGACAACCCCAATAATCTGTTAGGTCTATCTCTATAGATCCTAATCCCCAGAATGTAGCATGCTTCACCTAAATCCTTCATCATGAAGGTACTGGACAACCACTTTTTGACTGACTGTAGGAGAGTCTTATTGTCTCCCATTATTAATATGTCATCTACATATATAAAAATGAAGACAATACTCCATTCCTTGCATTTACTATAAACACATGGATCCTCTTTGCTTCTGACGAAAACAAATGACTTGATAGCTTTGTCAAAGCAAATGTTCCAACTCCTCGAGGCTTGCTTAAGCCCATAAATAGACTTTTGTAGCTTGCATACGGCCTTTGGTTTGGACTCAAGTGAAAAACCCTCAGGTTATTTCATATACACTTCCTCGACTAGATTACAATTGAGGAAGACAGTTTTGACGTCCATCTGCCAAATGTCATAGTCATAATATGCAACTATTGCAAGCAAAATGTTAATGGACTTAATCTTAGCAACATGTGAAAAGGTTTCATCATAATAGACCCCAGGCCGTTGATTATAACCTTTAGCCACCAATCTTGCTTTGGAAGTCTGTACCTTGCCATATGCATCAATCTTCTTCTTGAAGACCCATTTACATCCTATGGGTCTAACCCCTGTTGGCAAATCAACCAAGTTCCAAACTTGATTTATGTACATCGAGTCCATCTCAGATTTCATGGCTTCTTGCCATCTCTGCGAATCAATGTCTAACATAGCTTCGCTGTAGGTTGTAGGTTCATCGTCATCAGGAATATCTATCTCATTGTGTGTTTCAACAAGGAGATTAAGTCTTTCAGGCGGACGATGAGTCCTAGTGGTTCTACGGAGTTGATTATACTATGTTACAATGTTTGTTACATTCTGATTATGAGAAGGTCTTTGTGTGTTGGATAATCCATCACCTTGAGAGCTTTCAGGAATGTCATTTTCATGTATTTTCTGAATGGAATAATAAACAACCATTGTATCATCTTCCACTGGTTGTGTATGAGAGCCTTGCATTTCTGCACTATCTCTCACAACACTTCCACTGGCTGAAGGGCGTACTCTAAGTACCCAATCTTCACCAGATACTCCCACTGAATTCTTGTTTAGGTCATTCGACAAGGGTTCAACTTCTGTGTTATCTTATGGTTCTTGAATTTCTTCAAGTTCTATCTCTGTGCAGCTATGTTCTTTGTAGACATATTCTTCTTCAAGGAAAGTTGCGTTCCTGGAAACAATGACCTTATGTTCTCCAGAAAGATAGAAGTAGTATCCCTTAGTTTCATTTGGATACCCCACGAAGTAACATTTTTTACTTTTGGATTCCAACTTGTCAATGAGCATTTTCTTAACATATGCAGGGCACCCCCAGGGTCTCATATGTTTAAGAGATGGCTTCTTGCCACACCATATCTCATAGGGTGTCTTTTCTACTGACTTGGAAGGGACCTTGTTCAGAACATATATAGAGGTTTGTATAGCATGTCCCTAAAGGTATGTAGGTAGAGCTGAAGAGCTCATCATGGATCGAACCATATCCAATAAGGTTCGGTTTCTCCTTTCGACAACACCATTCATCTGTGGTGTTCCAGGAGGTGTCCATTCTGACTGGACTCCATGTAGCTTTAAGTAATCTAGAAAATCCTTGCTCAAGTATTCACCTTCTCGATCTGATCGAAAGGTCTTGATACTTGTCACAAGTTGCTTCTCTACTTCTGACTTGTACTCCTTGAACTTCTCAAAAGCCTCGAATTTGTGTCTCATAAGATACACATATCCATACCTTGTGAAGTCGTTAGTAAAAGTGATGAAGTATGAGAAGCCTCCTTTAGCTTGAGTTGAGAATGGCCAACATACATCAGTATGGACCAACTCAAGCACCTCCTTGGCTCGCACACCTTTCCCAGAAAGTGGTTTATTGGTCATCTTTCCTCTCAAGCAAGATTCGTAGTTACCATAAGACTCCAAGTCAAATGGTTCGAGGTAGTCTAACTTCCTCAATCTTGCTATCCTTGATTCGTTGATATGACCAAGTCTGCAGTGCCATAGGTTGGTAGAGTTTCTATTACTTATCTTGGCTCATTTATTTTTTACATTGAATATCTCTAGACTACAGTTCAGTGTATATAATCCATCCACAAGAGGAGCAGTTCTATATATAACATTATTAAAAGACAGTACGTGACTGCCATTATAAATATACGAGAAAAAGCCCTTCATGTCCAACACTGGGATATAAATAATATTCCTCGTTAACGAGGGAACATAAAAACAATCATTCAACACTAAACAATAGCCGAAAGGTAAATTTAATCTACGAGTCCCTACGCGCTCAACATCCACTCGTGCTCCATTTTCCAACGCGTAGGTCTACCTCTCTCGGTCCAACCTTCCTGCTATCAGTTAGCCCTTGCACATTTGTACAAATGTGTGAGCTACAAGCGGTATCAAATACCTAGGAATGAGAGTTATTTATAGACATATTTAATTCAATGACGTACATACCTTGTCCACCAAAGGCAGGAGCACCTGGTGCTTTCCCTCCTCCTGGTGCCATGCAATCCTTTTTACAATGCCCCTTTCTATGGAAGTTGAGGCATTCATCCTTAGCTGTGCTCACCTTCTTCTTCACACCTCCCTTGGGCTTCATAGCTGAGGGTGCAGCGATTGCCTTTCCCTTCTTCTTCTGCCATTCCTTGCCTTTCGGCTTAGGTCAGCTAGAAGAGCTCACCATGAGCACAACTTTACCTTTGGAAGTGGAGGACTCAAAGGTCTTCAGCATGTTGTGTAGCTCCGTCAAAGTCGCCTTCGTTCCATTAATATTGAAATTCACTATGAAGTTCTCAAAGGAACGAGGGAGAGAGTTCAGGATGAGGGTGGTAGCGATATTCTTTTCAAGCTTCGTTCCAATCGAAGCAATCATCTCTATCAACCCTATCATCTTCAACACGTGATGTGAGACCGGGCCCCATTCATTGAGCTTACACTTGAAGAGTTCTATTAACAACTCATATTCCATTTTCAGGGATTGAGAGTCATAGAGACTCTTCAAGTGTTCTAGCATCTCATTTGGCCCCATGTTCTCATGTTGTCTCTGAAGTTCCATAGACATGGAAGATAGCATTACGCATTGCGCTGAAGTGGCATCATCTAGATGTTTCTGGTAAGCATATTTATCAAAAGAGGCATATTCGTCAGAATCTGTCGCAGGGACTGTTGGGAACACCGTGTCCAACACGTATTCTATTTTCTCTTGTCTCAATACTATTCGCAAATTCCTTAGCCAGTCAAGGTAGTTTGGTCCAGTAAGTTTATTCATCTCAATCAACATTTTCAACGACAAGCTCGACATCTTTTATAATCTGAAGAATTAGATAGACCGGAAATCAAATTCAAAATCTATTTCCTATTATACACATTCATTTAGGCTAATCAACAAGGCCTTTTGTTTAATTAGCTCCCACTATTTTTACATGCTTCTACAACCCCATTATAGAATCCGGACCTATATTAATAGAGGTCATAATAGGCCAAGATCCAAGCCTATGCTATCTCCGCGTTTTCTTTGGCTGATAACTTCAAAAACATATCTTGGTAGGTTCTAAACCAATTGCAAAACTTATTCGCAACTCTTGGTTGATCAAATTATTACATTTAATCTTGCGTCCTTAGATTAGTCCAACACTTTGGCACCAAGATTTGTCTAAGCAAGTCAACCTCATTACACGACTGCGTTTATGTATCTAAGCAAATTTGGCCTTTGTGAGCAAATACTTTGGTGTAAATACTCACAAAAGTTTATCATTTACCTTTACATTAAAACACAACTATGAAATAGACTGGGTCCTCGTAGACGTAGAGCAAATGCTTTGACATAAATACTCGTATCGCCGAAAAGGATTTTGCACTCTAACAATTATAATGGACGATGCGTTTTAATATAGACTTGTATTTAAAGTTTTGGGGAACATTTTAATTCAGGGTTTTAACCAAGATCAACTCTTTTATACCATATCCAATCTGACATCTTAACATCATGCAAAACTAATAACACATATAGTTTGGGAACCGTCAACCCAATATGCATGATAGAAGATGGTTTAATCAAACACTGGGCGGCGCCTACCCAGACAGTTATAACGGACACTATTCTAGAAATGTAAATGTCAAACATTTTGACATTTAACACATAAACAGTATACTTATCAAATAATATACTGTATAATAATAATCTTGGGTTAAACATTCTGAACTCTTATTTTTTTTTATTTTTGGACAAGTGGGGCCACGACGCTAATCATTAGCGCTGCGGCGCCACTGTGGTAGTAGCCTTTCGGCTTCTGAAAAATGCATTAGCCATGGCGCTCCACCATGGAGCCACTGTGCTGTAGAGGCAGAAACATTTCTACTTCTGCAAATGCATTAGCGCCGCGGCGCTCCACCATGGAGTCGCGACGCCTGTTGTCCAGTGAGTTCATGTTTTTAAAACAAGGCATTAGCGCCGCGGCACTCCACTATGGAGTCGCGGCACCACCTTGAAACCCTAGCAAGCGCCGCGGCGCCCTACCATAGGGCCGCGACGCTCATGTCCTGACAAACGTTTTTGTGTTGATTCTCAGAATCGTTCCACGCCTAAATCCAATTTAGGGATCAAATCACAGGTCCTTTATCATCACCCACCATTATCAATAACGCACATATCGACCATCATCCGTTCTTACTCATTCTTTGTCGTGCACCGTGCAATGAGCCGGGCAATGCACTTTGGCTTAGTTCGAGTTAGAGCGAAATGACTTCCTCGAGTTAGCGTAGGAGATAATTTAGGGTGAAATCAAAAGGTCAACATTCGTTCAAGACATTTAGAATTTCAAGAAGCCTCGTTTTAATCTAATTTTATGTTTAACCCATATTATTATTCTATTCAATTGTTATATAATCATTGTACTAGCCTGAGCTCTGATACCACTGTAGATTTTTGTTGGGTTCAAAACACATAAGTAAGGCGCAACGGAAGTTTAAATTTTTTATTTATTACTTACCCCAACAACATTTCTGGTATGGTTATACAACAATTAAACTTGTAAACATAAGGCATAAACTTACAAGTTTGAATATCTGGAATCTTTGTCTACTATAAGGTGCACACGCGGTTGCCCTTCTGATTGCAAGCTCCAAGTTTCAATGTATTTCTCCTTCGGAAAGCTAGAAAATCCGGTAGTGGTTCGAGAGAGTATTTGATTCTAAGTCTCTAAGGCTTAGAATGATTTTCAGAAAGTGATGTATGAATAATGAAGAGAATGCCTCTATTTATAGTTGAAAAATAGGTCAAAACTGAATCAGGGTTTGACTTTGGGCCTAGCCTAAAATTCGAGGCAGAGGCGCCGCGACCCTAGGGTATGGGCGCCGCGACGCTCGACGTGCCCCTGCACTATGCCACATCCATAGGGTATGGGCATCGCGTCCCTAGGGTATGGGCGTCGTGGCGCTCGACGTGCTCCTGCACTGTCTCGATTTATTTTCCGTGCATTCTTAATTAAATCCAAAATCCAATTTTGACTTAATTAAAATAATCATTATTCATTTAAATATCTCGATTCCAAATCGAACATTTAATTTCTCTCTCAATACATCCTTAGATCGAAACATACAATCGACATAGTGTGACCCTACAGGCATTCTCATTTCGACATTAATCAAATTAAGGTCTACAAGGAACTCCTAGACGGCGCCGGAAGACGAACTCAATATGTGAAGTACGTTTACGCGAATCCAGTAAACTTAACCTTTATGTGGTAAGATAAAATCCTTTCATTCACGACACACCCGATCAAGCTTAGGATTTGTCAAGTGTCTATCCAAATGGCTTAATCATTGTATCTTATCTATATTAGTTGACAACTAGACCATATTCTAAATATGTCTATTGCATTGGCCAACGACTTAGTCAACCTAACATCACTGAGAATCCGAGTGTTCTCTCGAATATACATCCGAGGAATGAATCCTAATCTTGACTCAACTACCACATTTAATCCACATCGTAATGTACCCAATACAAGCTGTATCTCAACCTATAAGGCATTTGAGCTTAGGACGGGATCAAAGTACATTACTTTGTAGACAAGATGCGTATTGACCTCAAATCTAAGGACTTCTATCTCCCACACGCTGATCATACTTTAGACAAGTATAACAAATAATATATCAGCAGGGTATATCAATACTTCCAAAGTATCCATGTGTCTATCACGAGTAGATATTACTCGTAGCAGGTGACACATACTACATCCTCTAAGGATGTGATACAGACCACATGTCGACTTATCACATATCATCGATATTCCATTCTCGATGATCATTAGTCGAGACTATTTTAAGAGTTATGCTCTATCATCAATATCCCACTCTATTAATGACAATATAAGCTCAAGGGATGCGCATTAATGAATAATTACAAACAATCAAATAATAATTCAATAATTGCAAATGCCAAGATATTAATCTCCATTAATAATAATACGAATGTGTATAAAATACATTTGTCCTAATACAGATTGTCTCTAGGACATAAATATACTTTCACATATAGTATCATAAATTTATATATTAATGATTAATTGTGTTTTTAGCTGTTTCTGTTTGTTGTGAGTGAAAAGATTAATTAAAACTTGAGAATATTGAGCCCGTTGATGGTAAAAATCTATAGTTGTATATTGGGTCCAAGTAATCTGAAAGTCACTTAAACCTTTCGGTCTCAACTCAAACCACTCCAACAAGTCCCAAATGGTTTAAAAAAAACGAATCAATTGGGGTGCAAATACTTCAAAACGAGGGGTTGGATTGTAACAACTACTTGATACAAGTATTACTCGCTAGTTCATGCTTCCAGCTTCAGTATTCCTCGTGCTTGTCATCCAGTGGAAGTTCTATCTTATTTTACATTTTGCTTTCAGTATTCCGTGGTATTCTCTAATGTCTATGTAGTACTTTCTGTTTAGTCTAGTGGCTCATGACTAATTTCAGATTTGGGATAGTTACAGTTGTAGTTGGAATTCCTTATTAGATATTGTGAGATCTTCTCAACTATTTCAGCTATAATATAAATTGATTAAGTTTTCAATTTTTCAATATTTATCATGTGCTATGAGTCAATTAGTTAATTAATTTAGTAGTTTGCTTGACGAGATAGTCAGTCAGATATCCGTCACGTGTCCTTAATTTCGAGTACGAGAGATAAGAAATAATTAATTTCAGAATCAAAATTTGGGATGAGCTATCTCACATTTGATTGGGATAAAATCTCGACATAACTAACTCCGAATTAGTTATCCCGAAATTGTAGTATTATTTTTATCCCATAATAAAAACGATATAACAATTCTGAAATAATTAATCCTGCAATAATTTGTTACCAATCAAACGAGCCCGTGATTCAGACAAACTCTGGACTACTCTTCAATGTTGTCCAAATAAAATATTAAAGTCCATAACATATTCCAGAAGAAATATAAAAAAATACAACAACTACTTTTGAAGACAGTCTATGCTTCAACGCTTAGATTCTTTGCTTAAAATATTAAATCTCCTCAAACTGTTTGATAGCTATATTGCCGCCTCGAACCATGGCCTGAGCGTAATATGATATTCGGTGCCTGACTATATGTGACCGAGCGAACCAACTGGTCGGCTGAATCAATATGTGGTATAACTGAAAGCAGGATATAAATACACAACACATTGATTTACTAAAAGTCTGCTGAGATATCATAAATGTGGAAATACTGAATAGGTCTGAATGTATAAGTAATTAGCCGACAAGGTTAACACAAAAGCCTACTAAACGTCTGACTAACTGCGACTATAGTCTACGAAGCCTCTAAGGAGTACTGAAATACATGTGTGACATGCACACACACATAAAAGAGACCCCACTGGACACGACTTCATAGACTACCTAGGACACTTTAACATAGTGTTCTAATACCAAGCTTTGTCACACCCCGAACCATGGACTAGGTGTAACACGACACTCGGTGCCTGACTGCATGTGACTGATCCAACCAATTGGCTGGCTGGATCAATATGTGGTATAACTGAAAGTAGAATATAAATACACAACACGCCGATCTACTAAAAAGTTTGTTGAGATATCATAAATGCGGAAATAATGAATAAGTCTGAATGTATAAGTAAGTAGCCGACAAGGCTAACACAAAAACCTGCTAAACATCTGACTGACTGCGACTATAGTCTACGAAGCCTCTAAAAAGTACTGAAATACTGACACCAGGACAAGGTCGGCGCATACCTCATTGACTAAAATACTATAAAGACGGAAATATGATAACGCTCCGAAAGACTGGGGCTCACCAAGTAGCCGATACGTGAATCCTAGCAGGCAAAATCGTCAACCTATAAATCGTTACCTGCATCACGAGATGCAGGCCTCGGGTAAAGGGGCGTTAGTACATTTGAATTGCACTAATATGTAAAGTAACTGAAAGAAATAACTATAAATGCAGAACTGAAACTGAACTAATAATTGATAACTGAAGTAAATGAAGAAGTAAAGAATATGAATACTTCATGTTCTGAAATGGAGAATCACATGTTTAACTGAAATAATAAACTATGGCCTTAGGCCTAATATATGTGCAAAAATCTGTGGTCTCGGGCCCAAGTATACGTATACATAAACTGTGGTCTTGGGCCCAAATACAGTTGTTCAACATTAAACAATTGACATAAAAGAACTGAAAATCATACTGAAAGGTACAACAACTGACACACCGAGCAATGATTCACTGAGACATGTATTCATGAACTGATTTTGGGACCTGAAGCTTGAACAATTTATAAACATGCTGAGTATTCTAGACCGAGACTCATGGGTATGAAACACTAGTCTATATTGATTGCGTACTGAGCTCACAACATTCAGAATGAAAGTCATGAACGAATTACAAAACTAGAGAATAGAAGTTCAGCAACTATTCAAGGAACTAAGCTTAACTATATTTCCGAGGAAATTCGTAACATTGTTAAAGAACGTGGCGTAAGGAGAATCACTAACATTCCCAAACATAGAGAGTTAACCTCAGATACCTTAATTCCGATTCTTGAGCGTAATACAATGTTCATCACTTTCTTTCGACTTTAATCTATATCAATACATGTCAATAGAATCAACATTAGCAATAATTCTCATATTTTGGCCATTTAGACATTTTATCAAACACTTGGTGGGCATAAAGCTCCACAACTTCCATTAATGGAGTTTTCTTCACCCAATTCTTATTCTATTACTTCTAGGTGATTCTACAATCCCAATTAGATTTAATTAACACCATTCTTCATCACCCGTAAGATTATAACAATCCTAGGTCAACAATCCAAAACCTTACCATAGTTCATATGATTCTCTTTATCAAACCCATTAACTTATCTCCCAAGAACTCATCAATTCACAACTACAATGATTAGAAGGGGAAATGATTACCTTTTTGATGTTCAATCTCCTTGAATTCGGATGCTAGGTTTCCACGTCCAATGATTACGTCTCTATCAAAGTTCTATCGATTAGAAGGGTTTAATCACGTTAGAAGGGTATTAGAGAGTATCATTAAACTTACCTTGAAGGGTTCTTGAGGTTTGGGACTTGTTCTCTCTGCCCTTAGGATAATTTTTTCGTGATTAGGAAAATAAATTCCAAGCTTAAATATAACTAAAAATGTGAAGTCTGAAAATTAGGCTAAAAATCCCGAAATATCTGTTGGGCCCACGTCGCACATGCAGCGCGTGACCCTCTGCAGACCAAAATTCAGAGCATCTTTTTCCCCGCTCCGGGCCCGCTACGCGGATGCACCTCATGCGCGACGCGTGGTTAACGCGTATGTCCTGTCTCTTTCAATGTTTTTGTAACACGCATAACTTCTTGTACATACCTCCGTTTGGCTTGGTCCTTATATGGATGGAAAAGTATTTCAACGTACTACAATTTTCATTGAGGAAGCTCAAGGGGTTATGGTTGGTTGAAGTAGGCCCCTCGGTCACTTTCGCAAAACGTGGAACCTTCTCAATTTCGATTTATTTTCTTAGAGCGAGTCAAGAACTAGTATGGAGACCTGAAATGTTACTTATACATAACTTTTCATGATCACAAAAAGTCTATTAATATAAGCAATATGATTTGTCTCTCCTTTTGAATTTGGATAACTTAATAGCAAAACATAAGGCCAATTAGGTACTAAAATATTACTTAGTGTCGCGCCCGTTTTTTACCGTGGCTCACGACGTAATGGCATCAATTCCCTCTGTATTAATTAAATGTTGTTGAGGAGTCGCCACCTAATTATTCTAAGGTGAATTAGGATACCTAAATGTTAACTAAATGCTGCAATGTGAACTCCGATTACTGGTCTGCAAAATTATGAGATTCTAGGTAAGGGTTCTTTATTATCCTAAAGGGAAGGGGTTAGGCACCCTTTAAGATCCGCTAACTTGTGGTTATCTGGTCAAACTTTGGTTAATTATTATGCTAAAGAAAATGCATGTTTTACAAGTATAAAATTAAAATAATGTTGCTAGTAGCTAATGAAAGATGCATTTTGATAAAGTAATGGTTTTTCCTTTTTGAGGAGTTTTGCAAAAGTGATTGTGATTTTGGGAAATAGGATCGAAAAGTATGAATGACATTGTTTACGAAAATACATATAAATTAATTTTTTAGATAAAAGCATGCATTGTAAGACATTGTTTATAAAATATATGCAAAGTAGATTTTTCGGATAAAACATAAATTTGTATGACATTGTTTATAAATATATACAAAGTGATTTAGTAAGAAGAAAACAACTTATTGGCAATGCAAAAAAGTGACGTTTTGGAAGTCATTTTGAATAACGAATCGAATAAAAAATAAGACTCTATTTTGTATGATTAATAGTGTGAGTAAAAGGTGACCAATAGTTTTAAAAATTTTAAACAGTTCAAAAAGTAAGCTAGCGTTTTGAAGGTATGAGCGACGAACCTAAAATAAATAAAACTAACGTTTGAAAGTATGGGAGACGGGCCTAAAATAGATAAACTAGCGGTTTCCGATTTTAAATCAACTCTTTCTAAATTATTAATTCTAAGTCTACCTAATCTAAACATTTCAGTAATTACACGAGTACAATAATATTACAATGCAGAATAAAATAAAACTGAATTAAAGAAAAGAAAACAACAATAAAATAAATCATCTCCGAGGGGGTATCTTGTCTTCTTTAACTTTCATAAATGTGCCTTGCAAGCTGTCAGAAACAAACGGTTAGAAACAGTTGAATATAAATAACTTCAGATCCGTATCCAAAACAATAAATGTTTTAATTACGGAAGGCTCAGACTTAAATTTTGAAAAGATCATTCCAATCACGTCGTGGTTGCTAACATATCACTCGTTGGTCATTTTAGTTGCCTTGCCTACCGAACATGTTGGTCTCTCGGATGGAAAAAAGATTTAAGTTTCATCATTGCCCAAAAGTTTTATTTCCGTCTTTCCAATTGCGGAGGCCTAAAAAATAAACGGATATTTTTTCATCAGCCAGAGTGTAGTATCATGTTCAAATCAGTAAATTATACCCAAAACAACAAATCGAAATCGGGAACAGTTTTCTGAAGGGACACAACCTCAAATTCAATTTCATTGGCCTAAGTGTAGTATTTGTTCGAATCAGTAAAATAACAAAGTAGCCGCGTAATGGATATTCAAATACCAAAATAAATCAACAGTCCGCGATCAAAACATCCTACCCGAATTCTGAATTTTTGAACCAAAACAAAATTCGAATCCGCTTATGAAAATCCAATCCGAGATAGAACAGACCCGACCCCAATTTTCGGGTATGATTTTTTTTGATTTTCAGATAACCAATAACAAAATATTGAAATAAAATTCTGAAAATTTTACCCGTCGGAATAGTAACCCGACTCGGAACAGTGACCGAAAAACTGAAAATCGCACAGCATCGGTCCAACACATTAGAATCAAGAAAATAGCAGCAAGACAAAGTAATACAGTACCCCGAATCGATTAGTACAATATAAAATCAGTAGCATAGCCATAGAACCGGAAAACAGTGCCAAATCTGAGAAACACATTTGTTTCCATTGCAAATTTCAGATAACCAATCAAAGGTAAAAAAAAAGATAATCATTAACAATAAATCATATAAGAACCAACCTTATTTTCGGATTTTTGGCACTGATTTCAACCTGAAACAGAAAGCAGACTTGATCGACCCGGAAACCCGACCCGACCAGAAAACAGAGAACAAATTTTTGGGGATTGAAACCAGTATTCAAAAGGTATTTTTCAGATTGAAAATTAGGGAACAATTTTTTTTAAAACAAAGATTAACAACAAAACAACCATTTCAGATTCGGATTTACCTTTAATTTTTTATGCTTTTTCTTTTTCGGATTTTGACCTTTTTTTTTATTTTTCAGACCCGAAATCCCCCAAACAAAACGGATTTCCAGCCCCCTTTTAAAATGAAGAACACATGCAAAGAAGAAACAAACAACCTTAAGAAGATTTCGGACCTAAAAATTCTACCCCCAAAATGAAGAACAAGAGGGGGGTTTTATAGATTGTACCCCCAACGTTCACCCCCCCCCCCCCCATGCCCCTTACAAAATTTGAGTTCGAATTTCAAAATAAAAAGGGGGCAAAAATTTGATTTTTGGGGTATGGGTTGCGGATTTTGGGGGGATGGGTTAGTGAGGTGACAGGTTTGGTGACTGGCGGTGTCAGGGGCAGATGGGGGTTGGTGGTGGTGTCGGGTCGGCAGTTTTTGGGGGAAGTGATGGGTTCGGCGACTTGGGGGGGCGAAAAGGGTGTGTTTTGTTTATTTTTTAGGGTTAGGGGATTAAAGGGGTAAGAGGATTAAGGGGATTGCTTGGCCGATTGGGCCTTTCGGGTGGGCCGAAATGGGGAGTTTCGGTTGGGCATGGTCGGGTTTGGCCTACTGGGCCTATTTTTTTTTTGTGGAATTTGGGTTTGTTTGAGGGTTAGGGATAAAAATGAGTATTGAGTGAAATAAATAAAAGGGTTTATTATTAACAAGATGCTTTCCGAAAGATATAAATTATGTAAATAAAATATAACGATGTGATAATAATAAAACAATATTTGCGAGATGTTTAATGCTTATTTAAAATAAAATATGTGGTGGTCATTTTGCGGAAAATAAAAATACATAGAATATTACTGTAAAAATTATGATTAGGATATTAAAAGGCAAATGATAGTAAAAAATGCGAATAATAATAATAATAAATAATGATATTGAAAATAGATGATAATATTAAAACCCTTATATATATATATATATATATATATATATATATATATATATATATATATATATATATATATATATATAAATTGTTTTTGAAGTGTCAAAATATTTAAAATTGTAAATAAATAGAAAAAGATGAGACAAAATTGGGTGAACACTTAGTACCTTTCTATAAGTTCAGACCCAAGACTAATCATTCCTGTAAATACTTTTATTACATAATACAATAGGTATGTTAAAACGTTAAGGAAAATTAACACGGATGTTCATGCGGCAAAAAAAAAACACCTGAAAATACTTTTTTCCTTAAAAACAATATTACACTGCATCCTATTTAAAAAATATTCTAAAATATTCAGCAGATGTGTATTATATACGTTTGAGATATACAATTCACATGTTGTATATCTTAATAGTATACAATAGAATTTTGTTTTATGACAAGGAACCCGCAACCGCTACTCTTCGGATGCGCACACGGTAAATCTCACTCCTGTGCAATAGCCCGTAAATCACACAGGAAAAATAACATGCACTAGGCAAGTCCCATTCGACGAGCTCGACCCAGAAGGTGAATCCCCTGCTTTCGTCGGCAGGGGATTTCTTCGAACCTGAGATCTCATTATGTAAGCCCAAGCTCAACCAATTGAGCCGCCCTTGCGGAAAATGGTATACAACAATATGATTAATTATTCTTGCTATTGTATACCTTTAAGACATATAATTATGTAAATTATATACCTGGAGATATACAACTTCCAAAACTATGCCATGTAGTTTTTCAAGAGGCGAATTCTATAAATGTATACATGCATTTTTCACGCTAATCATGTCAATGTCCCTTATTTTAAAGGAAAAAAGGAAAAGATATTTGAAAGAAATAATCCCCTCGATTATTTTCATTAATTGAAAGGCTATATATACAAGTTACATATTTTCATAATAGGAAAATCATTTTCCTAATCTATTCCTAAAACCTTATTCTACCATAATTCTAACTATACAATTATGGTAAGTTTATAACACTAATTATGGTAATAAATATATTACAATATACACACAATATACTTTCCTTAATATACAATATTTATCCACTGATTTACTGCCCTCAATCCCGTGATGGGCTGCTGTGAGCCTGAGAGGCCCAAATCTTGTATCTTTGTCTTGATGGGCTGCACAGCGTCTGTAGAGGCGAGCAATGATCTTTGTTCTTTGACTTTTGGTCCACTAATATACATGTGATATACACCGTTGTATATTCAGTGTATATCACATGTATATTGCTATGTTTAACACACCCCTTGATCATAGCGGGCGGTTTTAACGCCGAGATCTGTCCCTAAAATCTTCAAAGAGAACCGCTGGTAGACCCTTTGTAAAGATGTCTGCAATTTGATAACGAGACGGGACATGACATACGCGAACTTGACCCTTTGCAACCTTTTCACGGACAAAGTGAATGTCCATTTCGATATGCTTGGTGCGCTGGTGTTGAACTGGTTACCTGACAGGTAGATGGCACTAATGTTATCGCAATACACTAAGGTGGCCTTCTGAATGGGACAATGAAGTTCCAAAAGCAAATTCCGTAGCCAACATGACTCGGAGACCACATTCGCTACCCCTCGATATTCTGCCTCTGCACTGGATCATGATAGCGTTGCTTGACACTTTGCCGACCATGAGACCAAGTTATTGCCAAGGAACATATAGTAGCCAGAAGTCGACCGTCTGGTGTCAGGACAACCACCCCAATCAGCATCCGTGTAAGAGACAAGTGTGGATGTAGATGAAGGATATAAGTGCAACTCATAGTCCAGTGTCCCCTGTATATACCGAATGATGCGTTTGATTGCATTCATGTGCTCAACTCTGGGATCATGCGTGAATAAACACACCTGCTGAACCGCATATGTAATATCCGATCTGGTAAAAGTAAGATACTGGAGGGCCCCTGCCAGACTGCGATAGCGAGTCGGGTCCTCGTATGGTGCACCTGCTGTGGCACTTAGCTTTGGGTTTGCATCAACTAGCGTGGAAGTGGACTTACAGGATGACATCCCAGCCCTCTCGATGATCTCAGCAGCATACTTCCGTTGAGACAGAAATAACCCACCTGAATGACGCTTGACGGCAATCCCCAAAGAATAACTCAAAGGCCCTAAGTCTTTCATAGCAAACTCAGAACTGAGCATGGTCATGATAGTCTGGCGCAAGGCATCGGAAGAGGCAGTCAAGATGATATCATCTACATACAACAGAATATAGGCTAATGATGAACCACAGCGGTAGATGAACAAAGAATTATCTGACCTGCTGTGAGTGAACCCAATAGTCAAAACAAAATCAGCAAATCGTGTATACCAGGCCCGTGGAGACTGCTTAAGTCCATATAGTGATTTCTTCAATAAACAGACATGATGAGGGCGGTTGGGATCCCTGAAACCCAACGGCTGATGCATATAGATTGTTTCCTTGAAATCACCATGTAGAAAAACATTCTTGACATCTAACTGATGAATTGGCCAAGTGTTTGAAAGAGTCAAGCTAAGCACAGTGCGAATGGTAGCCGGTTTGACCACCGGACTAAACGTCTCACCACAATCAATTCCAATATGCTGAGTCTTACCATCACTAACAAGTCGTGCCTTATGTCTAGCAAAGTACCCATCTGAATTCTCCTTATGAGCAAAAATCCACATAGACCTGATAATATTAATACCATATGGACGGGGCACCAACTCCCACGTCTTATTATCAATAAGAGCATTATATTCATCAGTCATAGCAATTTTCCAATTAGGGTCATTTAATGCGGACACAGGATTGCGGGGCAAGGAGGATTTAGAGACATCGGAATGTAAATTAAAATGTCTTTTAGGTGTAAAAATACCCCGCTGACTACGAGTGACCGGTCTATGAGTCGAGGAAGAATTGATGGAATTTTAGGAATTTTCTGGGCTCGGGACGGGTGGCGGCGAGCGGTGGGCCTCTTGGCCCAAATCGGTAAAAGTGGAATCAGATTCGGAATAGTTCCGAGTGGTGGCGAGCCCGATTCTTTGGAACTGTTCCAGTGGCTGGATTTTGTGAGTGTGGCAGATCTTGTTGGTCCAGCGATGGGCATTTGGAGGATTTTGGGTACGGGAGATGTTCGAAAAATTCTGAATAATATACGGGGATATTTGGTCATCCAAAAAATTATACGACTGAGGTTCGGGAGTATGAACTTTCGTAAATGGGAATTGAGTTTCATCAAAAATGACATGGCGATTGATTATGATTTTCTTGGAGGATAAATCAAAACACTTATAACCACGATGATTTGACGGATAACCCAAAAACACACACGGGATAGACTGAGCCTGAAGTTTGTTAATTATGGTGGATGGGAATAACGGATAACACAAGCACCCAAAAATTCGAAGGTGAGAATAAGAAGGGTTCTTATTATATAGGATTTTGAGGGGGGAAGAATATGTCAGACATTTAGACGGAATTATGTTCAGAAGGTAAGTGGCCATTTGTAGAGCATAATGCCAAAAATATGGAGGTATGTAGGCATGTATTAGGAGAGTTCGGACAATGTTATTTATGGAACGAATTTTGCGTTCGGCTTTCCCATTTTGTGAAGATGTATGAGGACATGAAAAACGGAAATTTATCCCATGAGTAGCACAAAATTCTCGAAACTCCCTATTGTCATACTCTTTCCCATTATCACATTGAATATTTTTTATTTCTCTTTCGAATTGAGTACGAATGAACGCTCTAAATTTTATGAAGACGGAAAACACTTGTGATTTATTCGCAATTGGAAACGTCCACAAAAATCTAGAATAATCATCTAAAAAGAGAACATAATATCGATGACCCGTTGAACTAAGAACAGGAGATGTCCATAAGTCGCTATGAATAATGTCAAATGACATAGAAGTATGAGACTTGGAGTCTACAAATGGTAACTTAACAATTTTTCCTAATGAACAAGACTGACAAATTGGAGTACGACTCGTACCCTTACAAGAAATAAAGCTATTTTTATCTAAAGCTGATAAAATAGGAGATCCCGGATGACCCAGACGAGCATGCCACATGGAAGGAGAGATGGCTGCAAAAGTTGATGGCAATGCTGGACTTGATGGACTGAAACTGGGCATGATAGGATACAGATCTCCCCTACTATCACACCTCATGAGATGACTCCCCGTCTTGAAATCCTTCACAGAGAAATCGAAAGGATCAAATTCAACAGAAACAGAATTGTCATTTGTGAACTTTCGGACAGACACTAAATTTTTAATCAATTTAGGAGCATGTAAAGTATTTTTCAAGAGGAGTGGTGGATTGGGAGGAGACAATGTTTTCTGACCATACCCTAGAATTGGAATAGAACTGCCATTACCAACAATTATCCCCCGAGGGGTGCTCAGATTGGAATAAGATGAGAGAGTACCTGATTCGGAAGTCATGTGAGTAGTGGCCCCGGTGTCCATGTACCAATTTGGGTCCGGTTGAGACAATCCCAACGTGTGCATTGCGGCCTCGATATCGGTCTGAGTGGGGCCTGCTGCATGGTGGGCTTGCGAGTGCAGGCCCCGAGGACTCTGGTCTTTGGGCCGGCGGCTTGTTGTGGAGTGCCGATTCTTTGGGCGGCTGGCGATGGGCCGCCAATGTTGGGTATTGGACCTGGACTGTTGGCCAGCCCACTGGCCGCTGGAAACTGCTGTTGGAGGGTGCGGGTTCCACTGCCAATGGCCCCACTGCTGGGCCCACAGTGGTGGTGGCCCACTGTACCCTGGATGGGACCCACCACCTGCTTGTTGATTACCGGAACCGCCTCGTTTGCCCCCGCGGTTTTTGTTATTTTTGCGATTATTCTTGTCGCCACCATTATTATGGTTTTGGCCCAAATTATTAACAAAACCCGAAGAACTAGGAGAGGATGCCACCATGACAACTGGGCTTGCTCCGGTAGCCGCCTTTTTAGCCAAACCGGCTTCTTCCAACGTCAGCATGGAGCGGGCTTGATGAAAGTCGGGAAGAGGGTTGCTTTGGCGAAGGAGAGTTCCAACACCATTATAGGCCTCCGAAAGACCGGCAACCAACTGTAGAACTAGACGATTATTTGTTACTGGTGCGCTAACATTATGGAGTTGATCCGCCAACTCCTTTAGTTTCTTGCAATATGCAGAAACGTTCGGAAATACGTCCATTCGAACGAGAGAGAATTCCTGCTCGAGTGTGACGACACGGGAATGTTGGTTGTCTTGGAATATGTCACGCAATCTATTCCATGCAGCCATAGCCATGGTATCGGGCTCCATAATCGTCTGTAGAAGGTCCACTGAAATAGTGGCGTATATCCACCGAAGAACGGTAGCATCAAGTGTAATCCATAACTCAAGATCCTCCGCAGGAAGGGGTCTAGCGGGAGGAATGATGTGATGAAGAACTTGATAAGATATAGCGTGAATTTTAAACAACTCCGCCCACGTTGCATATTGAACGTTTTCCATCTCAAGGACAATAGGGACACTTAACTTGATATTGGAAACCGTGAGGGCAGAGTGAAAACTGTTCTTAGACATATTTGAAAGAACAAGGAAGGAGGTTAAATTTAAGAGAGGTTTTTGAGAGCGGAAGACAAAATTTTGGAGAGAAACCCAGGGGGGGGTTCTCACCACAAGGCAAAAGTTGAGAGAACACTTTTGTGTAGACCTAGTCTCTTGATACCATGAAAGAAATAATCCCCTTGATTATTTTCATTAATTGAAAGGCTATATATACAAGTTACATATTTTCATAATAGGAAAATCCTTTTCCTAATCTATTCCTAAAACCTTATTCTACCATAATTCTAACTATACAATTATGGTAAGTGTATAACACTAATTATGGTAATAAATATATTACAATATACACACAATATACTTTCCTTAATATACAATATTTATCCATCGATTTATCGCCTCAATCCCGTGATGGGTCTGCCTGACAGCCTCTATTTGAGAGGCCCAACGTCAGATCTTTGTCTTGATGGGCTGCACAGGCCTCTGCCGAGAGGCCCAACAGCAGTGATGTTTGCTGACTGCTTTTGGTCCACTAATATACATGTGATATACACTGCTGTATATTCAGTGTATATCACATGTATATTGCTATGTTTAACAATATTGAGTTCTCAAACGTTCACCATCTAATTCTTCTTACAGAGCCAAAACGTTTTTTTTCAAAAAAAAAAAACTGAAATTATGGTTAGCAATTCGCTATTACGAAAATGACATATCACGATATGCTTTAAAAACATTTTATAATTGTTGGTGGACCTAGTTACTTATTGAGTGGAGATAGTCATCAATGAGGACTCATCTCATGCCATTGACAAAGATTGAACATATAGCTTTAGGGCTATCTGGCCCATGCCAACAATAACACTAAATAATCAGCTTCTTGGGCCAATAAAATAAAAGTTTATATTTCTAGAGGCATATATGAATATGGCAAGAAAAATTGTAAAGTGATAATGTTTTTTATTTTTTATTTTTCATTCGGTGTTCGATACTTGTATTAATATGTATTAATAGTGTCATACACATACAAACTTTATAATGTTGTTTTAAAAGTCGGTTGAATTTCCAATAACTAATATGTTTGATGACTTGTGACGATTAAAGTTGCCGCAGAAAGTGAAAGACTTGCCAAATGTAGTAGTTTTCGTGGTAATCTGAGGGTCGCTAAGACTAGTCCTGTCACTGATTCCAGTTTTCAGATCACCCCTACACCTCTATAATTAGTTGCCACAAAACAAAATTACTTTTCTTGTTTACTTTTGTCGCCAATAATAAAGAAGTCCCAAAAATTACTCGAGAAATTGTTCAAAATTAGAAGTTGCCGTTAAAGATTAAGGTTATTAAATATTAAACCAATACTTTTCATTAGTTTCTGGGTATGAACTTATTTTTCCGTTTTACCTTATGGTTGTCAATTACTCCTACTAGAACTGTCAAATAACCTTGTTTTCCACATATAGTTGAAATAATTCTTATGTTCTCACATTTAATAAGACTCCATGCCAGTACATTTAAGAATATGGGCGAACAAACTCAATCTTGATTGGGACTATGCATACTACAGATACTCTCTTTTTGTCACAGCCACATACAAACTAGTGAATAAATGATGAATATTAGAAATGCTAAAGTTAGTAACACTATATTATCAATATATTTTAATATATTGTAACATGTAATATGCCTTATTTTTAGGTTACTTATAATTATTCTTTATATGACCTGATATTGTATAATTCATTTATGTTTGTTCGTGTATATATAAGTTACACTTTATTTGTTAAATAGATATCTAAACTAAAAACATACAATATAAAAAAGAATTGTCATCATAAATAATAATATATGAATCAGAGTTATATTATAATTTTAAGAATTGAAATTCTTTAATGAATAATGAAAAATGTCTAGATATTCACAAGCTTCATTTATACTTAGTCAATTACTATAGAATAAATAATGAAGAATATAGAGGAACTCTTAATTTTAATCTTCATAAACGTTCTATATGAATAGAAGTTAGCATTAGATTCTTAATTAAACCCAACAACCATTTAACTAGATATTAAAAATATCACGACATTGATGAATCAGTTCATTCATTACATCAGGAAGATACATTGTCAGCAAACCTACTAATTCAGCTATATTATATTTAACACATACTATAAATAAATGTGTAATTAACTACTAAAAAAAAGGGAGATAACTAAATTAAAAAAAAAAGGGCGTATGCAATATGTTACTAAAGAAACAAGAACATAATATTATAACAATAAATTTCCAAAAACAAAAACTACCATTCAACCCCATGAAGATTAGCTGCAGATGTCAAATTTTCACCATAATTATCTCCATAACTTTGTGTTATAAAGTTCCCATTATTAAAGCTCTGAATAAATTCAGGCCTTGCTAGTGAGAATTTTGTAACATGATGATGATCACCAATACTATTATAACTAGTACTAATATTATTAGTACTAGTAATAATTGGTTCATGAGAAGATTCTTCATTTCTAGCCATGATGTTTTTTTCCCCTTCAGTTTCTCTATACTTATTAAGGTAGCCTTTTAAAGGTCCAACATAATTCTCAAACCCTAATGTTGTCATAGCCCACAAAAGATCATCTCCATTGATGGTCTTCCTCTTTTCTCTTTGACATTTATCCGATGCTTCGCCTGTTATGAAGCTGATGAACTCAGAAACACATTCTTGAACTGTTTCTTTGGCTTCTTTAGAGATTTTCGCGTTGGCTGGTAGCGATTTTTTCATTATTCTACTAACATTCGCTATGGGGAGGAACCTGTCTAGTTCTTTAGAGGAGTTATCGGACATGTTGCCCGATAACGGGCTTCCCACCGGGCTATTTTGAGTTCTTTTTCCAGTCATGATAATAATAATGGTGATGAAGAAAAAGAAGAAGAAAGGAGGAGTTGGTTGGATTTTTTGTTTTTGGGATGAAGTGTATGTTGCTTTGGAATATTGGGAGAGGGGTTTTTTAAGCTAATATTAGAAGGAAAAAGAAACAATAAGAAAAAGAGTGGACAGACGGTTTGATGGGGACATAAAAAGGATATAATATAAAATTATGAGTTGATCTTCAAAAGATGGATCGAGTAGAAAGTTGTGGAATTTATACTCACTGTGTCTATATCTACTCAACAACGTGTCCCTGGATTTTTGAATATCAACACCAACAACCTATTCAGTATAATTCTATAAATGAAATATGGAGAGATAGAATATACATAGAAATAGCTCGACAAATTTTGAATATCAATGGTATATAAATATCTATCTTCAATTAGTAAATTAAATAATTTAACTTTAATAATTAATAATTAAAGTAAGATACATATCATTTAATCATATAATCATACCTATGAAACACACATGCCTTTTGTATTTATTGATCGATATAAATATCGAATGCGAATACTATTTAACTCATCCTAAATATTGGGTAATAATTTATCTCAATATGTTACTCCTCCGGTCCAAAGATAATTAATGTTTTAGGTTTAGACAGGATTAAGAAATTTGTTTACTTGTAAAAATTAAGAGAGGTTTTGAGCAAAATATTCTTAATTATGGTTTTTTTCTTTTTAGGTTGACATTATCATTAAATTTCTACGTTGAATTAGGAATGTGTCAAGCGCAAATTTAAAAAAAAATGCAAATAGTTTTTAAATTTTGTGAAACTGTTAATAGTTTTACATCGG
Source organism: Anisodus acutangulus (assembly GCA_029783415.1). Classification (NCBI taxonomy): domain Eukaryota; kingdom Viridiplantae; phylum Streptophyta; class Magnoliopsida; order Solanales; family Solanaceae; genus Anisodus; species Anisodus acutangulus. Next base: position 44,566,085 of record CM056495.1, on the reverse strand, counting down.
AAATGGAATGGGAACATGAACTCCTTATATGGACTTGGACAATCATCACCCTACAAGCTAGCTTTTGAGATTGAGTTAGACCCAATATCCATTTTTTACATGTATCAGAGCCAAGTCCATTCCAATTCTTTGTTCACCGATGTTGGCCCCCTAAATTATATTGTTCACGCTCCAGTTAATGATGTCTGGGCGTGCGGTGAGTGTTAAGAATCCCACATCGGAAATGGAATGAGAACATGGACTTCTTATATGGACTTGGACAATCCTCACCCTACAAGCTACCTTTTGGGATTGAGTTAGGCCCAATATCCATTCTTTACATGGTATCAGAGCTAAGTTCATTACAATTCTTTGTTCACCGATGTTGGCCCCCCAAATTATATTATCCCCACTCCAGTTAATGAGGTCTGGGCGTGCAGGGAGTGTTAAGAGTCCCACATCGAAAATGGAATAGAAACATTGTTTCCTTATATGGACTTGGACAATTCTCACCCTACACGTTAACTTTTGGAATCAAGTTAGACCAAATATCTCTTGTTTACAGAAACATCAATTATCAACTTTTACAGACTAAAATATCAATTACTCCATTTTGGATTTGAGAGAGTAACGAAGAAGAGCGAATGGACAAAAAGATAATAGAGGGAACCTCTATTATTTAATAATTTAATTTATACATTTTTCTTAAAAAAAAGTCTTGTGTTATGAGCTTTTTCATCTACCTTTGTCACAAGCTCCACTATAAGGTGAGTGTGAGGGGCGGCTTGGTGGAGAAGATTATTGATATACTTTAATTAATAACGTAATCACTATGCGACTTTTTGTTTCAGTTGACAAAATTATCTAAATTTAGCTCCTTCTGTTTAACCACATTTAATTACTCTGCTAGATGGGATTTAACATGAGTCACGAAAACAAAATGCGCACAACAAAATTGCTATACAACTCATGAGGACCTCTTATCTCCTAGCCTAAACGTTATCTAATTGTATTGACTTATACATATACTGATGTGTAGTTTTTTTATATTATCAATGTATTCTAATATGTTGTACAGATGATTTGCTATATTTTTCAGAATATTAATCCTAATTATTATGAATAATTGCCTATAATAATAATTTAAATAGCAGAGAGTATATAGTGTTAATATTTTTTAACTATTAATATATAGAAGTTAAACTATTTATGTTGAATCTGTAGGGTTTTGTTGGGTCATGAACACAATGTTCGCACAACGGAAGTTAAAATTTTACCCAACAATGAACTGGTATAGCTATATGATAATCTAATGAATGTCAAAACATAATCAGGAATACTTACAAGTCTTTGTATGCTGGATTCACAACTATGGTATCCACACGAGTTGTCTCTCCAATTGCAAGTTTCAACTCCAGTGTATTTATCTAACGAAGAACACTAGGAATTCTTTTGTTAGAAGAGAGAAAGTAATTCAAGACTCTAAGTCTGGGATCCTCTGTTTTGTCTGACTGACTAACTAACTAATTATGAGGTTTGTGTTGTTTATATAATAGGTAAAGGAAAAACCTAAACCTAAAAGGAGTACAAAAGACCAATTAAGCCCAAGTACTTTCTTTAGGTTTTCGTCCAAGCCCCTTTATTGTATTAACATATTTAATTAAGTCCAAAATCCAATATTGACTTAATTAAATAATTTTCATCAAATAGAAATATATTTCATAATTATTATAAATTAAATATTTCAGTTCCTAACCAAATATTTAATACTTTTCTCAATACACTCATAGATTGAAAAGACAATCGCATATAGTGTGACCCTATAGGCCTTCACATATCGATATTAATCTAATTAAGGTTCATACGAAACTCCTAGACGGCTTTGTATGTGTTAGGTAGATTTTAGTACTGTTTTAGAGTGTGTTTTGGGGAGTATTTTGTTTGTCTTTTATTTTTCTTGTGCAGTATTATGCGGGTTGTTTTGTGTTTTTAGGCTTTAAACGATTCAGAAAGGAATAAGGCGAATCCAAAGGAAATAGGCGGTTATTAAGGACAAAAATGCATAGCTGGTCACAAGAAATGAGTCAAAGAAGCCCTGGGAAGCTTGGAAAATAGTCTAAATAAATTCTGGATGAAGAACGCTGAAGAGCCGCGACGCAACATAGCATGGAACTGTGGCGCTGAAGGGTCGTGACGCCCAACATTAGCGCCGCGACGCCCCACTGGCAGAAAATGAGAGACTTTCAAAAGCAAATTAGCGTCGTGACGCTCTAATAGCTGAGCCGCGGCGCCGACGACGTCAGGGCAGCGAAAAACCTAAATTTAACAAGGACAAAAAGGTTCATTCTGGGGATTTTTTCGTGATATAAGCTAGGGGAGGCGAATTTGAGAAGGATATAACACTTTGGAGGCAAGAAACAAGAGAACAAGAAGCCACTAGAGACATCTATTGTTCAAGTTCTTTTCCTTTTCTTTACTTTAATTCAGTTCATGTTGGATATTAAGTTAATTAGTTTTCTTAGCATGTCTAGGAGCTAATTACTTTTATTAGGGTTTTCCATCGAATCACTTGAAACTCTATTATGAGTTAATGTATTGTTAATGATCTTCTTCATCTATTAAGATCTCTTCAACTTGTGTTTATTGAATGAGAATTAATTGGCCATTAGTCTTCATTACCTATATGATTTCGAATCAAGATCTGAGAAGGGAGATTTGAATATGCTATAGTTGATTAGACGTAGGTTTAATCTTGAATGAGAATAACATGATCGCCTGTGTAGATTTTTAGGTTATTGATCGTAATCCTCCTACGTGATCGAATTTATCATAGAAATATAGAAAATTCTCATTTAGGTTGAGTTTTTACATGTCCTAACCGGAATATAGAACATCTCAGTTAACCTGCTATCTTAACAAGAAGAAGAATCGTTAGTCTTGCATTAATGAATGATAGAGTGGATTGTTGATGAGATTGGAAACCCTAATTTCTTTCATTACTGAATTAAACTTCGTGTGTTTTCACTACTATTTTATTCCTGCAATCTATTTTATTTGTTAATTCGTTAGTTTAGAAATCACCACTTATATTCGTTGGCCAAATATAAACTAAATATTAATTAATTGGTACTTGATAAATCAGTCTCTAAGGACGATACTCGGTCTTATCGAAATTTATTACAAATTGCGATACATACACTTGCGTAGCATCTAGAAATACTGCAACAAGTTTTTGGCGCCGTTGTCGGGGATTGAAGTATTATCAATATCAAAATAATTAATCTTATTTCTAATTTGGTTGTTCCTAGAACACATTTTATTATTATTTTTGATCTGCGTGCAGTGTTTGTGATCATTTCAGGTAGCTTTGGTACATGCGAAGCAGAAGAGGAGCAAACAGTCTTGTTCATCTGAATCCTGAGATTGAGAAAGCGTGCAAGCAGAATAGAAGAAACAAGAGAGCTGGTATTTGAACCGAGGATATGGCAACCAGTCAAAATAATGATGGGTTGAATAGAGGGGTGCCAGAAATGATGCAGGAGCAAGCTCAGAATCCCGCTGTGAGAAGCTTATGGGATTATATACTTCCAACCGTAACAGGAGTGTAGACTTGTATAAGACCACTAACTTTCTTAATCTTACTATCCTTGTTTCATTAATATGACCAAGACTACAATGCTATAAGTAGGTGGAATTTCTTAGATTACTATCTTAGCTCGCTTAGTTTGCACATTGAGAATATCACGGTTACAATTAAGTGTATATAAACCATTCATACGTGGAGCATTCCCATAAACAATACCATTATGCGATAGTATTTAATTACTATTAGCAATATATGAGGAAAACCCTTCAATGTCTACCATAGGAATGGAAATAATATTTCTCGTAATCGAGGGAACAAAATAACAATTATTTAATTCTAGTCTATAACTCGAGGGTAGATCTAATCTATAAGTTCCTACACGCTCAGCATCAATTCATGCTTCATTTCCCACGCGTAGGTTAACTTTCCCTAGTCTAACCATCCTGCTGTCAATTAGCCCCTGCACATTATTACAAATGTGTGATCCACAAGCAGTATCCAATACCCAGCAGTTAGAGTTATTCAGAGACATATTTATCTCAATGACAAACATACATGTTCCAGCAGAGCCAGAAGCACCTAGTGCCTTATCGTCCCCTGGAGCAGTGCAGTCTTGTTTATAATTGAGGCATACGTCCTTAGGCAACCTTGACTTCTTTTGAATAGCCCCTTTTGGTTTCAAAGTTGAGGGTTTGGCACTAGCCTTACCCTTCTTCTTAGCATGTTCTTACCCTTAGGCTTGAACCAAGCAGACGAGCTCACCATGAGCACACCATTTCCCTTTGAGGTGGATGATTCATAAGTCTTAAGCATGTTATGAAGTTCTGGAAGCTTCGCCTTAGTTCCATTCATGTTGTAATTCACAATGAAGTTTTCAAATGAACTAGGAAGCGAGTTGAATATTAGGTTGACTGAGAGCTTTTCAAGCAGCTTCGTTCCAATCGAAGACAACCTCTCAATCAATCCAATCATCTTCAAAACATGATTTGACACTTGGCCCCCTTCATTAAGCTTGGACTTGAAGAGATCTCTCAGTAGTTCATACTCCATTGTCTGAGATTGTGAAGCATAAAGACTCTTCAAATGTTCCAACATCTCATAGAGACCCATGTTCTCATGTTGCCTTTGTAACTCTGTAGTCATAGAGGACAACATAACACATTGTGTTGATGCCGCATAATCCTGATGCTTCTGATAAGCAGCTTTGTCAAACGTAGCATACTCAACAAACTTCTCATCATGAATCTCAGGAATAACTGTGTCCAACACATACTCAATATTTTCCTGCCTTAGAACCAAACACAAATTTTGCAACCAATCCGGATAGTTTGATCCAGTCAACTTGTTTGTTTCAACAAAACATTTCAATGATAAATTCGACATTTTAAATAATATGAAGAAATAGATAGAACTAAATTAAACTCAAATATAATTTCTTGAACACATTCAATAACTAATTAACATGGGCTTTAGTTTAATTAGCTCTCATTATTTTAACATATTCTACGACCCCAGGGAAGAATACAGACACATATCAAATATGATCATAATGGGCCAAGATCCAAGTTCATACCATCGTGGCCTCTGCTAGGGCTGATTACCACAACAACACAACCTGGTAGGTCTTAAAACCAATTACAAACAATTCGTAATTCTTGATTGATCGAGTTTAGTCGATCTGTGACCTTAGATTATTCTGACACTAGGGCGCCAAGATATAACAGTAAGTCAACCCCGTTACGCGACTGCAATTTTGCATAAGTTTAGCCTTGAAGACCAGAACAAACACTAGGGTGTAAATACTCACGGACAAAAAGGTTTCTCACTCAAAATTGCAAACAAATGCATCTATGAATGAGTGCAAAATCCTCGTAGACCGGAGCAAATACTGTGGCGTAAATACTCATGGTTGAAAAAGGGTCTTGTACTCATTCAATTATAACGGACGACACGTTCATTCTAAATGAAACTTATATTAAAATTTTGGGAAACATTTTAAGTGGGGTTTTAATATGATTCAGGTATTACATGCTTGATCAAATAAAGCACATATTGGGTGTCGCCTACCCAAACATAATACAATGTCGTCTGACAAATACTTGGCGGCGTCTACCCAGACAAAAATTTACGGACTCTATATTAATTATTTAAATGACAATCAATTAAACAATTAGGAGAAATAATTAATTTAAGAGCATATTATCAAATAACATGCTAAATAACAATAATCGTGGGTTAATTAATTTGTTTCAATTTAGAAAATATTTAAATTCTAAATTTAAACCTCATTTTTTTCCCAGAATTTTCTGCCTATCCAACAGTCCCTTAACATTTCTGAAACTAAAATTAATTTTTAGGGGCCTTTCTGCAATTTTCAGATTCTTCAGAATTTACAGAATTATCCCGAGGGCTATTCTGCAATTTCAAAAACTTAAATTTATTTACAAATTCTCCCCAGGGACCAAACTACAGTTTTAGAAACTTTTTAAATTTTTAGAAAATCCCCAAGGACCAAATTGCAATTTCAGAACTCTAATTTTAATTGCAAACAGGTCCCTGCACTGTTTCAAATTCTCAAAATTAATCCAATCCCAAATCAAATTTGGGGATTTCGTTTTCGGCCCATCTCGCCACGAACCACCACCACCGGTTGATGCCCCTCGTCAAGACGAAAACGCCGGTGGTTTTAAACCACCGATTGTCGATGTGTGGCGGCCGAAAATAGGCCCGCCGTCGGCTACTTCCAAGCAGCCTTCCGACGGTTTTTCCCAGCGGCTACGCCGCGTCCCGCCACCTCACACACCTCTATCGACCATCATACATCTCTTTCCCGTTCTTTACCATGCACCATGCTCAAGATTTTAGAGCGGAGAAGCTTTAATCCACCATTAATGGCGGATGAGCTCCAACGCTCCAAATCGAGCCGGTTTCTGCATAATGGCTTAGTTCGAGTTAGTGACGTAACAGTGTTCTCGATAACAGTGGAGACGGTGGCCGGAACGACGGCGAATTTTCGGAAATCCGTATTTCGGCGAGTGAACAGTTTCCGATTTTTTATTTTTTTTGAAAATTAGTTTAAACAAATTTTTGAAATTAATTTACCCATCTAATTGTTATTAAATATTATCACATAATCATTAAATCAACCCCGGCTCTGATGCCACTGTAGGGTTTTGTTGGGTCATGAACACAATGTCCGCACAACGGAAGTTAAAATTTTACCCAACAATGAACTGATATAGCTATATGATAATCTAATGAATGTCAAAACATAATCAGGAATACTTACAAGTCTTTGTATGCTGGATTCACAACTATGGTATTCACGCGAGTTGTCTCTCCAATTGCAAGTTCCAACTCCAGTGTATTTATCTAACGAAGAACGCTAGAAATTCTTTTGTTAGAAGAGAGAAAGTAATTCAAGACTCTAAGTCTTGAATCCTCTGTTTTGTCTGACTGACTAACTAACTAATTATGGGATTTGTGTTGTTTATATAATAGGTAAAGGGAAAAACCTAAATCTAAAAGGAGTACAAAAGACTAATTAGGCCCAAGTACTTTCTTTAGGTTTTCATCCAAGCCCCTTTATTATATTAACATATTAATTAAGTCCAAAATCCAATCTTGACTTAATTAAATAATTTCCATCAAATAGAAATATATTTCATAATTATTATAAATTAAATATTTCGGTTCCTAACCGAATATATAATACTTTCTCAATATACTCTTAGATTGAAAAGACAATCGCATATAGTGTGACCCTATAGGTCTTCACATATCGACATTAATCTAATTAAGGTTCATACGAAACTCCTAGACGGCTTCATATGACGAAATCAATATGTGAAGTACGTTTACACGAATCCAACAAACTTTACATTTATGTGGAATAATAAAATCCTTTCATTCACGACACACTCGATTAAGCTTAGGATTTGCCAAGTGTCTATCTAAATGGCTTAATCACTTTATCTCATCTTTATTAGTCGACAACTAGACCATATTCAAAATATGTCTCTTGCATTGACCAATGACTTTATTCGACCTAATATATAGAAGTTGAGTGTTCTCTCGAATTTCCAACCGAGGAATGAATCATATTCTTGGCTCAACTACCGCCTTTGTTTACATTGTAATGCACCCAACTCAAGCCGTATCTACCCCACAAGGAGTGCGAGCTTTGAACTTGGTCAAAGTACATAATTCTCAAACAAGGCACGTATTGACCTCAAGTTGAAGGACTTTTATATCCCACATGCCGATAACACTATAGACATGTATAACAAATAGTTTATCGGCAAGGTGTACCAATACTCTCCAAAGTATCCATGTGTCCATCATGAATAACAATTATCCGTAGTCGTGAGACTCACTACATTCTCTAAGAATGTGATGCAGACCGCATGTCGACTTATAACATATCATCGATATCACATTCTCGATGATCATTAGTCGAGGCAATTTTGAGAGTTACGCTTTATCATTAATATCTCACTTTATCAATGACAGCGCCAACTCAAGGGAGCACATATATGAATAAATGCAAACAATCAAACAATAATTCAATAACTGCAAATGTCATAAATATTAATCAATAATAATATGAATGTGTTCAAGTACATTTATCCATAATTAGGATTGTCTCTAGGACACATATACTTTCAAAATCCATCTTATAGTCATTAAAAGTCATTAGTTTTTTACTTGATCAGTGCGTACATCCGCATTTTGTTTGTTTGTTGTTTTCAAATTTTATTTTTATTTAGTATGTAATGACGCGAGTTGAGCTCAAATGAAGTAGCTCAAGAATGAAGTTGGCACAAAATTCCCTTCTTATTAGTCAACAACTCAAAAATACACTCAAACTAGTTAAGTAGCTCAAAAATAATACCCTTACAACTAAAGGTTGCTCTAAAATAAAGAGAATTGGCCAATTTTACCCTGCCTCCACTTTCATAGATCCTTGGTTTAACCTCCCATATCGGTCCTTGCTTTAAAAAAAGTAGAGCGGGGCTAGTTTCCCATACTTGCTCAGTGTTCCCCTTGACCTATTTGAAATGAGACAGTTTTTCCCTTGTTCTTTTCATTTGGGGGGGGGGGGGGAGGTTAGAATGTGTGAGAAATATAATAACAAGAAAAAAATAGTCTCTCAATCCCAGTTTATTTGATACTTTTCGCTGATACAAAGTCAATTTGACTAAATTTCAAAATTAAATTGAATTAGATCAACTCAATATTTTAAAATTAAAATTTAGATATTCAAACGTTATAATAAAATACTATAAGATGCAATTCTTATCATATGTCAATATGATAAAGAATTCATTTAAAATGTTTGTCAAAATTCATAAATTTGAATCTCTAGAAGTGTAAAATGTCACATAAGTTGAAACAAATAGAGAGTAGTATAAAGACTTTTCATTTTAACAAATAGAAAACGATGACAGATAAATATGTTTTCCTTCTAATTCCTTACCTTAGTATAAATAAGTTAAAATTAAATAAATACCATGATGCTTCGACAATGTATACTGTACAAGAATTCAGTGGTACATATTCTTTAAAATTGTAAAAGCATATGATAAATAATTCATAAATTGACCTTTTCTACGTATTAGTTTTGCAACGTGATCTGAGTAAAGATATGTGAGCTATAAAAATATATATCGTATCATTTCTAGTTCAACAAGTTCCTAAACAAAAGGTATCCAATGAAAAGTTTCCCATTCCTATTATGGAAAAAGATTTTATCTCGGCCATATATACCTATTCATGGGTGCTAGTAGAATATTGAATGAATTCTTTCTTATTTGACATTGGAGGAGACATTTATGTTCGATAAAAGATTCCATGCAATCCTTCACTTCACATGCAAATTTATTATAACATCTTTGAAGATTTGTGAAGATCATAGGGTTCAAATTCTTGGATGGTGTCTACATTAAAATGCACAATAATATAAAAAAAAAAAAAGGTCTCTTTATTTATGGTGGTCTCTTGACCAAGTTTCACGCACATTTATTTCACCAGATAGTTGTTACCTTACCATCATAACAACTAGCTAGATAACTCTATCCATCACTGCCTAGGTCTAAATAGGAAAAAAAGTCATCTAATATTTTTTTTCTCTGTTGGAAATTCAAACCCTAAGCTACAAGGCTTGCACCTCTTTTATTGATCTCTAGGCCACATCTTTATGGGTGTGACAAAGTATATTTGCGAAGGAAAGAAAAGTAGAGGGAAAAAAGTGCATAAATTCTTCTCTTTTTTTGCTCCTTTGTATTTGTTGTGTGCCCCCCCCCCCCCATTCCATGTATTAAATCAATCAGTTAAAGGTATGATTTGACATTATAATCTTCATATCAAGTTGCTTGAAGAAGTTAAAATGTGCAGAGACAAAAAGATGCTAATTATCTTTACTTTATTTCATCTGAGATCAGGTTTAGAAAAGAGTTTTGAAAGCTGTTGCATGACAAGGATTTCTTAATCATGCTCCACAATAATAGTTGTTCCTTATCTTGAGGTATTTTTGGCTTTACGATATAAAGTTTGTTGAAGAATAGTTTTGTAGATAAATTAAATTCTATTTGACCCCTTTTTGTTCCGATGACTTAAAAATGAACTCAATGGCCAATTTTTTTCTTAAATCTGAGATAGCAAAATCTTCAATTCCTGTCTTCCAAATTTAAAGAAAATCAAAATGTTAAGAGTCCCCCATTGGAAATGGAATGGGAACATGAACTTCTTATATAGATTTAGACAATCCTCACCCTACAAGCTAGCTATTGGAGTTGAGTTAGGCTCAAGATACATTCTTTACATGATATCAGAGCCAGACTCATTCCAATATTAAAAGGTCACGATGGCAGATGTTAAACGTGTAGGTGACAAAATTTGTGGCTAGAGCAGATTTTTTAAGCTCAGATGATAGGCTCTGTTTGATTTCATTCCATTGGCAGTGGTTTTTTTCACAGATTAGTATCAAACATATTATTGTTATTCTGAGGAATGCCCCATTGACTATATGTTAGATTTCAATTTTTTAGAGGCTCGTATAATTGACTGTCAGTGAATTATATTTCAGATGATATTTTATTGAATTCATTATTCAATTTTCAGACATTATTAAATAATTACTTTAATTATGTGACTTTCAGTTAGCTAGAATGGGATTCACTCAACAGAGTAGTAAGACTTGGATGTTAATCATGCCCCACCATATATAGTTTGGGGTTGTGACAAAAAATGATGGATGTTTTTCAAAAAATAATTTTGTAGAATATTTTAAGTCATTCCAAAAACACATGGTTCTCTTGTTACAACAATTTAAGAAAATTAGATTTGTTTTTTCATTCTACGATATTTTCTTCTGTTCAAAAAGTGTGTATACTTAACTTTTTTTTTAATTAAAAAAGAGTGTTTATTTACCAAATTAAGAAGAAATTAAATTTACTTTTCAGATTTACCCTATTGAGTGCTAAGTGATCAAATTTCAATACTTATTTAATTTGGGATACTTTAATCAAATAACCTGTTTTTTCTAAGAATTTATATTTTTTAAGGAAAGTGCAAATAACTAGTGGACACTCTTTTTAAACCAGAGGGAGTAATGTACATTCTGTTAGGATTTACATCCCAAATCCTACCTAATCAGAAAAACAGTAAATAAGCGAAGAACAAATAACTCAAAACAGATTTATAGTGGTTCACCCTCAATGCGAAAGCTACGTCCACTTTGTTGCTGCAGATTTTACTATAATGGAGTTTTGTGTTTACAATTCTCTCTTTCTATCTTTTTCGACCACTCTTCTGAAAGAAAAATGGTGCTCTAGTTTATATATAGTGAAAACTAGCGTTCCACACTCTGCATAGGGTCTTCATAGTGTCGGCGGTGAATTAGGCTCCACAACTCAATAATCTCCCACTTGGAGACTAATTTCAATCATATGTCTCCATCTGATGTGACGTCTTCGATCCTCATCCAAGAAGTTATCATTCGGCACGACCTTCGTCAGCATGTCCGCTGGATTCTGACTCCCTGGATCTTCTCAAGCACTAATACTCCATCTTTCAAAGCTGATCTGATGAAATGGTACCGGAGTTGCATGTGCTTCGTTCGAGCATGGTAGACCGAGTTCTTTTCCAAATAAATGGTACTTTGGCTATCACAGTATAACACACTCCACTCGTGGTCCTGATCCAATTCCCGCAGAAAATATTGTAGCCACATCATCTCCTTCGTGGCCTCCATAACGACAACGTACTCAGCCTCACAACTAGAGAGAGCTACTATCATCTGTAACTTTGAAACCCAACAAATCGCAGTAACTCCGAAGGTGTAAACATACCCGGATGTGTTCTTTATACTATCAACATCACCAACACTGTCAGCATCAACATATCCCTGCAATCCTGTCTCTGACTTTCGGAAACACAAAGCTGAACTCGAGCTGCCCTTCAGATGTCTGAAAATCCACTTCACAACCTCCCAGTGTTGCTTTCCCGGATTGCTCAAAAACCTGCTAACAATTCCCACTGCATGTGCAATATCTAACCCCGTACATACCATCGCATACATAAGGCTACCAATAGCAGAGGCATAAGGTACCTTGTCCATGTGCTTCATCCCGTCCTCGGTCACCGGCGACTGATCTTTTAACAAATGAAAGTGTCCAGCTAAGGGAGTACTGACTGGCTTGGCATTATCCATGTTGAACCTTTTGAGAACCCTCTTCACGAATTATTCTTGTGAGAGCTTGAGGCCCTCCTTACTTCTGATGATTCTCATCCCAAGGATTTGCTTTACGGCTCCCAGATCCTTTATTGCAAATTCTTCTGACAACTTCCTTTTCAGCCTATCAATCTCATGTAGGTTTGTTCCTACGATCAACATGTCGTCAACATAAAGAATTAGTATCATGTAAGAGTCTTTAAATCTCTTGAAGTAGCATCAGTGATCTGCTTCGCACCTTACGAATTTGGCTTTCTTCATAAAGTTGTCAAATTTCTTATACCACTGTCTTGGAGCCCATTTCAGCCCGTACAGGCTCTTTTGAAGCTTGCACACCAGATTCTCTTTTACTTTGACCTCAAATCCCTCAGGTTGTTTCATGTAGATTTCCTCATCTAAATCACCGTGAAGAAAAGAAGTTTTCACGTCCATCTGTTAAAGATGCAGATCTTCCTTTGCTACCAGCCCAAGAACAGTTCTGATTGTCAACAACTTGACTACGGGAGAGAAGATCTCTGTGTAGTCAATGCCTTCTTTCTGTTGAAATCCCCTCACAACCAACCTTGCCTTATAGCGCTTAATTCCATCGTGTTCTTCCTTTATCAAGTAGACCCATTTGTTCTGCAATGCCTTCTTTTCCTCTGGTAACTCAGCTAACTCTCATGTATGATTTGACAATAATGAGTCCATCTCATCTTTCATTGCCTGCTCCCACTTGATCGATTCATCAACTTGCATTGCTTCTTCATAACATTCCGGCTCCCATCTGTCAGTGAGCAGAATGTAGTTGAGAAAAAGAGAGAACTTGTGAACCGACTTACTGATCCTGGATGATCTACGTAATTTTGTGATCGGCGTCCGCATATTTGTTTTAGAATTAGCATTTTCATCAATCCTGCCATCATTAGCTTGTTCATCTGGCTCAGTAGTACCTGGATGTAGCTCGGGTGCCGAGAAGTCTCTGAAATCAACTGTTTTCGATTCCTTGTTCTTACGTTATGAACTCTCCTGCAACTTGTCATTGTACAACACCTGTTTATTGAAGACGATGTCACTGCTTCGGATGCTCTTCCGATTTTGGTCATCCCAGAATCGATAACCAAACTCGGTGTCACCATAGCCAATACAATAACACTTCTTAAATTTCGGATGAAGTTTACTTCTAGCAGTAGCATGAATGTGAACATAGGATAAGAAACCAAACACTTTCAGAAAAGAAAGATTTACCTTTTTTTCACTCCAAGCCTCTTCTGGAATTCTGAAACCCAAAGGAAGAGACGGTCCTCTGTTAATTAAGAAGGTTGTGGTATTGATTGCATCTTCCCAGAATGTCTTGGGCAGTCCAGCGTGTATTCTAATGCTTTTTGCATGCTCGTTCAATGTTCGATTCATCCTTTCCGCAACTCTATTTTGTTGGGGCGTTCCAGGAATAGTCTTCAGCATCTTGATCCCATTATCAGCACAATACCATTTTAAGTCACCATCAATGTATTCTCCACCGTTGTAGGACCTCTGGCTCTTCAACTTGAGGTTTGTCTCATTCTCGACCATGGCTTTCCACCTTTTGAAGACAGTGAACACCTCAGATTTATTTTTCAAAAAATAGACCCATAACTTTCTGGTTGAATCATAAATGAAGGTCACATAGTAATGTGATCCTCCGAGTGAGGGGACAATGGCAGGTCCCCACACGTCAGTGTGCACCAACTCAAGCTTCTCGGCCTTCAATTCCCTACCTGCATTTGAAAAACATACTCGCTTATGTTTTCTGAGAATGCAGCTCTCACACATATGATAGTCCACCTACTTCAGCTCCGGAATCATGCCGTTAGTCACTAAAAGCTTCATCCCTTTCTCTTTCATATTCCCTATCCTGCAGTGCCACAACTCTGTCTTCTTTGTGTTGTCAACAACATCAACTGTATCACGACAACTCGTCGTCATATAAAGAGTACCATTTTTCTTACCTCGACCAACCACCATAGCGCCCTTCGTCACCTTCTAGTACACATTACCAAAGTTAACATTATGTCCTTCATTATCAAGCTGACCCACTGAGATCATATTACGCATCAGCTTCGGCACATGTTTGACCTTTGTGATCTTCCACACGTGTCCATTTGACATTTTTAAACTAATGTCTCCAGTACCAACAACGTCTAAAGGCTCACCATCTGCTAAATAAATTTTGCCTTGATTCCCAACAACGTAATTCGTCATTATATCACGATGTGGGGTGGGTGGGGTGGAAAGATTCTCCTGAGTCAAGCACCCAAGAGTCGATCGGACTATCAACAGACAACAACAGCGTATCACCAATGTCTTCAGTGGCAGCATTGATTTCACTCCTCTTGTTGTCCTCCTTCTTCGGTGCCCTGCAATTCTTCTTGATGTGACCCGATTTCCTATAGTTCCAACACTCAAGTGTTCGCCCGGATCTGGATTGACCTCTGCCATTCCTTGACTTCGACTTGCCCTTATTTCAGTTTTAGTTTCTGTCATAATTTCTACCTCTGTTCTCAACATTCAAAGCAGAACTTGTCGATGCTTCACCAGAATCTATCATGCGAACCTTCTCAGCAAGGATACGATCTCTAACATCGTTGAATTTCAGTTTATCACTGCCAATATAATTACTAACCGCTGCTCTCATCGGCTCCCATCTATTGGGTAGAGACGCCAGCAAAATTAGGGCTTGCACTTCATCGTCAAACTCGATTGCAACAGATGATAATTGATTAACAATCGTGTTAAATTCATTCACGTGCATTGCAACATGAGCACCTTCCTCCATCCTTAGAAGAAATAGTTTCTTCATGAGAAATACTTTATTATTTGCCGAAGGTTTCTCATACATGTCGGTCAGAACCTTCATCATGTCAGCGGTGGTCTTCTCCTTCGCCACGTTGTGAGCAACGTTCTTCGACAACGTTAATCGGATTACTCCCAGAACCTGTCTGTCAAGGAGATTCCAATCTGCATCATTCATCTCCTCTAGCTTCGAGCTCAGCGGTTGATGAAGCTTTCTGTCGTACAAATAGTCTTCAATCTGCGTTTTCTAAAACGCATAATCCGTACCATCTAATTTCCCGATGCCGTGAGCCGAACTATCTTCGCCTCCCATTATTTTCTGAATAGCAACACAACTTATCGCTCTGATACTAGTTGTTAGGATTTACGTCTCAAATCGTACCTAATCAGAAAAACAGTAAATAAGAGAAGAATAAATAACACACACAGATTTATAATGGTTCATCCTTAATGCGAGAGCTACGTCCACTTTGTCGCTGCAGATTTTACTATAATGGAGTTTTGAGTTTACAATTCTCTCTTTCTCTCTTTTTCGACCATTCTTCTGAAAGAAAAACGAAGCCCTAGTTTATATATAGTGAAAACTAGGGCGAACATAATACAAACCTAAAATTCTCAAAATACCCTCCACTAAATAACATTACATTATAAAATATTTCAAGTCGATCTGCGTTCCACACTCCCCCGGGAAGGGGGTTTACCACCCCCCTTCCAACCCCCCACATCGACCTAATCGCTCAGGTCGATCAGCGTCCACACTCTACGTAGGGTCTTCATAATGTCAACGGTGAATTAGGCTCCACAACTCTAACACATTCTTAAAACACACACAAATTGTAGCATAAATTTGTATCCAACATGCAAAACTGAAGTTTGTCATGGTTATTCACGGCCCAACCCCTCCATCAAACAACTTTTTTTTAATTTGCAAAATTAGTATTTTAAAGATTCTGTTTTTCTAGGAGGGAGATGAGTCATCAAATAAGTTGGCTTGCTTCTAACTACTTGTAATGCTGTATACTCTTCGTCAACTACTATTATCATACACCTTCTTTATTATTTTCACCGGATATCGCTATTTAATTTTTTTATTTTTCACAGAAAAATGTTTAGTAGTTATTTCTCATTTAGAAAAATCTTAAATAGTAGTAGTGTTTTCACATGAAAATATTATGAAATTTCTCAACATTTCAATAAAAACCTGTTTTCTACTATACGTTTTTCCAATGAGTTGATTCAGTGGGATAAAATAGAAAATTATGTTTTATAACACAAAATTTCCACTGAATGTCGGTGAGAAAAAATTCTGATTTTTATAGTGTGTTCGATACTTATTTTGAGCTTGAATAATCGGAACATAGTAATTTACTCGTAAAACACTTCATACTTGAGATAATTCTATTCTCCAAATGGTAAATTCATTTGATTAAGAATGAAAAATAGTTATAACTCTGCCACAATCTTTCATGATTACTATTATAATACTCTTTGTCACACTTTGCTAGAGATTGTTTGATGAGCTACTCTTCTAGTTCCAACAATTTAAAACTTGCACCTTCAGTTTCGAAACGGTCATCAACTAATTAAGTATAAATCAATTATTAATTAGTACTACCTCAGCTTAAATCTTGTTACAAAAATGTGCCAAATGGCAAAAATAGTGAAGTACATTCATTGTTTAATAAATACTAGATTGCCGTAGATGGAAATTTCTCGTTAAAACTAAATTGGAGTTAAATGATTTATGGGATGCTCTTGTTTGAGAAAGCATGCAAATAAACATTACAAATTAAATAAACTAATAAAGTCAACAAACTATAGAAAATTAACAAGGTGGAACAAGATAAAAACTAAAGGGAAAGGATCCAAACAAAAGCATCTGATCACCTAAAAACAAGCATGACTTTTTAAAGAGTGACCTATATTTTGACCTTGAGAAGTTGGAATTTGTCTCAACCAAACCAAAAACAATCTTAATTATAAATGTTGGAAAATATTATTTTTATTTTACGAGCTAGACAATGGAAGAGTGGTCTTGATTAGTTTTTCTAAGAAATTTTAGGATTGAAGTTGGATAGATTATTAGTTGCTAATCTTTAGAGATGATTAGGAAAAGTGTTTATGTTATTGTGATACTCAGATAAGATAAAACACATCTCAAACTTTACTATAGAATTGTAGAGCATCAAATAAGGAATAAATTTTGCAAACCGATAAATTATAAAAGCAATAGAAGTGAAAGCAGATTGCTTAATCGCCCTACGGCTTATAAATGAAGAGAAAGTACAATATCATCCGCTTCGACCTATGTAAAGATTGTAGATATTTGTTGAAGACCAAGAAGGTTACGTTAGATATGTCTGGAGGGGGACAAATCAGTGTATTAATTTTCTAGTAAATGAAGTAGTGCACTTAAGGGCATGAAGTTTCCTCCCATAGCGGACTTAAGTCACGTTGCTTATGAACAATTTTTAAAATTTTATTTTGTTTTGTTTTGATTTCCATTGTAAAAAATAATTATTACATCCTGCTATTTAATTATATTTCAAGTATTTTGTTAATAAATCAGTCTTAAAATAAATTATGTCATGGTATCTCAAGATTTGTCACCAAAAATTGGACAATCATCCGAACGAAATGCCGCATACTTTAATTTAGTGCAACCCAAAAGTGGTAAAATTAATTAGATTAACTAATAAAAGTCAAAATTATGCTTGTTTTCTAAATTCTAATTTTTTTTCAATACTCTTGCAGTCTTGCATTGCTGTACTAAATGCTACTGCCGAATTATATTCCCTTTAAATTAATACATCACTTGCGGATATTCGATTTTTGGTAATAATGTTCGACGAATTTTCTTATTATTAAATCAAGTCAAATAATTTGTGTAGTGTAAGAAACTAAGAACTCATTATAATAATCCTAGTGGTCAAATACGATACTTGTGTTAGTTTAGTTTGACCATCATTTATTTTGTTTATTTTTCTCTTTGATACGCTGGCTGACATACTCTAAAAATTTATTATCATATGGTTCGAAATCAATTTTTATTTATTTATGACATAGATTATATTTTATTTATATTTTCCCTGTTTGATGCTAGGTTGGCTACCATTTCTCAACGGTCTTGGTATTTGAATGTGGCATATCTTGATGCTAGTACTTTTTGTTAATACTTAATAGGAATAGACATGTTATGAGATTGTACTAGTAGTTCATGAGTAAACGCAGTTAATAAACTCTTTTGAGTTTCTTTGACATCTTAGACATTTTCCCCTAAGATAAACTTAATTGGAAATAAAATTCCAAAAGATTTATATAGTTGATCCAATTTGCTTAGAGATTAACATATACTTCATTTATCTTAATTTATATGACGGATTATTTGACTGGACACACATTTTAAGAAAGAAATGAGTTAACTTAAAAATGTGGCTATAAATAAGTTTTAAATATTTGTATGACTGTATATTATCTCGCTAAACATAAAATGAGAATTATAAAGTTAAATTATTTTAAATATAGAACAAGTAACATTCTTATCGAGACTACAAAAAATAAAGCGTATCTCAAAAAATTGTAAAAGAGGAAGTAATTATTACTATTATTATTGTAGGAGTTGTTGCTCAAGTATTTTAGACATTTTGATAAATAATTTGTTGGAAATTTGTCTTTGGTGGGGTGGTGCGTCCACCCGTATTTAATGACTTAAACACCAGGGTTCCGTATGTTGGAGGCCTTGTCTCTTCACACGTGCATAATCTACTAAGTGAGTAGATGACCGTAGGGCTAAGAATCGTCAAATTTCATTGAGAAATGAAAGAGATATTGGTCCACGAAGTAAGGTGTTTGAGGCATGGAAATATGGTGTGGGACAAATCTACCACATCGGTGGGAAAAGGAAGAAATTGTTCTCTTTATAAGTCTCAAAATTGGCTAAGGGTTTGGGACCCCAAGGGGTAACTCATGTGTTTGAAGGAGGGAGGACCTAGATGTGTTTGGGTTCAAGGATAAGTCCACACACGCGCTGTCGCCGCCTACCCGTCCGGTCCGGTCACGGGTCATGGGCGTTGGGCTTCTTCTGATATTATCTCTTTGAACCCCAAATTTTTATATATTTACAGTTTGGTCCCTGGAGTTTCTGGAAAGCTGAAATGGGGAACGACGGAAGGCAAAAAGTTTCTGCCTGCCGTTGGAGTTGATTTTTTGGAGCGTTAAAACTCAATTAATCTGCACCTTAACTCCTCCCTAACAGCTCATTTATGTTGCATATTAAATAAGTCATTACTTGGTTGATTAACTCCCTCACTAATGGTCATAAACAGACATTACTTGGCTATAAACTGCCATTACTTGGCAGTTGAGGAGTCCCTCCCCTTATGCTATATATTGGAGCCTTTTGGCTCAATTGCAGAGACGAAAATATACAAGATATATACACAGAGACGAACAGAAGAGTAAAATACAGAAATTCAGTCCAAAACGTGAGCAGAAACGTTGGGACAAAACAGAAAACTCTTCCTTCCTTTTCTATTCTTCAGCAAGTCGTTTCGTGTTTGTTTTCTTCGTCAGAATCAACCTATTTGCTTTGTAGTGTTGATTAGTTGTTGTTTTATCTTGGGAGACTATTTCCCGTTAACGTAAAATCATATATACAGGGCAATCTTATCTTAAAGACAAAGAGCCATCTCTCAACTCAGCCACAGTTGTAACAATCCAGATTTAGTGTTTCTTGATTTCAGCTTATCAAGATTCAAAACTCAACAAGCTTGCGGCAGTTCTGAACATTGGCTTGTTTGTTTATCCTTTCGAACATTTGTAATATTTATTTACTTTCCGTACTGCTTTACATATCCAACAATTTTAAGACAACATTTGTATTAGTGTTCGAAAGATGTCGGTCAAAAGTTGTGTGACCAAATCTGGATATGGATGTGGGTTTCTGGTAGAAGCGAATTTTGATTATGCTGTTGAAGGTCAACGTGTTCATGGTGTCACCGCTCCTGAGAGTGGTGGGAACAAGCGCCCACGAGAGGCTGAAGATGTCAACTGGGACAAGAGGAGAAGGTTGAAGATGTGGTTCTATCTTGTAGCAGAAGGCCTATATCTGTCCCAGACAAAGGATCCGAATTATGGTAAGGAGGAAATGGATACTCAGTACGATGAAGTGACTGAAGTGGGCCAGAATTCGAAATTGGGATAAGTAATTTTTCTTCCTTGTCAAGAATAAGATTAAATGATGTCTGATTAAAAAAGGGGGCTTAAAGTAAGGAGGAATATGAAAATATTTTCACGAAATAATTTATATTCCTTACGCTTTAAAATCAGAAGTTTAATCTCATCTTCCTTCCCATTTAAAGATTGGATTTTGTAAACGACTTAAAAAGATTCGTTCTTTTAAGTGTAATTATTAAAAGTGTGTAAAGTATATTCGCACATACGAGGGAGAAAGATTCACTGACTATGTGAAAATTGTTACCGCTCTTAAGTAAGCGCCAAGAATTGTCTGGGCACCAATCATAAGGGAAGAAGACTAAAAGCTAAAGACGTTGAGCATGTCGCACTATTTGGCAGAAGATCCTTCATAGAATGATATTGGACACTCAGTCATACAAAGCCTACGGGCGACTGGAGTGGGGCCAAAATTCATTTCATAGGAAAAGTAATAGACACCTAGTGTGGTGGGCCAGAGTTTCCAGGTCTTAAATGATCTGAAGGCCAAAGGAAAGGCAGAAAATAAATTGGACACTCAGTCTGCCAAAGCAACTGGAGTGGGCCAGAGTATCCAGATCATATATGATCCGGTTACGCCCTAACCACGGGCAAGAGGTTGTTCACGTGAAGCAACGCCACCTCTAAAGTAGAAGGGGTTGGAGAGGTTGTCCTCAATAGGACTTCAGGGAATGGGATCACTCTAAAATGAGGTGATACATGTCTCAAACTTGGTTTAAGGGACGTTGTTGGTCAAGCTGTTTTGAGACTAGTCCAACATGTCTGTAATAACTAAGAATGATACAATATGTATGTAGCCAAAAGAATGATATATTCGTAATTCGTGCATCTATATCATCATAAATTAAGACACGTTAAATAGAAAGTCATTCAAAAGCTAACGAAGTTGAGATTGTTGCCTTCTGTCGACATAAACCCTCAAAAATAAATGTGAGGTAGGCGAAGAGGCAAAATCACCTTTCCATTCCGTCAAAGGAATAGCAAAAGAAGCACTGCTCCTATAGAACTTAGTCACACCTACATGGGTATTTTGAAGTTTATACAAAATAAAGGGGGGAGACAAGTACTTTGTGACCTTCATTGATGATGGTACAATATATTGCATCCTTTGTGTGTTGAAAAGCAAAGATGAAGTTGTTGAAGCGAATAAGCGCTACAAAGCAGAAGTGAAAAATCAACTAAGCTTACGGATTGAGGAATTTGTAGTGATAGAGGGGGAGAATATGAATCATCGTCCATCAAACGACTGCTTATTACTCACCTCAGTCTAACGATGTTAGCCAAGCACAAAGTCGTACGCCCAAAATATGTGGGGCAAGGCGATCCTTACCGCTAATGCGATTCTTAATAGAACTCCGCATAAAGATAAGGATAACCCTCCGTGTGAAACATGAAAAGGATCCCACATACAAACGTTGTGATGTGGGGTGGCTTGGTGGAAGTTGGAATACCGAAACAGGTAAAGTTGGACCTAAGACTGTAAATTGCATTTCCACTGGATCTGCAAATAACAGTAGTGCTTATCGCCTCTTGGTGTCAAAGAATGATGAATTCTTTGAGGATAACTTTCCTTGAGAAGGAAAAAAGAAGTAATTACTCGAGGTTAACACGAACCCGCGAGGGCCTGACTGTCGAGAATTAGACGTTCTGTATCTACAGGACTCAGAAGTTACTATCTATCCGGAATTTAATATTCCAGATCTACAGAACTCATGGATTCTAGATGTTGAACCGAGACGAAGAAAAGAGGGGACAAAGACTTATTCCATGCCTTCTAGCTTGTATGGTTGAGAACGAACGATGGACAATTAACAAAGAATTGTCATCTCCAAAAGCGCTGCTTTGGAAAGAAGCTAAAGAGAGAAATAGATTGCATCATATAGAATCATACTTGTGTAATGGTTGATCTTCCTCTGGGAAAAGAACCTTTGGATTGTAACAGTGGATACTCAAAAGTGAGTACAAAGTAGATGGATCTACTGACAAGTATAAGGCCTCGGCTACTTGTACATGTGCTTCCCTGTGAATAGCTTAACATCCAGGGCCATTGCAGTCTTGCGTGGCATGGATGTTGAAACAGCCTTCCTAACCGGAGAGTTGGAAGGGGAGAATCAGAGTTGGTTTGCTGGATTGTTGGGCTTCTTTCTGAACTTTCATTTTGGTCCCTGAAATGTTTACATTTTGGTCCTGGAAGTTTCAGATAAAACAGAAATAATGAATCTGACCACAGAAATATTGACTCTGAAATTAGAAAGTCAACAGTTGGAAAACCAACAGTCTGAGAGTGGAAGTTATATTGAAATAAAAGATATGGGTATCACAGATGACATCTTAGGAATTGGATTTCTAAGACATCTAACGGACTGGTCTAACTCCAAACTCAGTTATGAGATAATTGACAGTCTCGTTGAATCCACCAATGGATATGAATCATAGAACTGATTGGAATCATGGTGCACCCATATACAAGGAGCGATATGTGCAGGTCACATGTAGTTCAATGTATTGTACAGACTACAACTAACCTGGTATCAGCCTACAAAGCAAATCAGTTGAATTAAGGTTCATTGATGATTTTAATAAATGATCAATAGAAGGCGTTGAGTTGGATATGACGATATCTGAAATATTCGCTTATCTACGGATTATGGTATTCTGGATGTCCAGCGGTTCTGGAAAAACATAGTGATGCAAACTGGACATCAGATATGAAGAACACCAAAGCCACAAGTAAATGTGTATGGTGGGTCTTGAAAAATCCTCTAAGCAAACTTGCATCGGCCGATTTATGATGGAATCGGAGTTTATCGCTTTATACAAAGCATGAAAGAAGTTGAGTAACTTCACGACTCCATAGAGGACGTTCCTTATTGGGAGAAACTCGTGCCTTCAGCAGTTATACACTGTGGCTAGCCGGTCGGCTTCAGGAAAGACATGGATGACAGCGTCTGGACATATTTGTCAGGATCTGTCGGAGACATAAGACCGTATGGCAGTTGATCATCATGGGTGTCACTTTCTTGATTACTAATCAAATGATATAGCAGGCCATTTTAACTAAGGGACTACCCGGAGATCAAGTGTTCTGCCTGTCTAGGAGAATGAGCTTAAAATCCAAACAATACGAACCTTTGCGGTGGTAACCCAACCATACTGATTGGAGATCCCAAGAATTTGGTTCAATGGGAAAACTAAGCTGCAAAAGGTTCAGTTGAGCGCTTCAGTGGAAGCAAAAGCACTTCGGATGATGATTTCTATAAGGAAACATGAATCCAAAGTTGTTCCCGCGATAGACATTAAAGTGCTACCTGCATTGTGGGTAAAGGTTAAGCTTCCAAACCTTTAACGATCCTCAAACGATTGAGGTTAAGGTTGGGAAAACTTTTAATAATTTCTGACACTTGTGAAGTTGGGTATAGCAGGATAACTTGTAGGAGATCACCTATTTAAGTGCGAGGACAGGCCGCCTCAAATGAACGCACTTAAAAATTCAAGTGTGTCCACGGCCACAACGGACAAAACAATAATAAAAAACGAATAAGGAGAGTTATTGTGTTGGTGTCATTGTATTGGCTTACACTAAACACTGACGGTTCAAGACATCACGTTCACCGCGCAGTAAGTAATTCCGGTGGTATTCAACTAGGGAAGGTTCAAAGCAGAAGCTACCTCTCTTGAGGCAATATTCTTTCGCTGAAAGATTGTTGAAAGTAGGCACCTTGTGTGTGCACCAAAATCTCTTTCAAGAGGGGATTGTTGAAAATTTACCTTTGGTGGGGAGGTGCGTCCACCCATATTTAATGAGTTAAACACTAGGGGTCCGTATGTTGGAGGCCTTGTTTCTTCACACGTGCATAATCTACTAAGTGAGTAGATGACCGTAGGGCTAAGAATCGTCAAATTTCATTGAGAAATGAAAGAGATATTGGTCCACGAAGTTATGTGTTTGAGGCATGGAAATATGGTGTGGGACAAATCTACCACATCGGTGGGAAAAGAAAGAAATTGTTCTCTTTACAAGTCTCAAAATTGGCTAAGGGTTTGGGACCCCAAGGGGTAACCCATGTGTTTGAAGGAGGGATGACCTAAATGTGCTTGGGTTCAAGGCTAAGTCCACACACGCGCTGACGCCGCCTGCCCGTCCGGTCCGGTCACGGGTCATGGGCGTTGGGCTTCTTCTGATATTATCTCTTTGAACCCCAAATTTCTATATATTTACAGTTTGGTCCCTGGAGTTTCTGGAAAGCTGAAATGGGGAACGACGGAAGGCAAAAAGTTTCTGTCTGCCGTTGGAGTTGATTTTTTGGAGCGTTAAAACTCAATGAATCTGCACCTTAACTCCTCCCTAACAGCTCATTTATGTTGCATATTAAATAAGTCATTACTTGGTTGATTAACTCCCTCACTAATGGCCATAAACATCCATTACTTGGCAGTTGAGGAGTCCTTCCCCTTATGCTATTTATTAGAGCCTTTTGGCTCTATTGCAGAGACGAAAATATACAAGATATATACACAGAGACGAACAGAAGAGTAAAATACAGAAATTCAGTCCAGAACGTGAGCAGAAACGTTGGGACAAAACAGAAAACTCTTCCTTCCTTTTCTATTCTTTAGCAAGTCGTTTCGTGTTTGTTTTCTTCGTCAGAATCAACCTATTTGCTTTGTGGTGTTGATTAGTTGTTGTTTTATCTTAGGAGACTATTGCCCGTTAACGTAAAAGCATATATACGGGGCAATCTTGTCTTAAAGACAGAGAGTCATCTCTCAACTCAGCCACAGTTGTAACAATTCAGATTTAGTGTTTCTTGATTTCAGGTTATCAAGATTCAAGACTCAACAAGCTTGCGGCAGTTCTGAACATTGGCTTGTTTATTTATCCTTTCGAACACTTGTAATATTTATTTATTTTCTGTACTGCTTTACATATCCAACATAATTTTGGAAGAAAGGAATACTTATCTCCTTTTGTTTTGGTTGGAAGATAAACGAGACTTTTTATTTCGATAACCTTCTCTTCATTTGTTTCTCTGCCTCCTAAAATAAAAATAAGATATGCGTGCGCTTTATTCTATTCAAACCTCACTTTGTGATATTTCAATAGATATTTGTTATTGTAACCTTCTCTTCATTTGATCTGGAAGTTGAACAAATAAAGCAAAAGGGTAATAAAACTTGGAATATATATTCCGTTTATTGCTGTCCTTTTTCTCGAAAAAAAATAATTGGGAAAAGTATAGGCATATTTTATTTTCTTCCTTATCTTCTTCTCCTCCGATGATGACATAAAGGAAATGCGTATAAAGTACAGTACTTCCACTTTCCCTAAGTTTCCCTTTTTTTTATTCGGTAAAATTAAAAATTTGTCTTTATATTATTTGAATAGGTTATAATTTTATTCTTTATTACACTTTTGATTCATTTATACGTCGGCCATCGATAAATTGATTCAATTTTGCTTTTGTTATTAACAGAGCTCTAGCGTCATGTCAAATTTAAGAAAAAGAGTCCATATTATGGTTCACTTTTTATTATAAATTCAACCTATATTTGGAGTTAAGGGCAAAAATGAGACTTCACTCTGAAGGCGGGATGATATTAATCTAAAGTTTAACAAATGATAAAGTAGATCAATTTTAAATAATTAATAAACAAATGTTACTTTTTTAGTCATTTCCTTTTAAACTTCTCTGCCCTTACTTCCTGCTAAAATCCAAACATAGGAAAGAGGATAATTGAACCTTTGATTGAGAACGGAAATTCGCACAATTGTCCCTATTTTAGGGTGGTATTTAATTTTGCCCCTTAAATTAATGATCTTTAATTTTTGTTTTTTATCTAAAAAATAATCAAAAATATTCTTAAGGTTGTGGGTTCGAATTTAAGCAAAGTCAAATAGAACAAAAAATTCGCAACACAAGATTTCATTAGAAAATCAAAATATGCATACTCGGTCAAAGTTGTATAGAAATTATGTCTTAAGGGGCATAGTTTCTATGTAATTATGCCTCCGAAAATACCTCTGAGGTTGTGGGTTCGAATCCCAGCAGAGTCAAAAAGAAAAAAAATGCAAGGCAAGATTTCATAGAAATTATGCATATTCTGCCAAAGTTATATAGAGATTATCCCTTAAAGGACATAGTTTCTATGTAACTATGTCTGAAGGCAAAGTTCATTGAAAAATTAAGATTATGCCTTGTCATGCTAGTTATATAGAAACTATGCCCCAAGGGGAATAATTAGGGGTGAGCGGGTCCGGATACCCTAACATTTTGAACTACCCGGACCCTACCCGATAAAAGATCGGTTCCTAAATTTACTACCCGGAATCTACCCGTAGCAATCATTACCCGGAGTCCGGGTAGGTTCCCGGGTACCCTGTAAATAAAAAAACACAGATTAAGCAACCGTTTTTTTAGCCTATGAGAATAAAAAAGAGTTCTAAAATAATTTCATCCAGTAATTTTTTAGCCTGCAATCGGAGTTTTTAGTACCATTATAAGAAGTTTTAGAAAACTTAATTCTGTAACCAAAACCTAAAATTGCAAGCCAAATTTGATACTCAATTAATTGAATGTGTTGATTTCAAAATAAATTTGGAAATATCTGAATTAAACTTATTTTCGTGTTCATAAGTTCTTCGATACAAAAGAAAAGCTTTAGTATACTAGTAAATCCCTAAATTTCATTTTCACCGCTACAAATATATACACAAATTTTAAAAATATATTTACATTTCAAATAAAAAAGTAATGCAAATTGAAGATGAGTATCGCCTGAAGTAGAACAGAAGCATATGATATTAAAAAGAAATTGAAGAGTTAGATATGAATCCATATGCATTTTAGGAACGACGTGAACACAATCAAGGGAGAGAAATAAGCAAATGTGAAGCTTCAACGACGAAAGTACCTGAGAGAAAGCTTCAACAACAACGACAATGAAGCTCGGTGGTGTAGCTAAAACGCCATTGTTATTGAGAGAGTTTTGGATGTTTTCTCTTAGGGCACAAATAGCATTCTAGAATAAAGGGGTGAAAACGCTTAAATATTTGCATCTTGGGGTGGAGAAAATCAATGTACAGGCGTGCAACAAACAATTTTGGAGAAAGTTAAAAGTGGTCCAAATGTTTCTCAAAAAAGTAAAAATATTTAATATTTTATAGGTTCCGGGTCCGGGTACCCTGTCTCTATTTACCGGAACCGGACTCGACATTAATCGGTTCCTAATTTTACTATCCGGATTCTACCCGTTATTATAATATATCTACCCGGAACCTACCCGTTAGTGTCGGTTCCGATCGGGTAGCTGGGTACCCTGTACCCGTGCTCACCCCTAGGAATAATCTCTATATAACTTTGGCCGAATATGCATAATTTCTTGCGAATTTTTTTTCTTTTTTTGCCTCTGCTGGAGTTTGAACCCAGAATCTCTGATTTAGTAGATCCCCAAATAAAGAATACTTTAGCCCATAAATTTTCATTAAATAAAAAGTAAAGGCAAAAACTAACGACCAGCGAATTGAGGGGCAAAAGTTAAAGATCAGCCCGTATGAAGGAAATCTATGCAATTGTTTTTATTGAAAACGAGTCAGCCCTATCTCAGAAGGTTCGTTGGCATCATTTTCTTGTTATAGAACATGGGCTTACTAGCATGTTGGGTCGTCATCGTCAACAATTAGAAAGTATGGGCTTCAAATAAAAAGTTCTTGTGCGGATTATTCTTCAAATACACTGGTCATTAATTATGCCTCTCATATATATGGTCTTTAATTTTTGTCCTTATTACTCATTTCATGAAGATTTGTGGATGAAAATATTCATTTTTCACTCAGTGAAAATTTATACTTTTGCATCATAATATCCCACAAGTTATGTCCCGCTCGGCATAACTTACTTATGTCAGGTTGGTTATGAAAGATATTATGACATCCCGACATAAATTGTGTAATATCCCACAAGTTATGCTCGGCTCTGCATAAGTTCAATTTTCTGTATATGTGTTGCTATGAAATACATTATGTCTTTTCTGGCATAAGTTGTGTATCACTTATTTTTTATCTTGTGAAATTGAACTTTGCCCCTCTTGGCATAAGTTATCTAGCGTGTGTTGCTATGAAATACATTATGTCTTTACCGGCATAAGTTGTTATAAGTGTTAACAACTTATGCCGGTAAAGACATAATGTAAAAGATATAAGTAAGTCATGCCTTTTATGTCATAATTTGTGGGTTATTGTGATGCAAAATTATGAATTTATGTCAAGCGAAAAAGCTATGTAAATTTTGGTGTCAGGAATATTTTCATTCTCTTATTTGCGACAAAGTAAGAATAAAAAATTAAAGACCACATATTTGAGGGCCAAAAATTAAAGACCATCCCAAAATAAGACAATTGTGAGAATGATCCTTCAGATAAAAGATTGTTTTTTCTTCGTTTTTTTTTATTTGTTACTTAAGTTATTTTACGTGGCACTCTTTACTTATTACCCAATTTATTTTTAAAAAATGATATCTTTCTAAAATCAAAGTAATTTTACTTAGATTTTCTTATTTTTACACGTAATAAGTAATAACATACGTTTATAGTAACACAAAAATGTCAAGACAAATTTAATACCATAAGTTTCAATTTCCCCCTAAATTTCATATCAAGTTAAACACCTCCACAAACTAGCACTAGTTAACAAAATGTAGGGGACAACTTAACTAGCTTTAACCAGAGGTTGACTTACGTTGTCCCAATCAAAGTCGTGGACCCCGCTTCATCAATTGCTTTTACTAAATATGTTTATTTAGGTTGTAAATAAAGAAAACATACTTTGCTGGTGAAGAATTGCATCTCCTTTGATATCAAATGTCTCTGTTACAATACTACATGCCAACAAGGCTTGAATCGCGGAGAGAGTTCTAATAATGTATTTGAATTGAGTTTACTTAGCTTGAGTTGTGTTTTAATTATCCTATTTAAATGTTAATACCGTTTACGAAAAAGTTTGGATACACGGTACACCACTAACTTTACTCTAATGTTGGAATCGAAATAATAATGCAGGATGCGAAAGTTAATAATTAAAAATTTTGATCTACGATAAATCAGACAATAAAAATAAATATACTAAAAGAGGCATAAGACTTTAATATAGTTTGGTCAGGTTAAGTACAACATCAATTCTACTGTTTGGGCATAGTAAGTATGGATGTAAGCAAAGGGATTTTGATCATTAGATACTCGAGAACACACTAATTAAGCATAATGTGGATGATTAGCTTTTAAAATTAAAGTTTTAATTTCATAACACTGGGTAATGTAGCAACGTGCACTTTTTTTGTTTGTTTGTGTAAAACAGGAGTAACAATTTTGTGAATGAAACCAATGGCACTTAGGAGTTAGGACAACATTAATTAACAGTGCGACAATTGGATTATCAAAGTAAACTAACTATGAAAAACATATAAGAATGACCTTTTTTAAAACAGTTAAAAATCAGACATACAGTATAACCTCGATAAATGAATGTTCGATAAATGAATAACCTCGTCAAATGAATAATTTTCTCCGGTCCTGACTTGGGTAAAGGGGCTAAATGAATAACCTCGCTAAATGCATTAACAAATAAAAAAATTTGCAAATGAATAATCACTAAATTCCATAAAAAATATGCATATATAATAAACGAAAATATTTCATCCAATCAACAATGTTCATATAAGAAGTCATTTCTTCTCAAAAAATGCATCTAAAGTTGTTTGTTTTTTTCTTCCACTAAAATGCATTTCATCCTTAATTTTTTGTAATGCATGCACAACTTCTGGAATATTTTCCTTGTGTTGTAGCAAGTAATTTTGTATGGTGACTACTGCTTGAAAGGCCTCTTTTGATGACACATTTGGTATGACGCTACTATCATCTGGTTCAGGATCATTCTCATCATTTAGTACGGACTCAATAAATTCTTCGTCTGTAGGCAATTCCATAACTGCATCATTCTCGTTAGGATAGTCAAAATATGTTCGACATCCATTACATTTCTATAGCGTAATTATAAATGACATCAGTTATTCCTTGGATATCTTCTTCTAATTGACCAACTTCTACTTCAGGAACATCAATTTCTTCAGACCGAATCTTGCAATGCCATAAACAATTTGCAATTTTTTTTGTCGTCACATCAAATCTCCAAGCCATGGTAGAAAAATTAATAGCATCCAAAATGTTAATCTTTTCAAGATTTGGTGAGCCAACTCCAAGGCTCTGCAAGCTGCTAGAATAAAAACGACGCCGATAATGAACTTTGAATGCTCGAATAATCTCAGCATCACATGGTTGAATTTTAGACGTTGTGTTAGGGGGCAAGAAAAATAACTCTACATTTCTCAAGCCTTCAAAAACCTTTGGATGAGCTGGGCAATTGTCTACTAACAAGAGAACCTTTCTGTCATTCATTCTCTTGTCAAACCAACGACAAAATTCTTGAAAAAGCAAACCAGTCATCCAAGCTTTCTTGTTGAATCGGTACTCGCAACTAAGATTGTTCATGTTCACATTTTTAAAGCATCTAGGTTTTGCATACTTACCAATAACCCAAAGGGATACTTTGTCGGATCCATCACCATTACAGCATACAACAACAATGATTCTCTCCTTGTCTTTCTTCCGTCCTTCAAGTTGCTTCGTGGCAAGTGAATGGTCAGCTTCCAATCGGTAAAATAATTCAGTTTCATCCATATTATAAATATCTTTCAACGGAAATTGGTCTAATACTTTGTAGTGCAAGTTAAGTATATTTTCTTAGACTCTAAGTATTTTATACATACAATCTTATTAGTACATGAATGTTAGTACACTGTACTTAGTCCACACGTATAGTGCATGTATTCCTAATCTAGAGTCTAAAGAAAATGAATGTAATTAAATTTTTCATAAGAATTTTGACCATTACCCTCTAGGTACATTTATACATTAAATGTAAAAATATTAATCATAAGAAAAAAATAGAAAAAAATGTAAAAATACTATCTAAATTAATAATATATTCATTTATCGATAAATAAATATATTCATTTATCGAGGTTATATTGTATTCTCCCTTCCATAGAAGGAAAAGTCCCCTTTTAAAAAAAAAAAACTTATGACTCTCTTTTAACTAGATGGCTTGGACGGGCCCAACACTTTGCATTAATTTGTGTATTTTATTTGGATAAATATTATACTAAATGTCAAATGCAATGTACTCCTTTCGTTCATTTTTACGTGTCACGTTTCGCTCGTCGAAAGTCAATTTGACTAATTTTCAAAATTAATTTAAATTAGATTAATTTAATATTTTAAAATTAAAATTTAGATATTTTAAAACTATATAAAAAATAGTATAAGTATAAATTCTTCTCATACTAATATGATGAAAATATACATCTTAAAATATTGATCATAGTCACGGACTCAACATTTTACATTAGATATTTTATTTGAAATATCTTCAATTCTTTTTTTAAAAGAATTAGATCAATGTATAACTAAGTCTGTTTTGAAATACTTTTTTTAAAAAGTGAAAATTTTGTATGAACAAATGGAGATCTTAGTAGCTGATTAATTAGTATAATGCATTTCATTGAAAAGTATTTATGTATATAATTTTGGAACATTAATAGTGAAAACTGTAAGTTCGTCACGTGCATTCCTAGTAGTTGTTTAAGAGTAATACCAAACTGTAAGTTCGTCACGTGCAAGTATAAGGTGGGTATAGGAATAAGAACAACTCAAGTATGGGTATATCAAACTATAGATGAGATGATAAAAAAAACCTGATTTTCAAATCTAAAATGCCACAAAGCACATATGTCGATCTCACCTACTTTAACTCACTTTTTTTTTATATCCAACTTCCCGGCATACGCTAGACTATTCCTGGAGATCTCGGCTCCTCAGCACTACTACCAGTAAATCACGGGATGTGCCTAAATGACCAGGGTTCGAACCCACGCTGCAGGCCTCCAGCTGGATTTTAAGTTCTCATCCTTTGTCATTCAGCTATGCCCGGGGGACTAACTTACATTTCTATTTGTATTGGGGTGGGGCGGAAGAAGGGATATATCTCACTACTAAAGGATTTTTATTTTTCCCCTAAAAATATTCAGTGGTTATTTTTCACTAAATGTCGGTGGAAAAAATTTAAATAATAGTGTTTTCACACGAAAAAATTAAAAATTTCTCAGTGTTTCAATGAAAACCCAGTGAGTTGGTATGGTAGGAATGAAGTGGTAAAATCATGTTTTATAACATAAATTTCTCATTAAATATTGGTAAAAAAACCCTCTATTTTTAACAGTGTATGTTGACACATGCGTATTCAAAATTTAAACATTATGAATTTAACTTCAAGATTGTACCACAAAATATTTAATTTTTGGATTTAAAATCTGTTATTTATACTTATTGTGTAGATTTTAAAAATATTTCTATAAGATATCTATACGATATATACTAGATCTCCTGTATGTTGATGTGGGTGTGGTGGGTCAATATGTAGGTAGGAAGGAATCTTAAGCATATAGTACTCCAAAGAACACTGTAGAAGGAGAAGGTAATGTAGAGCCTTGGGAATTGACCATCCAAGGTGCGTACTTTAAAAAAAACAGTTTGGTGCACTAAGTTTATGTTATGCACGGGGTTCGGAGAATGGTCGGACCATAAGAGTCTATTGTATGTAATCTTACTTTGTATTTCTACAAAAGACTATTTTTATGACTTGAACCTGTGACCTCCTGATCACATGGTATCTGTTGGAAATTAGCCTGTGGAGTTGCGACCGACCAACTTTAACGGCTTAAACACTAGTGTTACGCATATTGGAGAATCCGGTTCTTCACACATGCATGATCTACTAAGTACGTAGATAACCGTAGGGCCAAGAATCGTCGAATTTCATTGAGAAATGAAAGAGATATTGGTTCACGAAGTAAGGTGTTTGAAGCATGGAAAAGTGTGGTGTGTGATCAATTCTCCCTCATCGGTAGAGGAAGAAAGAATTGTTGTGTATATAAGACTCGAAATTGGTTTGGGGTTTGGGACCCCAAGGGGTATCCCATGTGTTGAGAGGAGGAGGACCTAGATGTGCGCTCGGCGAAAGCCCACACGCCGCTGCCGCACGCCTCGTCCGGCCACGCTCACTGGCCGTGGGATCTTCTCGATATTATCTTTTTGGGTCGAGAACTTTGCCGTAAATGCTTTGATCCCAGAAGTTTTAGATGTACGCTTTGGACTGTAATTCTTTCAGATGTACGCTTTGGTCCCTGAAGTTTCAAGATGTACGCTTTGGTCCTGAAGTTTCGAGAAAGTCGAATTTGGGCAATGTAAGCGAACGTCCAAAGACTCAATTCAACCATTTATTTTGGCTGAATTACTCCTCCTATAATGGCCAATCCGTTGGTCTTTCTCACCATTTATGTTGGTGGCTTTACTACCTCAATAATGGTCATTATTTGGCCAATAATGGATGTTATGGAGGCAGTCAAATAGCCCCTCCCTCACCTATATAAACACCCCTTGCACCATTGTTGAGCAACACTTGATACACACGAAAATACACAAGCAGAAAAACAGTTTCTTCCTACAACTTTCAAGCATCATTTCGTTACTCAATATTCTTCACGGTAGCTCTTGAGTTTCCTTTGCTCAATTGTACCATTGTTGTTTTATCTTGGGAGACGAATTGTCCAGGACGTATAAAGGATACATACGGGGCAATATTGTCTTAAGGACAGAGTGCCACACTCGACTCAGCAAAAACAGTTTTCAGTTTTCTTCTTCAACAAAATTGTAATTTCAGTTTTGTTGTTCTATTGTAATTTTCAGTTCTTGAATTGCTTTGCAGTCACTTGTAATTTCCGTTTCCTGCAATCCTTTGTAAGCCAACAGTATCAACTTTATCAGTTATTTCAAGATTTTACTTCTGTGCAAAGTAATGCAACACGAGGACTTCCAAGGAGGTCCCCCATTGAAGGTGCACACTTTCAATGAAGATAAAACGATTTTCTGCCCTATTGGATAGAGCATTCATTTTCCAGTCCCATACTTCCACTATACCTTTTTCACAATTTTGTGCAGCCACTTCTGTTGGGTTACAAGGATTTGCAAGAAACGGAAATTACAAGTAACTGCTTATGTAAGAATTGAAATTACAATTCAACTAGAAAACTGAAAATTACAATATAACAACAAAACTGAAATTACAATATTTGTTGAACAAGAAGACCGGAAACTGCTTTGATTTTTGCTGAGTCGAGTGTGGCACTCTGTCCTTAAGACAATATTGCCCCGTATGTATCCTTTATACGTCCCGGACAATTCGTCTCCCAAGATAAAACAGCAATGGAACAATTGAGCAAAGGAAACTCAAGAGCTACCGTGAAGAATATTGAATAATGAAATGATGCTTGGAAGTTATAGGAAGAACTGATTTTCTGATTGTATATTTTCGTGTATATCAAGTGTATTTTTCTGTACCTCAACAATGGTGTAAGGAGTGTTTATATAGGTGAGAGATGGTTGTTTAACTGCCCCCATAACAGCCATTATTGGCCAAATAATGGCCATTATGGAGGTAGTAAAGCCACCAAAATAAATGGTGAAAGACCAACGGATTTGGCCATTATAGGAGGAGTAATTCAGCCAAAATAAATGGCTGAATTGAGGCCGGACGTTGTTCTCGTCACAAATTCTAAATTTCTGAAACTTCAGGGACCAAAGCTACATCTTGAAACTTCAGTGGACCGAATCGTACATCTGAAAGAATTCTCGTCCAAATCAGACATCTGAAGCTTCGGGATCAAACTGCATTTCGAAAAGTTCTCTGCCCAAAAGATAATATCGACGACCCACGGCAGTGAGCCCTAACCCTGAATCGACGGCAAGGCGGCGGCGGCAAGGGCTGTGGTCTTTCCTCGAATCAAGCACATCTAGGTCCTCCCTCCTTTAAACACATGGGATACCCCTTGGGGTCCTAAACCCCAAACCAATTTCGAGTCTTATATACACAACAATTCTTTCTTCCTCTACCGATGAGGGAGAATTGAACACAACACCACACTTTCCATGCTTCAAACACCTCACTTCGTGGACCAATATCTCTTTCATTTCTCAATGAAATTTGACGATTCTTGGCCCTACGGTTATCTACGTACTTAGTAGATCATGCATGTGTGAAGAACCGAATTCTCCAACATACATAACACTAGTGTTTAAGCCGTTAAAGTTGGTCGGTCGCAACTCCCGCCAAAGGCAAATTTCCAACAACTTCTACTGCCGATTCCTTATCTGTTTATATCATTGGTTCAGTCGCATTATGATGATACCACCAAAAGGAGATGATGTTCTTCGGTATGAAAAAAATACTTAGTAAGAAATGTTTCCTCCGAACGGGTCCTATACTCGAATTAGTCGAATTTCAATGTGAGTACAAGATATTGGATGAGAAACTAAAAAGAAATCACATTTAGATGGATCAAAGTGAATTAAATAATTATACATAAATTAGTTATTCAAAATTTAGTAATTCATGTATTAATTATCTCATCTTTCATCTCGCATAAATTAATACATAAATTAGCTCATAACTTATACATGTTTTGTTTATATAGAATTGTAAAATGATAATCAAATACCATAGTTGATATGTTGAATTTTATACAAAGTACTCAATAACTAATAAGCTGCCAGATAGGATAGTTTTGTTAGTTTTAATATATGAATAACCATCTTCGTGATAATAAGCAACTAAATGACCCCTAACTGCTTATAATAGCCTGTCGATCAGTTTATAAAGTATTTTTGTCTACAAATAACTGCTTATTTTTTGTTAATAAAATTAATTTCAAAACTTGATACTTATAAATTACGTAAATTTGGTCATAGAAATCAAATGTTTTTCATTTATTTAGTGAAAAAAGTGATACAGAAAAAAAGTGAAAACAAATTTTGAGGTATTTTCAAGTTATATTTAAAAAAATTATGGCCAAACGCTGATTTTTAAATAAAAAAAAATTAATTTTCATGGCCAAACGACTCCTACTTTCAATCTGTTAAAGCCAAAGTGAGCTCATGAGTTTTCTTCCTTGGCCACATCTCCCATCCTACCTAATATTACATAATATTAGGTAATATCAACAAATAGGTAATATTAGACGAGGGACGGATTTAAAATTTAAGTGAAATTAGAGTACTACTAGACCACTATGCTTTCGTGGTCATGGACATATGAACTTAGGATAAATGCATGTATTTTTTAATAATAAAATTTTAAAAAATATAGGAGTATATATAATAAGAACAAGGTGCCTCGTTACCCATCGAAAAACTGTTCCCCCACCCCCACCCCCAACCCACCCCCACCCCCAACCCACCCCAAGCCACATTTCAAATCACTAGAGCAGAGTACCTGTAACATTGTACTCTCTGAATCCCAATTTAGCGTTTGAGTGGGCACAAAATTTAACTTGTGGTCTAAAATAAGTCTTAGACATTTGTGTGATATAATTATTTGATTAAAAATTAAAAAAATAAAGTTAAAAGTTAAATATTGACATTATATCTTGTCTATATCCTGTTATCCTTGTCAAGCCAAACAATATATACTTGCCAAAATCCAGAATATGTTTCTGGCATATTATTGGAGTTTGTGACGGAGCTAGTAAGGGCCGAGGGCTCATTCGAAACCCATTCGGTGAAATTTTTTACTGCATATACAAGATTAAAATTATTTTTTATGTATATCTAGTAGACGTTGAACTCCCTTAGCTTCTTCGTATGTTTATTTATTTATATTTTTAAACCCTCTGGATAAAAAAAAAATTGGCACCACCACTGATTGGAGTACTGTTGAAAATGAAGAATATATATAACATGCTTTTGCCACCACGTTTGGAGAAACCCTACATCCAGCAGCTGCCAAATGCAACTAAAAACACAAAATAATACTAACTAATTTATATAAAGTGGCTTTGCTAATGGGGATTGTTCAGAAAGGTGAACCAGTTGTTTCTTATATACAAAGGAACTATGCACAAATTGATCTATATTCTGGAGAATTATGTAGTAATAAAAAACATCAGGGTCTTCTTGTATCTTACTTCACTTTAAGATAGCGACGGAGTTAGAATTTGGAGTTCTTAGGTTTGAATTTTAGAAAATGCAGTTTACTAATCTTGATAAATTATGTGTACATATTTAAATAGATTAAAAATATATAGAGAGAGTTTAAGCTAAAACTGCTAAGTATAGTCGAAACTATCGGCGCATTTCTAGCTCTGCCCCTGCTTTAAGACATCTATAATTAATTTCAGCATAGATAATTTAATCAATAATTTACTAAAACTTGAAACTAATGAAGGTCGTTTTGGGAGATTTTTTTGGTAATAAATATAGCTTGTGAATATGAAAAAAAAAATTAAGAAATGGATAAAATGACCCAAGACGTTTATAACCTCTATAAGTAAACCTTACATATCCCAGCGGAGCTCCAACCTGAAGAAAAAAGGAAGATATTTTGTTGGAATATTAATGTCTAATCAATCACATAACAGAGGGAAGATCTTACAGGATTGATGTGACGTGGACAGACCACTGTCCTAAAAGATGATTTTGCCTAGCCTCGATGCAAGCTGTCTCTGGCGGCCGTCCTCCAGGATTAACACAACGCCGATCGAAGTGTGTACTCACAAAGATCGGATGGAGTAACCGAAATCCTTTTACTTAAAACAAAAATAATTTTTTTCTCTTTTTCAATCAGTTTGCTAAAGCCTCCTTTTATAGATGAAAGCAAGATGTGAACACATTAATTCGAACCAATCAGTTTTGAAAACCCAAAAGTCTTTCGTATATACCAAAGTTTGTTTTGCATAGAAACTAAGCACAATCATTTTTGAAAACTGAAAAGTATTTCGTAAATACCAAAACGAAACAAATAGTAAAAAAAAATATTGTACAAATAAAACTTTGTTTCTTCACAAACTTTCAAAACTTTGAAGCTAGTTTCCAACAATCTCCACAAGATTCAAAGTTTAAAAATCATTTTAGAAGTTTGAGCAAAAATTAAGGTTCTGTGCATAAGTGCTAATGTCTTGCAACTTGAATTAACACATAGTGTCACCAAACTAAGACCCACATCCCATCGAGTGATTTGCATCTTGAACTCAATGGGAAGTTTGTGAGCCCGTTGTATGGGACACGCATGTCACTCAACAAATTTAGTTACTCCGCGAATAATAGTTGGCGCCTTATACTGGTCATACGCCTCATGCCCGGATGCTCATAGGTGCTCTAGGGAGATGACCTCGTTTCTCCCATAGAAAGCGTCCAAACTTCCACACCTAAGTAGGTGTATCTCATCAAGTGTGTGCTACCTCACACCACCACACATGTGGATATGGGTCCATTAAGAGCCAAATTGTCCATCCTTCACACATTGGTAGCAAGAACTACATACACAATTACAGGGATGGAAACACAGTAGTGCTCCTGAATTATCACCCATGTTACCCTTTGAACTTTACAAAGCAAAGTAGGGATCCATGAGCACAATTCACTCAATGGGTCTCAATCCCATCCCCTTAGATGATTCCAAAACCATCTTTTTACAAAGGCCTTTTGTTAACGAATCCGCAAGATTCTTTTCAAACTTTACATAGTCCAGTGAAATCACTCCACTCGCCAACAACTCTTTGACAACCTTATGTCTCAACTGAATGTGTATCTTCTTTCCATTGTATGCACTATTCTTTGCAACTCCAATGACAGCTTGAGAATCACAATGCATCGCAATTGACGGAGTTGGCTTCCTCCACAATGGAATATTTGATAGTAGATTTCTCAACCATTCTGCCTCACATCCTGCCAATGCAAGGGGAAAATAAATACATAAACTAATTTTTCATCCAACACATATTCCTCAGTCAAGAAAGTAGTTATAAAATCTAGACCAAAATCAAATTCTTTTCTTTCCCTTTTACTCCTTCTAGGTTCAACTCATAAATCAACTAAGGGAGTAGGAGTATCACTAGCGGGTAATGCAATATCATTCACATTTGAATTAACATCCACATGACATTCATTTTTCATAGGAAATACATGCTCAAATAATTCAACGTCTCTAGATTCAATAATATTTCCACATGCATATGATCCATTCGTATTCTTAGTAAGAAAATGATATGCAGCACTATGATATGCATAACCAATAAAAATGGAATCAATAGTTTTTGGTCCAATCTTATCACGTTTAAAACTAGGTACACCAACTTTAGCAAGACACCCCCACACTTTCAAAAATTTCAGATTAGGCGCACGTCCTTTCAAATTTCATATGGAGTCTTATCAAGCTTCTTATGAGGTACTTTGTTTAACACATGACATGCTGACAGTATAGCCTCCCCCCACATGTTATAAGGAAGTCCCGAACTAATCAACATAGCATTCATCATATTTTTCAGAGTTCGGTTTTTCCTTTCAACTATTTCGTTTTGCTCAGGGGTGTAAGGGGCAGTAAATTCATGTATTATTCCATTTTCCTCACATAGTTTCTTAAGGTTAGTAGGATCATACTCACCATCCCGATCACTTCTAAGTCTTTTAATCTTTTGATTAAGTTGGTTTTCTACCTCAGCTTTGTAAATTATAAACATGTCCTCAACTTCATCTTTAGACCTAAGGAGATACACTATAGTGTAACGGGAACAATCATCAAGAAAGGTTATGTAATATCTTTTTCCGCCTCTACTAGCATGGTTTCTGAAATCTCCTAAATCACTATGTACCAATTCAAGCAAGTCAGATTGTCTTTCAATAGACGAGGAAGGTTTCTTGGCATACTTGGCCTCAACACACATTCACATTTAGTGAATTCAAAATTGGATAAATTAGAAATTAAGTTTAGATTTTTAAGTCGTTTAATCGATGCAACATTCACATGTCCAAGTCTAGCATGCCACAGGTCAAGAGACTCATCGATGTAAGCAGAAGAGGTACTAGCGGATTTATTCATGTTTTCGGAAACAACGTCAAGAACAAATAACCCCCATTACAGAAACCATTTCCCACAAATTCCCCATTTCTAGTTAACACAAGTCGATTAGAGTCAAAGGTCAATTTCAATCAAGCCTTCATAAGAAAACAACCAGAAATAAAGTTCTTACGCATTTCAGTCACATGCAAAAAATCAGTAAGAGTAAGAAATTTTCTAGAAGTAAGTTTTAAAAAAATGCTCCCTTTTCCGAGCACGTTGGCAGAGGCCGAATTGCCCATGAACACGTTCTCTCCGTCAACTTTCTCATAAGTTTGAAAGAAACTGCGGTTGGAGCAGATGCGTCTAGTAGCACATGTGTCCACGATCGATTCAACAGCGTTTCCGACCAGAGTTGTCTCGGAAACCACAACAACAATGTTATCTGCTTCCACTATGTTGGCCTCCTTTTCAATTAGAACAATTGCAAGAGTAACATCACAGATTTTAAGTCTTATCACAAAATGTTTAGAACCAGCATCATCATTACCATATTTCCTTTCAAGTGCATCCCAAATTTCTCTAGCAGTAAAGTATTTCATGTAAATATCAAGCAAGGCATTGGTCATGTAATGCAGAAACATACCTTTGCAAATCCTATCATCATTATTAAATTTAGCAGTATATTCTATAGCTGGCCAGTGGGTCGGGCTAGGGTTTGGCGGGCCGGGTTTGATGCGGTCGGGTCGAGGCGGGATCGGGTTTGGCGGGATTTTCCGAAGTCCCGTCCCGATCCTGATCCCGTCGGTGGAGGGATCGGGATCGGGTTCCGGCGGTTTTTCCTTTTTTTTTTTTTTAATAACATATGTATAAAAAAAACTCAATAATTAAACAAGACAAGATAGTGTAATAAAAACATCACAATGTTGTTTTTGTGCCTCTTATATTATTTAATAGACATATGATTTTTTATAATACAAATACAATTGTCGAAATTGCAACTTTGTGGTGTTGTGCAAAAGTTGCAAATTACATAATAAAATTGCAATTAAAAAAATTACATTCTGAAAAAAATATGTTATAATTTCTTGATAATTTCCTGTGGTTCTTCGATTGGAATTGGTATTTGTTGGTCAAATTGATCCACGTCGCTTCCACCACCTTCGGATAAGATTTCGTTGTAGTTTTCGTCTTCTTCTTCGTTGATCACGGTTAACCGCACCTTCTCCGCTCCGCTTGTATCCAATCTCTGAATAATACTGCAATTTCCAAGCTGTTTCCGGCTAATGAATGTCTGTGGTCTCCTTTTTGATATCTGCCGGCAGAAAAAGCACTTTCAGACGCAGTTGATGACACTTGAATGTTCAAAACATCTCGGGCCATTATTGAAAGTGTCGAAAAGGTCTTCTCATTCCCCCCTAGTATTTCAGCAAGTCTTCACGTCCTTCTTCATTGAGAACGTCTTGGTACGGTACAGAACCGTGCAAAACAATAATATCAAACTCGCTAATTTGGTTAGTAGCGGTACGGCCACACATTTTATTTATGAGGCCTTCAATACTAGCCGCAGAAACAGCACGTCTTTTGTGAGATTGTGTTGAAGATGAAGAAGATGGTATGGAAGCCGGTAGGTTACTAGCACTTTCTTGTTGGTAAAATGTATATATTTTTTTGCATTGGTCTTCTACGCTAGACACACTTCGTCTTTAGTTTGTTCAATAGGTGATGAGTGATTTGGATTTTTTGAACTTTGAGGTGGTAGTACTGTTATACAATCATAAATAGTTTCAATAAGTGATTTAGTACCGTCTATTTTAATAGTCGGATTTAATACAACACCAATAATATAAATAGTGGGAATAGGAATAGAATATTTTTTTATTTTGATAAACATTTTTTTAATAGCTGCAATATAAGCTGGTTTTTCCATATATTCACTAAGTAATAAAAATATTAGAGTTATATAAAACAACATAGTTGAAATAATAGGATAACATATACCGAAAAATTCTTTTGTTGCTTGAAAAAATTTCTCTAAAAATACAATAAGTTCAGAAATTTTTATCCAATCACTATCTACAACCATAGCAGCTGCATTTTGATTATGAGAGTTAAAAAATAAAGTTATAGGTTTTCTATAGTCATAAGCAGCAAGTAGTTGCTCATGTAAAGAAATCCACCTGATGGATACTTCTTCTGCAATTTTTCTATAAGGTAGTCCACAATTGTGACAAGTTTTTTTATATTCTTTTCTTCGTTGTACTCTATTACTTTTAAAAATAAAGTTTATAGCAAATTGTATTTTACTAAGAATGTCTTGAAAAGGTGATAGACCATCCTTTACAATTAAGTTATATATATGGCACGCGCATTTTATATGAAAATGATCTGAAAAAGACGGAGTTAAACTATTTTTAAAAATTATAATAGCGTAATTGTTAGAAGACGCGTTATCTAATGTAATAGTCATAATTTTATCAGTTATTCCGTAATAATCGCACACTTGATAAATATTTTCTGCAATAAAAGTACCAGTGTGCCTATCATCTATATATCTATACGCTAAGATACGTTTTTGCATAGACCATTTATAATATATCCAATGACAAGTTATCGTTAAATAATCATGGTCATTAGTACTACGACCTATATATCAGACGTGATAGATACTTTGCCATTAAAATGATATAATGAATAACGTGAATATTGTTGATATTCATGTGCGAATTTAAATACATCTCTCTTAACAGTTGATCTAGAAAAACCGTTAAAAGCAGAATTATATATATCTCTAATGTAATGAATAAAACCGGGAGATGAAGGAAATGAAAAGGGCAAACCCTCCACAGCAACTAATTTTGATATTTCTTCCCTATCTCTATGTTTATTGTATTTAGAGCCTACAATTCCCCCCGTCATAGGATTAATTTGACCCTGTACTTGGTCTGGGACAGTATCAATATGTGAACCTTGTCCCAATGGAGCGAGCGTTTGCGCATCCGGTTTTGAAGCTTGGTATTGGGCATACATAGCTGGATGAGCCTTACTACGTGTCTCATTAAACCCCCCGTCACACCGTGACCTTTTCCAATTTTAAATTTTAAAACATCTTTACAAATTTTACATCTAGCTACTTGATTCTCTACGTCCCTATCAAAAAATATCCATGCATCTGATTTTAATGGTAGTTTTGCTGGACCTTATCTCATACTAAGGGGAATACGAGGCATTTCAGTTGAAGGTGCACTAGTGGGTGTGTTGTCATCAACATTAGTAGGTGTATCATCTAGATTATCGTCTAAATTAAAGTCTTCTTGAGTTCCAGAAAATAGCTTATTGTCTAAATCTAATGGTATTGTAGGAAAATGTTCAGTATCAACAAAATCATCCTGTGTAGGAATAGGATGACTAGAAGAATTACCCTTGCCCTTGTTGCCCCTACTAGAAGAAGCACCCTTACCCTTAAACATACCTCTTAATCCTTCTATTTTAATTATGATAATAAATAATTAAAGATAATAAAATTAAGTGCGCTAAATAAAATAAACAGACAATAATAATTTAATGAAGGAACGAATGTACCAAACGCCGACGTAACGTCGACGTGTAATCGAGAGGTTGAAAATTGAAACTTTGATCGATGGAAGATCCTCAAGCTAGTTGCCAACTTCACTCCCAATTCCCAAATGAATAAATAAAATTGAATATTTAGTAAACAATATAGACTTGTAGAGAGATAGATTGAGAGATTAGAGAGATTGTAGGAAGATTTGTGAGAAAGATGAAGAGAGAATGAGTTATTTATAGATGGAAAATTGGGTTAAATTGTAAATATAATAACTTATGGGTTAAAAATAAATTATAAGGGGTAGGGGGAGGCCAAAAATGGCCATTGCACAACGACCAAAAATATAAAATGGTCGTTGGTGCAATAATATTTTTGCAAATGGGGGGTTACGGTCGGGATCGGGGCGGGCTCGAGATCGGGTCGAGATTGGCGGGACTGGGGCGGGCCGGGACGGGTCGGGACGAGACATTGTCATGTCCCGGTTCGAGTCCCGCTACCGATTTTTTTTTACTACTCTGGTTCGGGGCGGGACCGGGCCGTCCCGGCCCACTAGCCAGCTATAGTATATTATGTCTTATCCGGTTCAGTTTTAGGGGCATCACAGTCATCAAGCATATAA
Source organism: Anisodus acutangulus (assembly GCA_029783415.1). NCBI lineage: Eukaryota > Viridiplantae > Streptophyta > Magnoliopsida > Solanales > Solanaceae > Anisodus > Anisodus acutangulus. Next base: position 44,521,563 of record CM056495.1, on the reverse strand, counting down.
CCCACATCAATCTGATCTAAATAGAATCTTATACTAATAGCCCATCGCTTATAATTTTTACCATCCAGAGCTTCGACTTTAGACATATCAGGAATAAGTTTTGACACCATAATTGAATTATACAAAATCGTCTTTTAGAATGTTGGAATATTAATGTATAATCAATCACAGAACAGAGGGAAAATCTTACAGGATTGTTGTGCCGTGGACAGACCACTGTCCTAAAAGACGATTTCGCCTAGCCTCGGTGCAAGTTGTCTCTGTTGGAAATTTGCCTTTGGTGGGAGTTGCGTCCACCCATATTTAATGACTTAAACACTAGGGTTCCGCATGTTGGAGACTTTGATTCTTCACACGTGCATAATCTACTAAGTGAGAAGATGACCATAGGGCCAAGGATCGTCAAATTTCGTTGAGAAATGAAAGAGATATTGATCCACGAAGTGAGGTGTTTGAAGCATGAAGATATGGTATAGACCAATTCTCCCTCATCGGTGGGGGATTGAAGATTTATTTAGTTTTATAAGTCTCAAAATTGGCTAAGGGTTTGGGACCCCAAGGGGTAACCCATGTGTTTGAAGGGGGAAGGACCTAGATGTGCTTTGGTTTGAGGCTAAGTCCACACGCGCGCCGCCACCGCCCGTCCCGTCCGGGCTCGGGTCTCGGGTCGTGGGCTTTGGGCTTCTTCTGATATTATCTTTTTGGAACCAAATTGCTTTATATTTACAGTTTGATCCATGAAGTTTCAGATAAGATAAAATTGGACAGAGAACTTGTGCTTTTTTCTGTGGTTTTGGAACGTTAACCCTCCATTAATCTGCACATCAATTCAGTCATTACTTGGCTGAATAACTCCTCACTAAAGCTCCAATACGTTGCACATTAATTCAGTCATTTATTTGGATGAATTACCCCTCACTAATTGCCATTACATGGTCATTAACAACAATTTGTTGGGCAGTTGACAAGTCCCCTCCATGCACTATATATATTGAAGCCTTTGGCTCAATTATTGAGACAGCATAAAAATGAAAAACCAGAAATCTTCCTACTACTTTCCAACATCATTTCATTACACTAACATCTTCAAAGTAACACTTGCGTTTTCTTTGCTCATTTGTTGAGTTGATGTTTTATCTTGGGAGACTATTGTCAAGAACGTAAAAGGATATATACGGGACAATCTTGTCTTAAAGACAGAGTGTCATCACTCGATCCATCAAATCAAAGTGCTTGTAATCTTAGTTTCTTGTTCCAGTTTATTGAAATTTCAGTTTGTTGTAATTTCATTTTGTTGTAATACCTAGCAGTTACTTATTTCCGTTTCCTGCAATCAACAATCGCCGGCGGCCGTCCTCTAGGATTAAAACAAGGCTGATCGAAGTGTGCACTCACAAAGATCGGATGGAGTAACCGAAATCCTTTTACTCAAAACAAAAACATTTTTTTCTCTTTTTCAATCAGTTTGCTAAAGCCTCCTTTTATAGATGAAAGCAAGGTGTGAACACCTTAATTCAATCCTGGAAATTCGAACCAATCAGTTTTGAAAATCCAAAAGTCTTTCGTAAATACCAAAGTTTATTTTTTATAGAAACTAAGCACAATCAGTTTTGAAAACTGAAAAGTATTTTGTAAATACCAAAACGAAACAAATAGTGGAAAACTTTCTTGAACAAATAAAACTTTGTTTCTTCACAAACTTTCAAAACTTTGAAGCTAGTTTCCAACAACTTTTAAACTACAATATAAAATAAATGAGTAACTTTGGGTTTTCTTTTCTCGAAGTATTTTAATACGTGGAGTCTACTGATTCATGCTTGGAATCCATCAAAGGTAACAGCAACAACGACAATGTATCCAGTGTAATTTCACAACTATGGGTGTACATGGATCAGATTGGTTCGGGTTATTCAAATACCAAACCAAACCATTTGTGTCGGGTTTTAAGTCTATAAATCAAACCAAACCGACAAAAGTCGAATTTTTCAATCTCGCTTTTTTCAAATTTTTTAATTTCTTATATGATTCGATGTAAAGCATCTTACAATAGCATTTGCTTGATAAAAAATAAGCTTCTTTGGACATTTTTCTCACTGTTCAAGTTTTGCTTTGTTAGTCATGAATAAAAAACTTTTTTTTTTCAAAGTCAAACGTAAAGATACACTTATAACAACACTAAAATATGATGTCACACTTAAACTTCCTAAATCATCAATGCACCTCTGAAAATAAGTAGTTTCAGTAATATGTACTGGCGTTTATCATCAGTATGTAGAACCGTGTTGAAGTCTCCCAGATTGACCCAAGGTCCAGTAACAAAATCATCTATCATTCAGAGTTTTTCGCAAATTATCTTTTGCTATGGTAGTATTAAACTCATATACAAAGGTAATATTGCAAGTAAAAAGGTGAATTCTTACTATTAATCAGACCATGAATCACCTGGGCATTAGTGTGAATCACAGCCATCAAGAAGCCTCTTATTACAAAAATATTTATAAACTATATATGTATAAAATAATTAAAATTTGTATATATATATATAATCAGATTAGTTTGGTTTCGGTTTGACTTTTTTTTAGTTAAAATCAAACCAAACTTATTATGATCGGGTTATTTTTTCAATACCAAGCCAAATCACTAATCGATTTTTTTTGTCGGTTTGGTGCAGTTTATCTGTTTTCTTTGTACACCCCTATCCACACCTGGAGTTTGGTGAGGGTAGACTGTATGCAGACCTTACATACCTCGTAAAAATAGAGAGATTATGATCTTCGACTCAAATAAAATATTTTAAAGCAATTTGAAAAGGGAATATGAAAAAAGCGACATAATATAAAGAAGAGTAAACTTGAGCAATCACGGACAGACATATACAAATTTTAACATTTTGCCAATATAATATAAGAACTAGAACTATAATTGCAGAGTTATAATTAATTATAAATGTTGGATTAGTCTCTACTAGTCTTGCTTGTCAAGCCCTCCAACTCCCTTTGACCCGTCCAACCCGATCCACATTAGATTATCAATTAGCAAATCAGAACTCTGATGACCTAAACATATTATAGTATTAGTACTTTTGGACATACATAGTCTATAATCTTAATACAATCTATGTTTAAAGAATTTATAATGTCAATTCAGTTGCTTTCCAAGGTTTGAGGACAGTACCTCTATGTGAATCAAATTCCTATTTTGCAACTTGTACATCTTCGTTTTATTAAGTCAAACTCATGTATGTGTCCTAATGCAAATTAATTGAATTAATCACATTCCATATTTGTGGTGAGAAAGAATCAAAAAATCTCCAACATCTTACTTTCGACTTCATATAAAGGATATAATGACACGAAACAGTCGTATATATACTTAATCAATAATGTGAATTTAATTAATATTGTCGAAGGGTTACTCATCAAATTAGTGAAGTGGCATATACCCTTTTGGGTTTTTCTTTGCTTGGATAGTTGCTCCTTCACATGCTCAAAAAGGTAACGACCAAACATAATTAGGATTTAATGTACAGTAGTTAAAGGTGCTACCACAGATTTTAAAAAAATAATATTCTTCACATCCCTTTTCTTTTTTTAAATGTTATTTTCATACTAAAAAATCACAATTATTTAACCAATGATTCTCGATCTGATTTATGCAAATGTTTCCTCTTTAGGTCATTATTTAAATTCTATTCCTTTTAAAAAAAAGTTGCGAAAATATGATCGTTTTGAAATTATCCTTCTGGACAACGGTATAATGATCTTTAAAAGCATAAGGTAAATAAACAAAACCCAATCTTCCACGACCCCCAAATATCAATTAAATTTTAAATGGTTATTAGCCAAATACATCATATTCCTGCTTAAAATTGAATTATTGGTGCTTAATGAGCATTTTCTCATACCATCACTATGTGTTGCTTTCAAATCCGTGTACCATTTTATAACTTTCGCAACTATTGCCCCTCTCAATCTTGAGTTCACAAGTCAACCAACATGAATGTGCCCCTAAGGGCTAAGGTTACCAAACTGAGTTAGTCACATTTGCTGCACGGCAAATCAAATACGTAATTAAGAACTTGCATTATTGTGTTTTTTATAAATAAAATGACAAAGAAGTCACATGTGTTCTTAGGTCATAACTCATAACATTTACAATGGCTTAAATGGTAGAAAATGATGAACAATTGCTTATGTAACTTCTTATCTTATTTTACAATGATGTAATGTTCAGATTATGTATTTTTTTTCATTAGCCTTATTAAGCAAAAGCATCCTGTCCTTTGATGACATGTCAATTTCATATATTAATTGCGTAATTTTATAGCCAAACTGGATTGCTTTTAAACAAAAAAAAAATGATGAGTATAACCCTTTGTGTTTTATATCTGGTGATACAATTCATTTTCTTATCATGGTACTCTCCCGATATCTCCATATTTTTCAATTTTCTTTGAGATAAAGGTAAAAAACACAACTCAAACATCGGGTTTTTTTAGTTTCCTTTCTGAACTATAGAGTTTACTATCGATTATGAAGGTTTTCGCTAAGTCTGTCTTCACTTACTTTCTTTTCTTCTCTGCTTTTTATTAATCGATCTCTTGATAGTTTCTATTAAAAGAAAATGAAATAAGGGTAAAAAACACACCTCAAATTTGAGGTAGGAAAAGTAAATAACTGATAGTTGAGACATTTTGTTAACTAGTTGGTGATAGTTTATTTCACATATATACAACTCAACATAATATATTAATTGCACCCACAGTAATTTTTTAGTTTGCACCCGTATAGCCAATTATTTTTTTTGCAACAGTATTTATACATCCGATATACAGGATTAACATTATTATATGCTTGTTGTAAACAATGTATCAATCTTGTATAAAAATACTTATACACACTTTTACACCGTCAAAAAGTCAATCTTTTAATTAGAACCTCATCAACACGTCATGCGATCCCTCCACAATATATAATATTCAATTCTTCACCAAGGGAATTTATTTTTTCAGTCATTTTTATTTTTACAAGTCACACATAATTTAGTTATAACATTATCATGTTATAATAGGAAAAGTTCTCTTTAATGTAACAACGTTGTGTTATCACTTCAGTATAATGGATAAGTTAAGTGATAACACGTAAAATTAGCCTATTGGTTGCGACAAACGGGTACTTGTTTCCTGTAATCTCGATTTAGTTGTCAAAAAATTAACGAATTAATACGACAAAAATTAGTACGTAGATGCAATAACTTAAGCAACATATTTGTTGCTGTATTCATGATAAAGCAAAGTTTTATACCGTGCTAATCATGTATGATTTAAATACAAGATTTGCTAATGCACGTGCTACGACTTTCTTTCTTATCTTATCGAACTATTCCTTACTTTAATCATGTGAAAATGTTCCTTTTTTGTTTACTTTACAGAACTTTACAATTTAACTTTATACAAATTATAAATTTCATTACTAATACTGTTGTCTCCAGCGAACACACTTTTTTAATGAGTAAAATATTATCAAAATCGAGTTGACAAGTTTTAATGGTTGATAATAATTCATATTATTTTGTGAAATCTCTTTTCAACCATCCACCATTAAACAATAGTTTTTTTTTTTTTTTTTTTTTGTAGAAACTGAAACAAAGACCTTTGAACTGGACCAATCTGGAAACTATAATCCACACAGAACCAACTTTCCCTATAGGTTAAGGTTCTGTATGAAAATTGAAATAGAAACTGGACCCATCTTGAAATATTTACATAAAAATATAGTGGGGGATTAGCACAACGAGGAAAACTGGAAGATTACCTATAACCCTATATATAAAGGAAAATAACTAGAATTAAACCTATCTTAATCGAATTTTAGCTTCTCAAGCTATATGCTGATTGGAAAAAAAACCACGGTACAAGAAGTACTACTGAGTGTGTTTGGTAAAATTTATTAGCTTGTCAAATGAGCTTTCAAATTATGAATTTTTAGCTTATAAGAATTTATTTAACTAATATTTTTACTATTTTAATCATAATAATTTTTTGTAATTTTTAAAATTCCTTTCCCAAAAAAAAATTCTTAAATTTCCTTTAGTATTTTTTTTGTTGTTCGTCATTCACACTTCTGAGCACCGTATATGTCGTATTTGTTTCTACTTTCTTCCAATAGTATTAACAATATTCTCGTGATTTCTTGTTTTTCGATATCTAATATCACATGTTATTTCTTGTGCTTCGGTTATCGCATTATTTTGCTATTGTTTACTGGGTTTTTTTCTGAATGATATGTAAAGAAATATGTTCCTTGATGTTTATTGATGAATGATTTACAATATATATAAGGTTACAAGAATATTTACTTTGATACAAACTAGGTAACTAATTAACATAATTACAAAAGGATTATAATTCTACCTAAAATAGGATATATACAATTAATACAATTAATGAAAGAATATTGGAAAATATTCTATTACACCCCCGCAGTCGAAGCGGGAGGTTCACGAAGACTGAGATTGGCTCGAAAATCATCAAATAGTATGCGCGGAAGTCATTTGGTGAAGATGTCGGCAATCTGATATCTAGAAGAAACATGAAGGACACGAACTTGACCACAAGCCACTTTTTCACAAACGAAATGAACGTCAATCTCAATGTATTTAGTGCGCTGATGTTGGACAGGATTGCCGGAAAGATATATCGCACTAATATTATCACAGTAGACCAGTGTTGCCTTTTGAATCGGGTAGTGAAGCTCAAGTAGAAGGTTACGGATCCAACAAGACTCAGAGACGACGTTGGCGACACCTCTGTACTCTGCTTCTGCACTGGATTGGGATAGTGTAGGTTGCCTTTTGGAAGACCAAGACAATAGGTTATCTCCGTGGAAAATGCAATAATCAGACGTGGAGCGTCGGGTGTCAGGCCATCTACCCCAGTCAGCATCAGAATAAGCAGTGAGACCAGTGAGCGAAGACCTTTCATAGCACGGTCAAGGATCTCTTCGGCATACTTCTTCAAACATAGAAATATGCCACCAAAATGTCGAGTGACAGAGATGCCCAAGAAATAACTGAAGGCCCCCAGATCTTTCATAGCAAACTCAGAGGAAATGAGAGACATAATGGACCGGCGGAGAGCATAAGATGATGTCATCAATATATAATAATAGGTAAGCCATGTATATACCCTTATTGTAGATGAACAGGGAATGACCGGATCTACTGTGTGAAAAACGATAGAAGAGTCATAATAGGCGAACCGTTGGCACCATGCTCGAGGAGCTTGTTTCAGTCCATAGATCGATTTTTGCAACAGACACACATAATTCGGACGAATAAGATTTCTGAAATCCATAGGCTGATGCATATATACCGTTTCATGAAGATCCCCGTGTTAGAAGGCATTCTTGACATCAAGCTAATGAATGGACCAAGACTTGAATATGGCAATGCTAAGGACGGTTCGGATGGTTGCGAGCTTTACGACCATGCTGAATGTTTCATCACAGTCCACACCCACTTGTTGAGACTAGGCCTGGCCAGTGGGCCGGGCTCAGGTCTGACGGGCCGGGTTTGGCGGGGTCGGGGTCGGGGCGGGACGGGCGAAGGGGGCGGGGTCGGGTCTGGCGGGGTTGGGTCTGGCGGGACTTGCTCCAGTCCCGTCCCGATCCCGATCCCGTCGGAATAGGGTCGGGTGGGGTCGGGAATGGGGCGGATTCCGGCGGGTTTTCCTTTTTTTTTTTTTTTTAATAACATATGTATAAAAAAAACTCAATAAACAAGATAAGATAGTGTAATAAAAACATCCCAATGCTGTTTTTGTGCCTCTTATATTGTTTAATAGACATATGATTTTTTTGTAATACAAATACAATTGTCTAAATTGCAACTTTGTGGTGTTGTCCAAAAGTTGCAAATTACATAATAAAATTGCAATTAAAAAAATTACATTCTCAAAAAAACTTGTTCTAATTGCTTGATAATTTTATGTGGTTCTTCGGTTGGAATTGGTATTTGTTGGTCAAATTTATCCATGTTGCTTCCACTACCTTTGGATAAGATTTCATTGTAGTTTTCGTCTTCTTCTTCGTTGATCTCCGGTTGACCGCACCTTCTCCGCTCCGCTCGTATCCAATCTCTGAATAATACTGTAATTTCCAAGCTGTCTCCGGCTAATGAGTGCCTATGGTCTCCTATTTAATATCTACCGGCAGAAAAAGCGCTTTCAGACGCAGTTGATGACGCTTAAATGTTCAAAACATCTCGGGCCATCATTGAAAGTGTCGGAAAGGTATTCTCATTCCCCTCCAATATTTCAGCAAGTCTTCATGTCCATCTTCATTGATAACTTCTTGGTACGGTACAGAACCCTGCAAAATAAAATATCCAACTCGCTAATTTGGTTAGTAGCGGTACGGCCGCACATTCTATTTCTGAGGCTTTCAATACTAGCCGCAGAAAACAACATGTCTTTTGTGAGGTTGTGTTGAAGATGAAGAAGATGGTATGGAAACCGGTAAGTTACTAGCATTTTCTTGTTGGTAAAACCTATATTTTTTTTTGCATTGGTCTTCTACGCTAGACAACACTTCTTCTTTAGTTTGTTCAATAGGTGGTGGGTGATTTAGATTTTTGGGACTTGGAGGTGGTAGTACTTCTATACAATCGTAAATAGTTTCAATTAGTGATTTAGTACCGTCTATTTTAATAGTCAGATTTAATACATCACCAATAATATAAATAGTGGGAATATGAATAAAAAAAAATTATTTTGATAAACATTTTTTTAATAACTGTCATATAAGCTGATTTTCCATATATTCACTAAGTAATAAAAATATTAGAGTTATATAAAACAATATAGTTGAAATAGTAGGATAATATATACCGGAAAACTCTTTTGTTTCTTGAAAAAATTTCTCTAAAAATACAATAAGTTCAGAAATTTTTACCCAATCACTATCTACAATCATATCAGCTGGATTTTGATTATGAGAGTTAAAAAATAAAGTTACAGGTTTTCTATAGTCATAAGCAACAAGTAGTTGCTCGTATAAAGAATTTCACCTGGTGGATACTTCTTCTGGAATTTTTCTATAAGGTAGTCCACAATCGTGACAAATTATTTTATATTCTTTTCTTCGTTGTACTCTATTACTTTTAAAAATAAAGTTTATAGCAAATTGTATTTTACTAAGAATGTCTTGAAAAAGTGATAGACCATCCTTTACAATTAAGTTATATATATGGCACACGCATTTTATATGAAAATGATCTGAAAAAGATGGAGTTAAACTATTTTTTTAAATTGTAATAGCGTAATTGTTAGAAGAAGCGTTATCTAATGTAATAGTCATAATTTTATCAGTTATTCCATAATAATGGCACACTTGATAAATATTATATGTAATAAAAGTATCAACATGCCTATCATCTATATATCTATACGCTAAGATACGTTTTTGCATAGATCATTTATAATCTATCCAATGACAAGTTACCGTTAAATAATCATGGCCGTTAGTACTACGACCTATATCAGACGTGATAGATACTTTGCCATTAAAATGATATAATGAATAACGTAAATATTGTTGATATTCATGTGCAAATTTAAATACATCTCTCTTAACAGTTGATCTAGGAAAATCGTTAAAAGCAGGATTATATATATCTCTAATGTAATGAATAAAACCGGGAGATGAAGGAAATGAAAAAGGCAAACCCTGCACAACAACTAATTTTGATATTGCTTCCCTATCTCTATGTTTATTGTATATAGGGCTTACAATTTCCCCTGTCATAGGGTTAATTTGACCATGTACTTGGTCCGGGATAGTATCAGTATGTGAATCTTGTCCCGATGGAGCGGGCGTTTGCGCACCCAGTTTTGAAGCCTGGTATTGGGCATACATAGCTGGATGAGCACTTACTACGTGTCTAATTAAAAACCCCATCCCACCGTGACCTTTTCCAGTTTTAAATTTTAAAACATTTTTACAAATTTTACATATAGCTACTTGATTCTCTACGTCCCTATCAAAAAATGTTCATGCATCTGATTTTAATGGTCGTTTTGCTGGACCTCATCTTATACTAGGGGGAATAGGAGGCATTTCAGTTGAAGGTGCACTAGTGGGTGTGTTGTCATCAACATTAGTGGGTGTATCATCTAGATCATCGTCTAAATTAAAGTCTTCTTGAGTTCCAAAAAATAGCTCCTCGTCTAAATCTAATGGTATTGTAGGAAAATGTTGAGTATCAACAAAATCATCCTGTGTAGGAATAAGATGACTAGAAGAAGTACCCTTGACCTGGTTGCCCCTACTAGAAGAAGCACCCTTACCCTTAAACATACATCTTAATCCTTTCATTTTAATTATGATAATAAATAATTAAAGATAATAGAATTAAGTGCGCTAAATAAAATAAACAGACAATAATAATTTAGATGAAGGAACGAATGTACCAAACAACGACGTAACGTCGACGTGTAATCGAGAGGTTGAAAATTGAAACTTTGCTCGATGGAAGATCTTCAAGCTAGTTGCCCAAATGAATAAATAAAATTGAATATTTAGTAAACAATGTAGACTTGTAGAGAGATATATTGAGAGATTAGAGAGATTGTAGGAAGATTTGTGAGAAAGATGAAGAGAAAATGAGTTATTTATAGTTGAAAAATTGGGTTAAAGTATAAATATAATAACGTATGGGTTAAAAATAAATATTAAGGGGTAGGGGGGTTGGGGGAGGGGGGAGGCCAAAAATGGTCGTTGCCCAACGGTCAAAATCTAAAATGGTTGTTGGTGCAATGATTATATTTACAAAGGGGGGACTAGAGGCGGGCTCGGGTCTGGCGGGCCTGGGGCGGGCTTGGGATGGGTCGGGATGAGACATTGTCCCATCCCGGTTCGAGTCCCGCTACCGATTTTTTTTTACTAAGCGGGGTCGGGGCGGGCTCGGGTCGGGCCGTTCCGACCCATTGGTCAGCCTTAGTTGAGACCTGTCATCACCTACAAGACGAGCCTTGTACCTCTAAAATGAACCATCAGATTTTGTTTTATGTCTAAAAATCCACATAGAACGAATAATGTTAGCATCAGGTAGACGGGGTACTAGGTCCCACGTCTTATTATCAATAAGAGCATTATATTCGTCAACCATTGCGGTTTTCCAATTAGGTTCAGACAAGGCATCCTTTGGGTTACGAGGGACAGAGGAAGGGACTATTGAAATAGAAAGGTTAAACAGTCATTTAAGTTTATAAATTTCGTGCATGGCACGGGTTTCCATAGTACGAGAGTATGTCTCGGGAGGCAGGATGGGAGTGGGGCTTGCCGCGGGACTGTCGAGAAGAGGAGGAAGGGCAGTGGTCATGGTACTGGCATGCCGAACCTCAGTTTTCTGAGAGGTTGCTGCGGAATCACCTTGAGGCGGGTTATTCCGGACCACTTTCGGCAGAACCAGGTGGGCAGCTAGTCCTGGACTGGCCGATGTGGTGACAGGTGCCGGGGTCTGGGACGACGGACTATGTAAATGGTGAATTAGAATATGGTTTAGGCCATCATCTAGAAAGTCATAGGAATGTCGAAGGTGGTGAGTGTAGAGAGGCAATGGGGGAATTGAGACTCATCAAATAAGACATGACGTGAAATAATAATTTTACGGCTTGACAAGTCATAACAAGAGTAACCACGATGATTGGCATGGTAACCCAGAAACACACACGGGGAAGATCGTGGTTGGAGTTTGTGAGTGGTCAGATAGAGAGAGTAACAAAGACATCCAAAAATATGCAAGTGTTGATATGATGGGTTCCTACAAAACAGAACTTGGGTGGGTGATTGTTGAACTAGAGACTTGTTTGAGATTATGTTTAGGAGATATGTGGCCATGGATAGTGCGTAATGCCAGAATTGAGGGGGAATTGCGGCTTGAGCAAGTAGGGCACGAATGAGGTTGTTTACGGTTTGGATTTTCCGTTCGGCTTTACCATTTTAGGATGATGTGTGGGGGTAGGAAAATCGAAAGGTAAGACCATTTTTGGAGCAAAACTGTTTGAATGGGTTATTATTAAATTCCCTGTCATTGTCACATTGTAAATATTTAACGCTCTTTTCAAATTATATTTTTACGAAAGCACTAAATAAAGAAAAAATGGGGTAGACCTGAGATTTATTTCCAATTGCAAAAGTCCATAGAAAGTTGGAATAATCATCAAAAAACAACACATAATATCGATGGTCAGTCATACTCAAAATAGGGGATATCCACAAATCACTATGTATGATATCTAAAGGCATTAAAATATAATTTGTGGATGCAGAAAATGATAATTTGACTTGTTTCCCAAAAATGCAAGATTCACATATAGGAGTCCTAGAAATATAGTTGCAATTAATAAAATTATTTTTTCTAAGAGATCATAAAACAGAGTCTCCCGGATGTCCTAATCTAGAATGTCATAGGGAAGACAAAAGAGCAACAAAGGTTGATGGAACTGAGGCTGGATTGTTGACGGCGTTTGAAATAGGGTAGAGATCTCTGGTGCTGTCACATCTCATTATTCGTCTCCCTGTCGTAAAATCCTTTACATTAAAACCAAAAGGATCAAAGTCAAGGAAAACCCAATTGTCAGTTGTGAAACGTCGCACATAGATTAGATTTTTAATGAGTTTAGGGGCATCGAGGACATTTTTAAGATTAGTTGTGGATGTTGTGGGGATAGGGAAGAATGACCATAACCACGGATGGGAATGCCTTGTCCACTACCAACAATATTATTATGGTTTAGATTACTCAAATTAGAATAAGACGTGAGAGTACCTTGTGATATCGTCATGTGAGATGTTGTGCATGTGTCCATATACTAATTTTTGTCTGGAGTTGGTGCATAAGTCGATGGCGGGGGGCTTGTGCTATGTAGGCCTGTTGTGGATGTGGGCCAAGTATGCCATGTTGGGTCTATCAGTTCTGAGGTGGAGTCCAGAAGGATGTCGGATACGGGAAAGGAGAGGAGGCCCATAATGGTGGGGCCCACGCAGCCCACGGCGGGTAGGCATCCCACATCGGAGGCTGCTGCCACTATCGCAGTTGCTGTTGACTATTTTCAGCCGGCAGGGACTGCCCTTTCCCGCTATCGTTGTTAGAGAAATTTCATCTGTACGGGAGGAAACGGACTGTTACGGGTCTTCTGACCGACGGTTCTGGTTGACGAAATGGGAGGCCCTGCCATTGGCGGAGGGCCCGATGATGATGGTAAGGGCGGCATCAGTAATGGTGGCCCGAGTGGTGCTGCGCTTGATTTTCCAGGTTTCCTCAAGGATGAACTTCGAAAGGGCCTTATAAAACGGATGTAACAACGTGCATTGCTGACGGATGGTGGCAATGCCGTTATATGATTCGTTCAAACCTGCAATAAGTTGCCTGACCAATCGCTGATTAGTGACTGGTGTACCGACATTGGAGAGTTGGTCGGCAATCATCTTGAGTTCTTGACAATAAGTAGACATGTTTGGGAAATCCTCTTGATGAACGTCCTTGAACTGATTTTCAAGGTATAACGCTCGTTGAATTTTGTTGTCGTGGAAAATACTTTCCAAACGTTTCCACATTTATCGGGCAGTGGCATCAATCTCAATGATGGTGTGCAACAGATCATTAGATATTGTGTCGTATATCCACTGGAGGACGACTGCGTTCAAACGTGATCAGAGTGCATCACCAGAATTCAAAGCCGATGGTATGTCTGTGGACTTCAGCGTGAGAGGGATGATGTGGTCGATAACTTCATTAACATGACAATGGATATTAAAAAGCTCTGGCCACGAGTTGTATTAACCATTTTCCATCTCAAGAGTCACATGGATGAAGTTTTTAATGTTGTTTACGGCAAGTGCAGGATGGAATTTGGTTTTGTCAGCCCTGAAAGAGGAAATTTAGGAGGAAGATAGAGGGAGAATGGCAAAAAAAAATAGGGTTCTGGCATGGGGAAAAGAGGGGGTGGGCGGCCGAGAGAGGTCGGCGGATAGGGTTCTGACGTGGTCTAGGTGCCATCGTGGGAAAAGGTGGCGGTCGAGAAGGTGTATCGGCAGCTAGGGTAGAGTTTGTAGTTTTAGGCTCTGATATCATAAAGTAATATGTTCATTGATGTTCATTGATAAATGATTTACAATATATATAAGGTTACAAGAATATTTACTTTTATACAAACTAGATAACTAATTAACCTAATTACAAAAGAATTATAATTCTATCTAAAATAGGAGATATACAATTAATACAAAATGAAAGAATATTGGAAAATATTCTATTAATATGTACTACTTTCCTTATTAATTGTAACGTCGTCTTCATTTCTGTGTTTTTTTCTTCAAATTGATTTGAAATGCTTTACTTGAGCCTAGTGTTGACACCCAATTTTGTCCCTATTTTCCGACATTTATTCGCAATTTTAAATATTTTAACACCTCAAAAACAAATTTAATATATATATATATATATATATATATATATAGTATAATTCTCAATATCATTATTATTATTATTATTCGTATTTTTACTATCATTTACCTTTTAATATCATAATCATACTTTTATCCTAATAATATATGTTTATTTTATTTTGGCAGAACGGCATCACATTTTTATATTAAGCAATAAGCATTTGATAAGTATTATATTTTATTATTATCGCATCGTTATTTTTATAATTTACATTTCTCCAAAGCATCTTTTTTTTATAATAAACCCCTTTTATATTCTTAAACCACAATCCATTTTTTAAACCCACAACATTTACCCAACCCACCAAAAAAAAACACTCCACCAAATCAGCCCAATCGGCCACCCAACCGACCAGGCCCAATCGGCCCAATTCCCCCCTTTCTTATTTTTTTGCCCCAACCCAACAACCTATTTTCTTATTTCCTAATTCCCTAACCAAATCAACCTACCCGAGCCCAATATCCCTTTATTCCTCCCTAAAACCCAAAACCTAAACAAGAAAACCTAACCCTCTCTCATTCATCTCATCCGCCGCACACCCCTAAACCTCACACCCCAAAATCGCCACCAACACCCCTCTGCCCCCAACGACACCCTTTCCCGCATCTACCACTGCCACCACCAACCTGCCTTGACACCCGACACCACCCATACCCTTATCCCCAAAAATCCACAACCTACTCCACAACCTACATGAAATGCATTTTACATGGTGATAAATAAAACATTCGTACCCCGGTATCGGGAGTAATGAAGAGTCTCGTTACGAGACTCATCATGACTTTGCCAAATGAAGATCCGCATCCATGTCCATCGCATCCTTTTACACTCGGGATTCCTAAACAAATAGGGCGGGGTGACGTCGTCACCCGCCCTAGTCGCTGCTTTTAATTCTTTAATACCGCTCTTCTATTTTTTTTATTCGGGTTGTAATAATTGTTTAATTCTTGTGCGATTATTAGAATGCTTAGAATTATTAGGCCTTGAATGGATAGATTAATAGGATAGTTTAAAATTGAAAATCCGTCGCTAGTTTATTTATTCTTAGGCTCGGTTAGTTTAAAATTGGAAATCCGCCACTAGCTTATTTATTATTAGGCCCGTTATGCATGTTTCAAACTTTCAAAATAATTTGGTCATCTTTTATTCGAATTATTAATTACATAAATAAGGTTTTATTTTTATCCGATTTGTAATTTAAAATGATTTTCATAAAAATTGCTCCTTTGCATTACAAACAAACTTTTTTTTTTCTCTTTTACTATCAGTTGCAAAAAAATATGTTCCTTTGTATTATAAATAATTTACCTCCTCCTTACTAACAAATTGCAAAATATGTATTCTATAAATAATGCCATACAAATGCATACTTTTATTCAAAAATCAACTTTACATGTATTTTGTAAACAATGCAATACAAATTCATGTTTTTATCCAAAAAAAATCACTTTGCACATATTTTATAAACAATACAAAACAAATGCATGCTTTTATCCAAAAAATCAACCTTATATGTATTCCTATAAATAAGTCCTTACAAATACATTTTTATAAATCATGCACGTTTTTATCAAAAACTCAACTTCACGTTGCATTTTATATGCCCATACTTTTTTCAATAAATCAATTTTACATATATTTTGTAAATAATGCCATGCCAATGCATACCTTTTATATCAAATCAATTTCGGATTTTTTACCAGGAATTTATTTATCAAAACCACAATCACCTTTGTGAGACTCCTCAAAAAAATAAATGTTGAAAATCTTTACATTGTCAAAATGAATCTTTTAATTTTTACTACTTGCAACATCCATTTTACTTTATACTTTTAAACATGCATTTTCCTCTTAGCATAATAATTAACCTGAGTTTGACCGAATTACCGCAAGTTAGCGGATCTTAAAGGATGCCTAATTCATTCCCTTTAGGATAATAAAGAACCCTTACCTAGAATCTCATAGTTTCATAGACCAGTAATCGGAGTTCATTTTGCAACATTTTATTATTAACATTTAGGTGACCTAATTCACTGTAGAATAATTAGGTGACGACTCCTCAACAACTCCTACAACATTTTTTATCAAATCCAAGGGAAACGACCCATTACGTCGCGAACCGCGGTAAAAAACGGGTGTGACACCTAGGTCTAACGAAAACAGTCTTTTTACCTCCACGAGGTAGGAGTAAGATGTGTTTACTCTATCCTACCCAAACTCACATGTGAGATCACCTTGTGTATGTTATTGTTGTTGTCGTTGCCGTCGTCTTCATTCACCATTCTACATTTATTACCGATCTGTATTTGTTTGTTTATTGAATATATTAACTGCGTACTTATGTATTTTAATTTTGTTAAACATATACTAATATTTACTTAAAAAATTAATTTCAGTATTTAAAAATATTTTAATATTTATCATATACTTTCAATCAGTTAAAGTAACGTAAAATATAAACCATTCATGAACGTTTCAATTATCTAGTGCAATTGGCACGTGTTGATAGAAGAAGCGAAGAACACAGACTTTCATTTGCGGAAGAATCAGATCCTAGACGTTTTGTACTCTCCCATTTGTCCCAATTTACGTGTTATTATTTCTTTTTTGATCTATCTTAAAATGAATGTTATTTTTTTATATTTAAAATTAATTTAATTTTATAAGATAATCTACAACCATACATTTATATAAAACTTATTTTAGACAAAATATTTTTTAAGTTTTTTTTTTAAATTCATGTCAAATCAAATGATAGACACATAAATTAGAACAAAAAAATTAATTAATTAGAAAGTTAATATCAAAACAAAATTGACCACTGTTGGGTAGTCTACGCACCAAGCGCATTTTAGCTGAGTCCTTTTTTATTTATTTGCCACGTGTTTATGTAGAGTACTCTCTAGGGCTTGTGTAGTAAACGCGCCGAAACAGAACCCAAGCAAGTTGGGCTGCTAATTAAGCACCTAGAGTCCCCCTAAAACTGGTTAAAAAATTTCTTTTTTAGAAAAATAATTTTTTTAAAAATGAATAAAATGACTTTCCTAATTAAAATAAAAAAAATATGTCCACAAATGATATTTCACCAAACTCCAACCATTCCCACAACCTCATTCACCACCCCCACTCCCCCGCCCAAATTTTTTAAAAGTTTTTTTTGGGGGTCCGTCCAAAAAATATCTTTTTTCTTCCAAAAAAAGTTTTAAAATGTTATTCTTTTTTTGTTTTTTACACCACCCACGCCCCTCACCCCACGACACCCCCGCTTTACAAAAAAAAATAAAAATCTTTCTTAAGAACCTAGGCGACTTGCTCAACACCCCACCACCCCATTCAAAAAATTAATTAAGGGTTTTGAAAAGTATTTTTTTTATTTTCTATGACACCTCACCTCCCTCCCCACCCCCACCCCTGCCTCGACACCCCACCCCCTCCAATTTTTATTTTTTTTTGCTAAAAGAACGTTTTGAAATTATTATTTTTTCGTTTTCTACGACACCCCCCTCCCCCTTCCCCCTCTACTCCCTTTCGAATTTTCTACTTCATATTTAATTTCACCTTATAAATTTTTTATAAAAATGAAAATTTTGTGTGGGTGGACGGTGGGGATGGGGGACAGTGGGTGGTGGGTAAGAAATTTTTCTCATATTTTATAAAAGTAAAATAAAATATATGAAATAAAAATTTTGAGAAAGGGTGGGAGGGTTGGATGGAGCGGTGGTGTGGGGTAGGGATGCGATGGGCGGTGGCATGTAGTAGGGATGTATGAAGATAAAGTGCGTTTAAGGGTGATGATTGGATGGAGGTGGGATTTGGTTGGGGGTGGGGTGGGGTGGGGTGGGTGCATGGGATGAGGTGGTGGGAGTGGGATGGGTGGTGGGGTTGGTGTGGTATGGGGCTTGAGTAGATATTTTTCGAAAAATATTTTCTACCAATCAACCGAACATTACTTATTTTTTATTATCCAAACGAACATGAGAAAATAAATAGAAATTCACTTATTTTTCAAAAACACATTTTCTAGGAAACATTTTCCGTGAAAAACATTGTTATCCATATCGAACGCACCCCAAGTTTAAGAATTAAATTTAAAATTCAATATTTTAAATGAAGTGATCCAGTTTTCTGAGATGAATTCTCGAGAGCTCTCTTGATATTTTTGCAATCTATTTCTGGATATCGATTCACTCTTGTAGCCTCTCTATTTATAGTAGATAGTCTTCCTTGAAAAGCTCATCGATTTGTTGAGTATAGGGGTGAGCGGGTCCGGGTACCCTAATTTTTTTGAACTACCCGGACCCTACCCAGTAAAAGATCAGTTCCTAAATTTACTACTCGGAACATACTCGGACCCTGCGATTCCGGGTAGGTTCCCGGGTACCCTGTAAATTTTTGTGCAGATATTACGCCATGATTTCACAACAATTTAGCTATTTCATTTCCTTTTCTGCATTTAGTTTGTAATTCCTTTTTTTCAGTTAATAGAAAACCCCCAAAAATTTATCCCATAATACTGTTTCATTGCTTTAATTTGTTAAGTCCATGATAGAAAATCCTAGAAGAAAGAGGGAATCGAAGAAAAATACTACTTAAAACTAGACTAAACTACAATCAAATCTTCAAAATGAAACATACAAATGCACTATACTACAAACAAATCAGGAAAAAAAATTAGGGTTCCACACCTATGTTTCTGTTGAGCGGTAATGGATGACGAAGATACTTCAAATTGTTGAAAATTTTGTATATGGTGGTGTTGATTTCGTCCGAAAACACATAAATTCGAATTCTAGCAAAAATTGTATCTATATTTGTAAAGTTTTAAATCAGATCCACAAGTTTGGAGAATTCTAAATAGGCCGCAGCTCTAAACAGACTTTTAGCACTTTTCTGGGCCGAATACTGTACGGACACTTAAAATTATAATTTAACTAATCAATTTTATAAAAATCTTTATTGCTTTCTACTTTTACAATTTATTTTATTAACAATTTAAAAAGTAAAAATATTTAATATTTCATAAGTTTCGGGTATCGGTTCTTTGTCCGGGTACCCTGTCTCTATTTACCGGAATCGGACCCGGACCCGACATTGATCGGTTTCTAATTTTACTACCCGGAATCTACCCGTTATTATAATATATCTATCAGGAATCTACCCGTTAGTGTCGGTTCCAGTCGGGTATCTGGATACCCTATACCCGTGCTCACCCCTAGTTGAGTAGGTTGAGGGAAATGTGGACAACTTTGTGTGTTTGTTGGAAAAGATCATGGAGTCGAAATCTCAACAACTTTGACTTGTTTTTCACTCGACTTCTTCCCCAAGCTTTGACTCTTTCTCCCACGTTTTACACAACTCCTAATTCACATGACTAAGTCATTTTTACCACTCAGTAAAACTGTTACTGCTTAACGTCAAGTAAGACAAAACTGTTATGAAAAATGTTGGTCTGAATGTTGTGATATTTGTCCAACATTTTTGGCAATCAACAACAGTACTTCAGGGGATATGTTTGGTCAAATGTTACAACACCAAATCCAACACTAACCCAAACGGCCCCTAAATTATTAAATGTATCACTCCTGTTCTTTTGGGAAAAAGGTTTGGAGAGTACAATTCTATGATAGAATCTCCTTGCAATAGATTGAATATTTGACTTGATAGGATTACTGTTTTGATTGTAGATTACAGATATTCTTTTGCCCAAAGAAGGAATATTATCGGTAAGCTTAATGATTCCCTTGTCCTAAAGTTGATGTTTAGAATATTCAGTTGACTGTCAATTTAAAAAATTTCCCTAACAACATATAATTAAGATTTGATAACTTTCAGATTTAGCAGACCTAAAAAGTAATGTTCAAACATATTAAGCAAATAGTACGAGGTTTAATCAAAAGTTTTACTGAAGGCACAAAAACATAAGGTCTAATTTTAGAGCGTGTTTGGTACGAAGGAAAATGTTTTTTTTTTTAAAAATAAGTGAATTTCTTATTTATTTTTTAGTGTTTGGTAAGTAATCAAAAATATTATTTCAAAAATATTTATATGTAACCTAGCAAAATCCTATGAGGTGGGATAAGGTGGGGAGTAGGGCCTCGGGATTGGCAGGGAGTGGGATGGTCAAAGAGTCTAATCCAGTTTTTTTTTGTGAAGGGGAAAGTCCCGAAGGCGAAACCCCCCACCTGTACCAGAGGCCCCTTGGCCAGGTGGGATGTAAATCGAGGGATATGCGCGAGTGACAGCCCTACAAGGGAGAGGATCAACGGGACACGAACCCAGCAACAACCCTTGCAATATTTCAGCAAAGACTGTCACCACACAGATTCGAACCCGCGACGTCGGAGTGGCTGTACCCCACTCACCTTACCACTTACCAACTCGCCTGTGCCCCTGGGGGCTAGGGTCTAATCCAATTATTAATACAACTAAAAAGATGTTTTCTTGTTATGAGATCCTTTATTTTTATTTATTTTAGGCCTTTTTCTTTATATATATACCGAAAAACGAATCATCATACACTCTAGGCCCTTAAGGTTGGGGTGTTTGGTGGGTGAGAAAGACACAATGAACTTGGAAATGTCATTTAAGAAATTCGTTTTCCCTACTTTCATTAAGAAAATTATTTTTTCTAATTTTTAAGGTTTTCCTAGAGAAAATATTTTCAAAAAAATTTGACCAACCAAACATAAAAATAATAACTGGGTTTCTTACTTATTTTCTAGTGTTTAGTAAGGAAGAAAAAAGACATTACCCTAATATCATTTGTTTGTAATCTAGCAAAACAATATGAGAGTGGAATGAGGTGGGGGTGGGGGTTCGGGGGGGGGGAGAGGTGGGGTGGTCAAGGGGTGGGGGCTAGGAGTGTTGGGTGGGTGGTGAGGAGACAATGTACTAGGAATGTCACTTATATAACTTGTTTCTATTCCTATTAAAAAAGTCATTTTCCTAAATAAATTATTCTCCAAAATTTTTGATCAAACAAACATGAGACCCTTAGAGTCCTTTGTTGACATATGTAGTTAAAATGAAATATCAAATTGAGTAGTAATAGACATATCTTATTAATTTGGATTTGTGCCGAAAAATCTTATTTGGGAGTAAATCATTTCGTCTCAAAGATGACTCCATATCGTGTGAGTTTTGAATTGAATTCAAAATCTTAAATTAAGAATGAATGAGTATATAATACCCTATCACACTCTTACAAATGCATTATAATAATGTCAACATAAAGTTTTGACTGTCCAACACTCAAAAGAGGTAAGATCCGGTGAATCGGAAATAATTAATTAAGAATTAAAACTTTTTTATGGAACAGACATATGAATATGCGTGGATCATACCTTTCATTCCACTTCCAGTCTTCAGACATTATTATTCATGAAAATGAAAGAAGAAAAAATTGTAACGAGTCGGGCCACAGCTCTTAGCCGCCAGGGGGTAATTGTCATATTGTCTGGTCTGTTCCGTTCCTCGCCTGTGTGTTCATTTCTCTTCTTACTTCCCACACAAAAAAACTCTTCATTTCCATCTCTCTCTCTCTAAAAAAGAAACTCTTCTTTCTCTCTCTAACTTCATCAATGGCATACCTGAAAAACCCCACTATTCCTTAGTAAGCCCTTTTACCTTCCTCTATATGTAAGTATTCCATCTATTACCGCGAAAGTATATTTACTGTTTATCTGTGCGTTGAATTTTCAACTTCCGTTATTTCTTGCTGCGTATATTAGACCTCATACTGTTTTATTTATTTATTTATTTATTTATTTATTTATTTATTTATTTATTTATTTATTTGTATCTGCTACTATATAGCGTTCAAATTTGCTGTGATTTAGTTTTGATTTCTGTGAGTTTTAAGTAGTTGAATGAGAATAGGATAGGCAAGTTTGTTTGAGAGTGCTGTTAATTAGGTATTTAGTCTATTTGAACGACCATTAGAGGTTAAAGTTGGAATTAAGTAAAGGTCAAAGCTAAAACTTGAATTCTTTTTTTGACTTCGGGTGCACATATGGTAAACCCTGCTACTGTGCAATAGCCTGCAAACCACACATGAGAGATAACCCGCACTAGGCAATCCTCGTGCGACGAGCTCGACCCAGAAGGCAAATCCCCTGTTTGAATTCTAGTTTGTGTTTTAGATACTTCACACCATCTTTTCAAATCTCATGTTTTTTGGGAAAATTACGCTCTATGTCTATCGGGAGAAAATATTTACCCTACATAGCCCATATTTTGAGTTTGTTACCCGGTTTAGCCCATATTTGTGTATAAACACCTTTTATATATTATTATTCAAGGTTGATACATTATGTATAATGCTTTTCCCAGGTATATAATGTTGTAGAATATTGTATTTTGAAGTTACGTATTTTTATCATGCTATGTATAATATTGTATATTGGGCTACGTATGTTGTATAATATTGTAATTTGTGGTAGTTACAACTCCTTTTATTCAGACATCTATATCATGCTTCTTACAATATTTTTATACTGCTTTGAATTGCTTGTCCTTGTGCTGAGGATCTATCGAAACAACCTCTCTACCTCCCAAGGTAGGGGTAAGGTCTGCGTGCACTCTACCCTCCCCAGACCCCACTGTGTGGGATTTCACTGGTTATATTGTTGTTGGGCTACGTGGCGTAATATTTTATGTTGGGCTGTATATTTTTGAAAATTTCCTTTTTTTGTAGTATTTATCAATTTCTGAGTTTGTTTGTTTTGCTCTTGTAGGAGAAAGGAGTTGCAAGTTCATTTCTAACTAAGGAAATAGTGAATGGATTAGTGTTCTTTCTGTTGTGAGAATTGGATATTTATGTAGGCAAGTTGAATGATTGATATCTCTGCTTCTCGGTTTTGACTGGAGACCTTCGATGCTGTTTTGGGATTAGGTTGAGTGAAGATTGATTGCTCTTGGAGTACTATTGTTGCTAATGGCAGAAGACGGCCTACGTATTGGTGGCCTTTCTTCTGGGTTGGCTGTGGTATTGAATGGCGAAGATAAGAAGGAGAGTTCCCAGAAAACTCGTCTTGTTTCGTATTGTGATGATTTTGGCGATCAATCTGTGGAAAGAACTCTTGAGCACATCTTTGATCTTCCATACAAGTCTGTTAAGCCACTCTCTTGTTCAATAGATGCTAAAGTCGTTCGCTCAGTCATAAAGAATGAATTCCTAAAGTACCAAATAAATCAGAAGACTGGTACAGACAGAAAAAGAGAAGGGGTTTTGACTGCTGGTGATGGTTGTAAACATCAGGTTATTCGAATAGAGGAATCGAGCATCTGTGGTGATATTCGGATAGTCAAACCGCCTTTGGTCGTTGAGAGTCATTCTCTATTCAGCAGTGCAAGGGCCAATGCTTGTGTCTGGAAAGGGAAATGGATGTATGAAGTAACTCTTGAAACTTCTGGTATACAACAGCTAGGCTGGGCGACTGTTTCCTGCCCATTCACCGATCATAAGGGTGTGGGTGATGCTGATGATTCATATGCATATGATGGAAAAAGGGTCAGTAAATGGAATAAGGAAGCTCAGGCTTATGGTCAGCCATGGGTTGTCGGAGATGTGATTGGATGTTGTATTGATTTGGATGTTGATGAGATATCATTTTATCGAAATGGAGTTTCACTTGGTGTAGCATTTATTGGTATTCGTAAGATGGTACCTGGATTGGGATATTATCCAGCAATTTCTCTTTCTCAAGGTGAACGTTGTGAGTTAAACTTTGGGGAAATCCCTTTTAGGTACCCAGTGAAAGGCTTCCTTCCCATTCAGCCTCCACCAACAAGAAGTTCACTTGCTACTGATTTGCTTAGTTGTTTTAGAAGGCTAATTGAATTGCAGCGTGTGGGAAGGGCAGAGTTCAGTTCTGTTGAGAAATTGCGAAGATTGAAAAGGTTTGTGTCTTTTGAAAAACTTTCACACCCTGTCTCTCGAGGGATATGTGAGGAGTTACTCTCTACATTTTCTGCTGAAGATGGAAGCGCACAGTACACAGCTTGTGGTCCACTTTTATCACTGATAATGGAGGTCTTTAGGATGCATCCTCCACATGACTATATGAGTTTGGACAGCATACTCGATTCTTTCCTAGAATTCCCAGAGTCGAGAATTTTGTTTGAACATATCATAAGTTCTCTCTCGGCCTTTTGTAAAACAGCACCATTGAGCCTTACAGATTGTCCTTACTCAGGTTCATATACATATCTGGCCTTGACATGCCACATCTTAAGGCGGGAAGAAGTGATGACACTGTGGTGGAAATCTACAGATTTTGACCTCTTGTTTGAAGGGTTCTTGTCGCGGAAGAGTCCTAACAAGCAGGATCTTCAAGGTCTGATGCCTTCTGTATGGTGGCCTGGCTCGTTTGAGGATATATCAAATGAGGCTAGC
This sequence comes from Anisodus acutangulus, assembly GCA_029783415.1. Classification (NCBI taxonomy): domain Eukaryota; kingdom Viridiplantae; phylum Streptophyta; class Magnoliopsida; order Solanales; family Solanaceae; genus Anisodus; species Anisodus acutangulus. The sequence continues at coordinate 44,496,659 of CM056495.1, read as the reverse complement.
CTGGTCCTTACTACAACTGCTTTGTCAGAAGCAATTAACAAGGTATTCTATTTGTGGATGGAACACAACTTATATCGGTATTTTATGTGCTTCTGTGTCCCCTCGTCCAATGTTGGTCCATGCTCGTGTTGGTTCTTAGTCTAATATTGCTACCTTATACTTGAATAAGATAGTGCATTTGATGGTATTCCTTGAAAGTCCTGGAACAAGTTAGACATGACTCAGTTGTTCTATCTCTTTAAAGTATACCTGACAGGAGTATTGTGGTTGAAATGGAAGCTCAAATCTTTTAATACGGTAGTCAGTGATGTAATACGCAGCTGATGCTTGATGTCCTATTCCAATTTCAAAATTACCTTTGAACAGCTTGCAGAGGAGAAATAACATCATAGGTTTTGTATGTAGCAATATCAAAAACTAATCCAACCTATCAGCCAAAAGTATGTTTTGATCATCAAAATGATATTTTTCACTTGATCAAGTTTAATAGGAACGTCATCTTAGCAATTTGAGAATTAATGCAATTCTTGCAGCCAGATGGTCCAGAGCTTTGACTTGAATTGCTCTCCTACTTGATGCAGTTATACAGCGAGCTGCACCTGTCAGAATAAAAAGAGAGTTTTGGTTGACTAGCTCAGGAAATTGTAATGTTGAATCTTCATCCGTAATGCTGGCTTTGGACATCCAAGTAAAAGTATTATAATGCACATAAAAATGGACAACAAATCTGACCTTTTGGAAGTCCGTGCATTTCTTTTTATGTTGTTTGATCTTTTTTGAAGAATAGTAGAAAATTGGAGTAAGATGCATAGGAAGTGCTGTTATGCCTTTTGCGAATCCATATTTCCTTGTTCGAGATGTTTAAGTATTGTACAGTTGATAGCCATGAATTGTATCTCAAGAATGAAGGGTATCTCTCACTTTCTTTAATTGCTGGTGGGAAAGGGAGGGGATTCATTGCAATAGCAAAAGATGCCGTTTTTAGATTAGAAACATCAACTTAGTTGTGTTAAAACTTTTTCATGGTAGTTTTTTTTAGTTTTATACATGTATCTTTCCAATAGGGTCGTGTAAGTAAACAATACTGTACCACCCAGCCACATGATTTTGGGTGGCTGAAGTCTTGCCTGATTGAGAATTCTATAGTTGCTTGGCTGCTCTTGTTGAATATTACATTTGGACGGTGATATGATGGGTTTTACTGCATCATATGGATTTTCTCCTTGCCCAGCTTTTCAGTTTAGCTGACCTTTGCAATGGCCTTGATTCCAGTAATGAGTGCATCTATCAGTTTTTTCAGTTCATGTTTCACTTAAGAGGCATTGCATTTGATGTTTGTGACCTATCACACATACCCATCCCTTCTACTAGCAAGTCTAAAAGGGCTTGCTATTTCATTATTTGTTTCTCCATCCACAAGCAGATTCACACATTCCTTGTGCAGGTTGAAGAGAAGCAGAGGGACCTCTGCCGCCTCGTAATGCGGTTCATGCCACCCACATCACCACCTCAGTTGCCTGGCTCTGTATTCAAGACATTCTTACAAAACATTCTACTTAAAAACAGGGGTGCAGATCGAAATTTGCCACCGCCTGGTGTTTCAACCAATTCTGTACTTGTTTCTTTGTTTGGTATCATACTCCATTTCCTCTCTGAGGGGTTTGGGGACATCTGTGGTTGGATGAAGGATTCTGGAGCATCTGATGTTGGTTTCCTACACAGAGGCGGCCAGCAAGCTTTTCCTGTAGGCTTGTTTCTCAGGAATGATTCTCATCGAGTTGATATTCCTAGGCTTGGTGGTTCATATAATCACCTAGCAAAGTCCCATCCTATGAGTAGTGAGCAGCATGAGGAAGTGATTCGGTGGGAAGAAGGGTGTATGGACGATGAAGAAGATAGGGTTACACATCTAAGTAAGCAGAAGCCGTGCTGTTGTTCTACTTATGATGCTGATTTTACAAGAATATCTAAAGATCCTATCAGACACATGACAAAAGGTTCACGGGGACATTGCAGCTCTATTCGTGAAAGGTCTGCTCATGTTGCTGCAGAATGCAGCACCAGTAGTTTGAATGATGACATAGCAGATAAACCAAGCACGAGTGACCAGTCCGAATCAGAGTATGGCTTCCGTCCTATGCAGCAAATGAGATATGTTCCCAGAGAGAACAACGTTTCTTCAGCAACACTAAAAGAAGAGGAGCTACTGGATACCATGCTTCTGTTGTATCATTTAGGTCTTGCGCCCAATTTCAAGCAGGTGACCAGATTTTCCCCTTACTAAAAGATGGCGATTAAGCTGCCTTTTTTTGTTTGAAATATCTGAAGTGGTGCAAATGAAGTGAAGGCACCATTTGTTTGATTTTTCGGATGTTCCCCATTGAACATGATGTTAAATGAAGGGATTTATGTGGTGGTGTTTAATTAAGCTGTTTTGCTGAACCATATGCTAAGATAGTGGCCCTTTAATGTACATTGCATCTTTTTTAAAACTGGAGCTAAAGGTTCAAAAGCAACCACTTGCTCGACATTTAGCCTTGTAAAATTATGACCTCTATATATTAGTAATGATGGCATATTCTAAGTTTCCTGCTTGTTTGAAATTAATGTCCTATGCATTTATTAACGGTCTCATCTTTCTTTATTGTCCCACTAGCTAAGGTGTTATATGTGAATTTGATAATTGTACCGCCAGAGAGAGAAGTCCAGAGGTCGAATTTCGTGTTTTACATGCTGGATGTTAAATCAGTTCTACATGCTGTCTCTCTCTCCATGAGAATTTATTTCATGGTATAGTAGGTTTGAAAATGTTGGCCAGGATGACGGTCAAAGCAAATAGCGGGGGTAGGATTGGGGAAGGTTGACGATCAGTATAAAAATAATGTGACTATGATGAGTTATCTGATAAAGAATAAAATGGACGTAGTGGAGTGGACACACAGGATTCATATGATCGATTCCCACAAATATGGGATTGAGGCATAGTTCATTGTTATTTACTAGATCTGAAACCAGTTCTATCTGCTTCTCTCATGTGGGACATGGCTCCTGATATTTTACCTCACTTTGGGGAACATGTTTCTGTCCTGCCAGTAGTTTTTCTTTTCTTCCCATTCTTGCGGCACCTGGACTCATTGCTGCAAAAATGTAATTGTCTTCCTTATCAAGTTTCATGGATTCACATCACACTTTAATGATTTCACTTATCAATTGTAGGCATCATCTTATATGTCTCGGCAATCACAGTCAATCTCTCTTCTGGAAGAAACTGATAAGCAGATCAGAGAAAGAGTTTGCGGGGAACATGTAAAGCGCTTGAAGGAGGCTCGTAGTGTATATAGAGAAGAAGTAATGGATTGTGTCAGACATTGTGCTTGGTAATACAATCATTATACCTCTCTGTTATATTTCCAAATAATGTCATGACTATTATGCATCACTATGTTTTCCGTATTAATGAGTAGCTGTTGTCTGCTTTCAAGGAGGTATAGCTTAGTTCTTTGCTCTCTATCATCTAACAGGTATCGTGTTTCTCTGTTTTCTCGGTGGAAGCAGAGGGGGATGTATGCAGCGTGCATGTGGATTGTTCAGTTGCTTTTAATTCTTAGCAAAGAGGACTCAGTCTTCATCTATATTCCTGAGTATTATTTGGAAACTTTGGTAAATAAAATTTCCTGCTCTGGATACTATTTGGAACTCTAGCATAGCTTGCATTTTCTTGTATCAAAGAGTTGACTCATCATTTGTATTAATACTTTACTATACTTATTACTTTGAGCATGATTTTTTTTTCTACCTCGAGTGCCATTTAACTTTCTTCAGGTGTAGATAGTGAAGCCAAGAATGTCCTACGACTTCTACCGAAAGATGGTCTGATATCCTCTGTGGAATTTGGGTACCGCAGTTACTAATAGCCAAGTGAACCAAAAACTTTCTCTTGCCTACACTTTTTTTTCCATCCCTTGCTTCAATCTGCCTTTCCATCTCTGCACCTTGCATTACAAGTATGCTGTGTTTGGATAGCTTTTAGGGGTATGGGTCTGAATGGATCGAGCAAACCTGACTTGTCTTATATAATGTACATTGCATTTTTCCCTGCTTCCTTTCATTACCATGCCCATTGAGTTTTGCTTCATTTCCCCTTGATCTTGGACATGTGTATCGATTTGCAAAGAGAAAGGAAGAGCTTGGACAAAAAAGTTGAAACTGTTGTCTCTATGTAGCTGTATTTCTCGGCATAGAAATATGTAAACTGCCTATGCTTTCAAGTGCTCATCATTGACAAATGTTTTACGGCTATTTGCATGTCATTTGTTTGGTTGGTTCGTTAGTTGCCACATTCTGAAAGCAATCTTCCTTTCTGTTGTTCAATGACAGGTGGACTGCTTCCACGTACTTCGTAAAAGCGACCCTCCTTTCGTCCCTGCTACAATATTTCTCAAGCAAGGACTCACATCCTTTGTATGTCTTAACTCTCTCTCTCTCACACACACTCTCTCTCTAATCACATGCTTTTCTTTTCTATGATACTTTCAGGACTAAGTCTATAATGCCTGTGTTATGTGTCATGGTGGACTATGTGGATATGCTGAAATAGAATTCATCAACACCCTCTAAAGCTAACATAGCATAAGAGAAACGTTTATAAAAAAAATTAGCACAAGAAGATTCTCTTAATATAGCAAGATTGGTTCTGGAATGATCTACATCATTAATGCTAGATTCTTTCTCGTACTTGTTTCCTGTTATGTACTAGATCATTGGGCTTCATTTATTTTACGTGTATTTGCTATTAACGTTTCCTTGTTCAGGTTACTTTCATTGTCACCCACTTCGCTGATCCAAGGATATCGAGTGCGGAGTTGCGAGATCTTCTTCTGCAGTCTATTTCTGTCTTGGTGCAGTACAAGGAGTTCTTGGCTGCTTTCGAATGCAATGAAGCCGCAATGCAGGGAATGCCCAAAGCACTACTGTCTGCTTTTGACAATAGATCGTGGATTCCTGTAACAAATATACTTCTCCGGCTGTGCAAGGGTTCAGGTTTTGGTTCATCGAAACGTGGAGAATCATCTTCCTCTTCATCAGTTATATATCAGGTGACTTGATGATAGTTTGTCTTTTGTCTACACAGTTACCATTTTATCCTGCTTACCCATTGAGAGTAACTTGTAGATCTAATTCTTCCGTCTTTCTTAATGTGAAGAAATTATTACGGGAGGTTTGCATGCATGATGAAGAACTATTTTCTACTTTTCTGAATCGTTTGTTCAACACTCTGAGCTGGGCAATGACGGAATTTTCAGTTTCAATCCGCGAGATGCAGGAAAGTTACAAGGTATTATTCCCTTTAACACCTATGTTCGGATCAATGAGCGAGAGAGAAGCTAAAGAGGGTACAGCTCATTGATTAATCATTTATCTCTGGTTGTTTTGTGGTATTGCTACATGCTATGTACACCAAAAAGAAGTTCTTCCATATTTTCCAATATCTGGGAGTTTAAAGTTAATATGCATACTCCCCCTTTTAACCAAACAAAGAAATTATGTTTGCCTTCTAGTTTTACTTCCTCTCCTCCCCATTATTCTCTTCTCAACTGACTACACATGATTTTTTTTGTCTCTGTCTTCTATTACGATGTCACGTTGTATGTCGTTTCTAATTTTCCTATGGTAATTCCTAAGGTCTGCGTACATCTTACTTTCCCCAGTGCACACTTGTGGGATTACACTGGGTATGTTGTTGGTAATTATCTTTTGTTATGGATTTGCTGATATGTTTGAGAGGTTGTGCTCTATATTACAGAATATGGTTACTAATTAAATGTTTTACTAAACCCTGCATGTTTTATTAGAAATGCTTTTTTAAGTATACATACTAGTGAATTGCCTCTGATGATATTCTGATCATGGTTTCTTCCGTAAAGTCCTCTAGTGGAATATTGTACCAGTAAAAAACATAGCATATCCTCGTGATACTTTAAAAAAAGTTCTTTACATCCAGATCATAGAGTTTCTATTGATGTTGTACTAGTTATTTCTAGTATCTTTGGGCGAGGGAGGGTGGGGTGGGGGGGGTGTTGAATATCTTAACCTTGCAATGGTTCTGTTTTCTTTTCTTATGTCAATTAAGATGTTAAGTGTGCTTTATAGGTGTTGGAGTTTCAGCAAAGGAAATGCAGTGTCATATTTGATCTATCATGCAATCTTGCAAGGGTGTTAGAATTTTGTACCCATGAGATACCTCAAGCATTTCTCTCTGGGGCAGACACAAATTTGCGAAGGCTGACTGAAGTGATCGTCTTTATACTAAACCATTTAATTTCTGCAGCTGATACGGATCTTTTTGACCTGTAAGTTTCAACATTTATGTGGAACACTTTTTGCCTTTTCATTTTATTTTTTTGGTTTATAGGTTGTTTTTCGAGTGAGGGAGTGTAGTCATCTCTGCTTATTTCATTTCTGTTCCGACACAACCAAAGACAAATCTTATTCCAATGAATAAAAGATCTGTTGTCCAGTCGAGTTGGGCCAATCCTTTATGAGATCCTATTTTATTTTGAATTAGCTCCCTCATGTTCAACTGTAAATTGGCATCTACTGTCTCAGGTGACGATATTGATACTTTCTTTTGGTAACTGTGGAATCCTCTATGGATTAGCTGGTCCATCCTAGTTGGTGCAGAGAAAGGAAACTCGGTGGATGGGCCCGTCATTCTACCCTCATCCCACTTATGTACTAGGCTTTAGTCATTGGCAGTGTTCAGATTATTGTCGTGCTTTTATCACATCCTACACTATCATTTCTTTAGCGTTGAATCAAAGCCCTATCAGCCAAGTAATGAGATCGATATTAGGAGAGAGAAGACCGAGACCTGATACTCCCTCTGTCATGATTTGATTTATGTGTCACCCTTTCCTTTTTAGTCTATCTGAAAAAGAATATAACTTTTAATTAGAAATAATTTAAGTTTATAATTCCCTTGTTACTCTTAATGAAATGATTTATAGCCACACAAATGTCTAAGGATTGTTTTCGACTACACATTTCAATAGTCTTCCTTTCTTAAACTTGTGCCAAGTCAAACGACGCCACATAAATTGGGACGGAGGGAGTATTTTTTTTTAAAAAAATGAATTTTCAATTGGCAGACTTGCATTCATCTTAGCCCTCTTTTTCTGTGAGCAACACACTTATTCCATGCATTATCAGAATATAGTTGGTTCAAGTATTTACTTTGACCATAACTTGATATTTGCCTGTAACATGGTATTGAGTCCCTTTGTCTCTGTGTGTGTATTTGAATCTTGTTTCCTCCTTTTTTTTGTTGAGTATTCAGTTGTGTCATTCTTGCAGATTCCTAAGGCGTCCAGGTCAGTCCACAGAGAAAGTAAATAAAGGCATGCTTTTAGCACCCCTTGCTGGAATCGTTCTTAATTTGCTGGATGCAAGCAGGGAATCATATACTGGACAGAATGACATGGTTGGGATTTTTGCCAGCATGGACTGCCCTGATACTGTAGTCTCTGGATTTCTGTATCTTTTGGAGTACAATTGGGTTAGTCTTTACTTCACTTCATTAATTTGGTAGTGCCCTAGGCTACTTCCAATTTACGACTGGCATGGAAAATTGGTATACAGCCAAGAAAATTGCAGAAATAAATTTTTATGGGTACTATGGCTTTTAGACTTTGCAATTAGAAAGCTGAACACTGGTTGACTGGTTTCGGCTCAGTTGCTGTTTTGATGACTGCCTATATGTGCTAATCTGTTTTGAAAGGGTTCCAATAATTATTGCTCTTTGGTTGCGTCAACTGCGTTCTGACTATCTTTTCATGAATCCAGGCTAGCTTATTCAGGGGAGATGATTATCTGCAAAAAATCAGGCAACTGGAGATGTTTTCAAGTCTGCTTATCCGTCAGTCAGAGTTAGTGGAACTAGAGAGAATAGGATATGGGGGTGAAATAGATTATGATGATAGCATCTGCTGCATCTGTTATGCATGTCAAGCAAATGCTCAATTTCTGCCCTGTTCACATGTTTCTTGCTTCGGCTGCATTTCCAGACACCTCTTGAATTGTGAGAGATGCTTCTTTTGCAATGCAACAGTTTTAGAAGTTCTCAAGACTGATGTGAATGCAGATTGAGGTCATTTCTCAAACTTGGGAAGATTAAAGGTGGACTAGGAGGTTGTGGATAGACATAGTCTACTACTCAGTTGTCAGCTGAGGGCTCTGAGCTGTGAATTTTGCTTGATGAGTCCCATATGAGATGCAAGAAATATCGTAGTAAAAGGCGAATACTTTCAGCTAAGTTATTTTTTAGGCATTACAACTAGAATAGGAGGCATAAGCTTAGTATATTTACGAGAGTAGATGGGATGGGAGGGCAGCGTCGCTCTGGGTAAAAGTTTTTGTAGTGGAGGCAAGGGCATTATTTTGTGAATATATGAGGTGTCAATTTGAAGAAAATCTTTTTCTTCTTTTGTTTTTACGCCTCACTTAAATTTGGCTTGTCATTTTATGAGACCGTAAGTAGGGAGAGCTACAAAGCGTTGAGAAGTTCAAGAATTCGAAATGGTGGGAACGGTTCACACGGACACAGTTCTGTTAGTAATTTTAACTACCCTTGCTTCTTTGTAATACCCGTTTTAAAGGTTAATTTTTCAGATGGTCACACAACTAACCGTTATTATCTCATAAAGTCACATCTCTTCTTGATTTCGATTTTCTTTGACAAAGAAAGTGACTTTCTAAAATAATAGGTATTAGTTGAGTGACCATCGGAGAAATTTAACTCTCCGTTCTAGCAGGTGAAGGTTGGTGAATGACCTGAACAATCAAACTGGAGTATGAGACCTCGTGGATAATCTGCAGAAACCATGCGGATGTAGCCATGTAAATCCTTTTGCAGGAAGAAGAGGAAACCCCCCACCCTAACCCTTACTTTAACAATCGTCCAATTTTATCCTCATTTTGGTCATATACTTGTGTTAGCTTTGTAGTTCTTTGGAAAAGACGGCTGGTATCTTTTATATATGGACAAAAAATTATGCTTTTGGAATAAAAATCTGAAAACCGAGCTAAAGATAATAATGTTCCTAAGATTTTGCTGTATATAAGATCTGCACTTTTTACTACGTTTAAAAAAAAGAAAGATTGTGTCACCGTTTGAAGTGGCAATCTTTAGGATGCCGTAACAAAATGAAAAAAAGTACGTTGAAGTTGCAACGGAGGAATGAGTGAACATAGTTCTTCGCAATTTTAAGAGTGAAAAAATAACTCTTGATAAATATCTCTTATATGTCATTCTCAGATCTCTTTATATATGTAAAAGTAAAGATCGTGTATAAAATATACATAAAATTAAATTAGATAGCCAATTTCAAGCTCTGAGAATTAAGGTGTTGTTCTGTTTATTCATTAGTTGTTCGGTTATTTTGGATTTTGAATTTGGTGGACAGTTCAATTTCAATTTACTTTACTAAATTGCTTCATGGTGATTTAGTAGATTCTTTTTATTTTTTCTTGTTAAATTTAAGAGGTGGACGTTATCATGATAACAGTCTCATTTTTTTAAACATTTTGTATAATTATTTGTCTTTAAAATTTAAAAAATAAAAATAAAAAGAGAAAGAGAAAGAGAAAGAGAAACAAAAAAGAGGACCAGGTGGTATGAATCGGGAGATTGAACCCGACGTGAATCGAACACGCAACCTTCTGATCTGGAGTCAGACGCGCTACCATTGCGCCACGGATCCTGGTTGTTGATTAACGGTTCATAGTAAATACTACTAGTGCCTGAGGCGTTATACCATAAAAACCAAAAAATTTTCACGTTTTTTGGAATTTTTGAAGTCCGAGTTGTGTTTGATCTTAATTTTTGCAAATAACATTTTGTTGTTGAAATGCTCTTTTTCAACAAGGTTTTGGTTGTGAAAAAAGTGAAAAACAAGGTTTTGGTTATTTTCAAGTTGTATTTGAAATTTTCATGGCCAAACGATGATTTTTGAAAAAAGTGAAAAAAAATTCGTAACAAAGTAAATAATTCTTATGGCCAAATGGGTCCTAAAAATCATCACAATATTCTTCGAAAATTCAGATGTATGTACTTAGGGGTTGTTTGGTAGGAGGCATTTGAGAAAATAACGCCGGCATTAACTGCGTATTACTAATACTTTATTTGATATTCTTTTTCAATCTATGTATAACTAATACTTGTATTAGTTATACATCCTATTTGGTATTATCCTATGCATCACTAATATGTAGCAAATCACGATATCAACAATGAAAGGGTTTTTAATACATGCACAAACATGATTAAAGACACAATTGCCCCTAAGTCTCTCACATAGTATATTATGGTGGGTATTTTTGTGTTCAAACAATTTTTTCTATAAAAATTATGCGATGCATGTTATTTCTAATACACTAAACCAAATAATGGATAAAAGAATAATTCATGCATAATAATATCAGCAATACTAATTCCAACATTGCTAGTATCAGTATTAATAATACAACCTACTCAAAATTATCACTATACACCCCTACCAAACGACCACTTAGACACAATTTTACTACTCCACATGACTCATTTATGTGACATATTTTTCTATGAGAAAATTTCATAAAAATATATAATTTGCTCACTTACATTTCAAAAAAATGACCCAAAATTTACATTGCAAAGCTCTGACAAAAATACTTTTATACAGTATTATACACTTATATACAAAAGACAAGTACATTATGCATATAGATGTTTGAAGGTGTATACATATTTATACACCTATATACAGAAACACTCATATACACCCATATACATCTATATACACCCATATACACCCATATACAACACATATACAATATTATACACCCCACTATCCCTACCCATCCCGATTTCTCCATCGCCAACCTCAACCCCCCTCCCAATTTCATCGCCGCCACTTGTGCTCCACTACCACCTCGATGAGTTTTTCGATAGATCAGCGGAGGAGGCGGCCAGATCTGAGCCACCGAAAAGTCGCCGTCGTCGAAGAAAGAAAGAGGAAGTGCGGAAGAGAGAAGAGGCGTGGTAGAGAGAGTGCGAGAGAGATGAGGAGGAGGAGAGAGAGAAGGGCGGCGAACTCTCTCTGTTCTTCGATGGTGCTGACCGCCGGCGGCGTTGGCGAAGAAGAAGAAGAGAGATGGGGAGGAGGAGGGAGTGAGTGTAGAGAGAGAGGAGGAGGGAGTGAATTATTTTTTGTAAGATTTAAAAAGATGGATTAATTTTGATAACATTAGTATCCTAATTAACATAGGGTGTAATTATCTCTTTTCCTATTTACGCTAAAAATGACACATTCTTATATGTAGAAAAATACTAATTTAACTGTTTATTTTATTTTTAATACATAGTTTTATAGTCACATAAATATTATGACATATATTTAGATTAAAATTTTAAGCTTTTCTTTCTATTCTGAATAGCGTGTACAATCAAACACCTTTTTATAAAAGAAATGAGGAGGTACATTTTCATTGAGGAGCAATTTACTTATTCTGAATCCTCATTACTAATGGAATCCAAATGCTACCTATTTTTTTTTTTTTTGCAAATAAACAGGAGATTATATTCTGACTTTTTAGTCTTAAGACTCTTAACACTTCAGTATTGCAACTTCAGCTATTGATGCAGACCCACCCATGATTTTCTTTTCCTGCTACTAGCATTTTAGAGTTTGAGGTTGTATTTTTGCACTAAGAAAAATATTTTTCTGAAAATAAATAAATCTTTTTACTTAATTTATGATGCTTAATAAGTAAATAAAATATTAACCTAAAAATAGTTAGTTATAGTATAAACAAACACGATAACTATTTCGTTTTCGATAGAGAAATGTTGCACTCATTTTATCCTTTAAGAAAATTTTAGTAACTAAAGGATTGTACTGTCTGGAACTCGAGATACAACTGTTGGGAAGAAACGAGTAATAAAAAAATTGCACGATATGGTACATGCGGAAGAATATTCAAGTAAATTTTTTTTTATACTATTTGACAAGTGGAGCAAACTAATTTCTAGCACAAACGTATATATGAATAACAACTATACCAATAATAAAATACCAAAATAAGCAAAAATAAATCGAATGCGAGAAACCAAATTTACATGGAAAATCCCCTTCAATGTGAAGAGGAAACAACCACGAGACATCCGCCCACAAAAGCATCACTAAAATAAAAAAGATTTACAACAATGTTCTCCAAATGGCTACACCATCAACGCCAAAGACGGAGCAACAATACATAAAAGATAGCACCAAACCTAGTGAAGAAAGGAGAAATCATCCCCAAAAATGAGTTACTGTTCGTGCTCGAAAACTGGAGCTACAGACCACAAAATCCAATCTTCACCATTGATATCGATTAACCAGATGTTTAGAACCCCCAGTTCAAATTTGAGCACGATCCAACGGTTAACGAAACCTAAAACACTGTTTGAAGTGGACTACAGTAGCAGATTTTCAATGTGCGAAAATCAATTTTTTTCTCTAAGTTTTTTCTCTATATGACTGCTATGAATTACTCTTGTGTCTATGAAATAAGACCTAAGTTGATCCTATATATAGTATAGTGAGTTTTAGAGAAAAAGTGGGCTGATCCAAATTGGATTGGATTTTATTAATCCAATTCCACATAGGAAGGAAAAACCTCAAAACCCAACAACAACGAGCCAAAAAATATTTATGTGAGATTTCTTTTTATCTCACAAGTTGATTGATCCAAAATTTACATGTTTGGGTCCACAATTTCTAGGGCCACTAATTTGTGAGATGAAAAAAAGTTTCACAGAGCTGGTATAAGTTATGTGCGTACAACATGAAATTTTCCAAGAAGCCTACTCTCTTTTTGCAAATCACTGATAAACCTAGTTGGCTAGTTTGTGAAAGAATTAATATAAAAGCGTTTTATCTGATGTAAATGTTGGGTTTGCTCTATTGTACTTTATAAAGCAGTACGGGAAGTAAATAACTATTACAAGTATTCGAAAGGATAAACAAATATTCAATATTCAGAAATTGAATCTTATTGAACAAATAGGCCAATCTTCAAAACTGCCGCAAGCTTGTTGTGTCTTGAATCTTGATAACCTGAAATCAAGAAATAACTAAATCTGGATGGTTACAACGTTGTGTGTTGAGTCGAGCGATTGCCCTCTGTCCTTAAGACAAGATTGCCCCGTATATATGATTTTACGTTAGCGGGCAATAGTCTCCCAAGATAAAACAACACTTTAATCTCAACGCTACAAAGCCAATAGGTTGAGCCTGCCGAATAAAACAAATATGAATCGACTTGCTGAAGTTATGGAAAAGGAAGGAAGAGATTCTATCTTCTCTTCTGTTTTGTCTCTGTGTATATAGTGTGTCTCTGTAGTGTATATCTTGTGTATATGAGGGTCTTAACTCACTGTTTTTCGTCACAGTTTTGCTCACTATTTTGAGTTGTGTTTTATGATATTTTGTAGCTGTTTTGCTCATTGTTTTGTGCTGAATTTCAGTCACGTATGCCTCTGTTTTCCAGTCACGAATTGAGCCAAAGAAGGCATCAATATATAGCATGGAAGAGGCTGCCCAACAGCCACAAATAAGGCTGTTAATAGCCATAAGTGAGGGATGTTAATGGCCATTAGTAGGCAGATTAATGGGTGGTTTATGGGCTGTTCATGACCATTGAAGAAGGGCTGATAATGGAGGAGTTAATCAGCCAAGTAATGACTGATTAATGCCTCAAAAAATAGTTCAAACGGTAGGCAAAAAGTTTTCTGCCTACCGTCATCCCAAAATCAACTTTCCAGAAACTCTGGGGACCAAACGGTAAATATTAAGCAATTTGGGGTCCAAAAAGATAATATCAGAAAGTCCCCACAGCCCACAGCCCACGACCCGAGCCCCGAGCCCGAGACCGGACCGGACGGGTGGGCGGCGGCGGCGCGTGTGTTGGCTTAGCCTTGAACCCAAGCACATCTAGGACCTCCCTCCTTTAAATACATGGGATACCCCTTGGGGTCCCAAACCCTTTACCACATTAGAGACTTATATAGAGAGAGCAATTCTTCCTATTCCCACCGATGTGGTAGATTTGTCCCACACCATATTTCCATGCCTCAAACACCTTACTTCGTGGACCAATATCTCTTTCATTTCTCAACGAAATTTGACGATTCTTGGCCCTACGGTCATCTACTCACTTCGTAGATCATGCATGTGCGAAGAGACAAAGTCTCCAACATGCGGAACACTAGTATTTAATTCATCAAACATGGGTGGACGCACCTCCCCGCCAAAGGAAAATTTCCAACAATCCCCTCTATGAAAGAGAGATTGTGGCGCACGCACAAGGTGCCTACTTTCAGCAATCTTTCAGCGAAAAGATATTACATTAGGAGAGGTAGCTTCCGCTTTGAACCTTCCCTAGTTGAAACCATCGGACTTACTTACTGCGCGGTGAACGTGATGTCTTGAACCTTCAGTGTTTAGTGTAAGCCAAGACAATGATAACAACACAATAACTCTTCTTATTCATTTTCATTCTTACATTTTTGTCCGTTGTGGCCGTGGACACACTTGGATTCTTAAGTGCGTTCATTTGAAGCGGCCTTTCTCGCATTTAAATAGGTGATCTCCTACAAGGTATCCTGCTATACCCCACTTTACAAGTGTTAGGAAACATTAAAAGTTTTCCCAACCTTAACCTCAACCGTTTGAGGATCGTTTAAAGGTTTGGAAGCTTAACCTTTACCCACCATGCATGTAGCACTTTAATGTCTATCGCGGGAACATCTTTGGATTTATGTTTCCGTACAGAAATCATCATCCGAAGTGCTTCTTGCTTCCACTGAAGCGCTCAACTGAACCTTTTGCCGCTTAGTTTTCCCATTGAACCAAATTCTTGGGATCTCCAATCAGTATGGTTGGGTTTCCACCGCAAAGGTTTGTATTATTTGGGTTTTAAGCCCATTCCCCTAGACAGGCAGAACTCTTGATCTCCGGGTAGTCCTTTAGTTAGTAAATAAGAAAGTGATACCCGTGATGATCAACTGCCATACGGTCTTATGTCTCCGACAGATCCTAACAGATATGTCCAGACGCCGTCATCCGTGTCCTTCCTGAAGCCGACCGGCTAGCCACAATCTATAACTGTTGATGGCACGAGTTTCTCCCAATAAGGGACGTCCTCTAAGGAGTCATGAAGTTACTCAACTTCTTTCATGCTTTGTATAAAGAGATAAACTCTGATTCCATCATGAATCGGCCGATGCAAGTTTGCTTAGAGGATTTTCCAAGACCCACCATACACATTTACTTGTGGCTTTGGTGTTCTTCAGATCTGATGTCCAGTTTGCATCACTGTGTTCTTCCAGAACTGCTGGACATCTAGAATACTATAATCCGTAGATAAGCGAATAATTCAGATATCGTCATATCCGACTTAACGCCTTCTATTGATCATGTATTAAGATCATCAGTGAACCTAATTCAACTGATATGTTTGTAGGACGATACCAGGTCGGTTGTAGTGTGTACAATACATTGAACTACACATGACCTGTGCATATCGCTCCTTGTCTATGGGTGCACCATGATTCCAATCATTTCTATGATTCATATCCATTGGTGGCTTCAACGAGATTGTCAACTATCGACCAGTCCGTTAGATGTCTTAGAAATCCAATTCCTAAGATGTCATCTGTGATACCCATATCTTTCATATCGAGACTTTGTTTCAATATGACTTTTACTTTCAGACTGTTGATTCTCCAACTGTTGGCTTTCTAATTTCAGAGTCAATGTTTCTGTCGTCAGATTCATTATTTCTGTTTTATCTGAAACTTTCAGGACCAAAATGTAAATATTTCAGGGACCAAAATGAAAGTTTCAGGAAGAAGCCCAACAGTCCAGCAAACCAACTCTGATTCTCTTCTTCCAACTCTCCGGTTGGGAAGGCTGTTTTAACATCCATGCCACGCAAGACTGCAATGGCCCATGATGTTAAGCTACTCCTAGGGGAGCACATATACATGTAGCCGAGGCTTTGAACTCGTCAGTAGATCCATCTACTTTGTACTCAATTTTGAGTATTCTTTTTCATAACCCAAAAGTTCTTTTTCCGGAGGAAGATCAACCATTACGCAAGTATGGTTCTATATGAGGGAATCTATTTCTCTCTTTGTAGCTTCTTTCCAAAGCATCGCTTTTGAAGATGACAATTATTTGTTATTTGTCCATGGTTCATTCTCAACCATACAAGCTAGAAGGACCGGAACAAGTCTTTGTCCCCTTCTTTGCTCCGTCTCGGTTCAACATCTAGAATCCCTGAGTTCTGTAGATCTGGAATATTAAGTTCCAGATAGCCAGCAACTTTCGAGTCCTGTAGATACGAAATGTCTAGTTCAGGACAGTCAGGCCCTCGCGGGTTCTTGTTAACCTTTAGCAATTACTCCTTTTTTCTATTCCAAGGAAAGTTATCTTTAAAGAATTCAGCATTCTTTGACGCCAAGAGGCGATCATCACTACTGTTATTTGCAGATCCAGTGGATGTGCAATCTACAGTCTTAGGTACAACTTGACCTGTTTCAGTATTCCAACTTTTACCAAGCCACCCCACATAATTTGGGCGTACGGCTTTGCGCTTGGCTAACATCGTTAGACTGAGGTGAGTAATGAGCAGTCGTTTGATGAACGATGCTTCACATTCTCCCCCTCTATCACTACGAATTTCGCAATCCATAAGCTTAGTTGATTTCTAACTTATGCTTTGTAGCGCTTATCCGCTTCAACAACTTCATCTTTGCTTTTCAACAAACAAAGGATTGCATACGTTGTACCATCATCAATGAAGGTCACAAAGTACTTGTCTCCCCCCTCTATTTTGTATAAACTTTAAATCACCTATAAAGGTGTGACAAAGTTCTACAGGAGCGGTGCTTCTTTAGCTATTCCTTTGATGGAATTTGGAAATGTGATTTTGCCTCTTCATCTACCTCATATTTATTTTGAGGGTTTATGTCGACAGAAGGCAACAATCTCAACATCGTTAGCCTTTTGAATGACTTGCTATTTAACGTGTCTTAATCTATGATGGCATAGATGCACGGATTACAAATATATCATTCATTTGGCTACAGACATATTGTACCATTCTTAGTTATTACAGACCTATTGGACTAGTCTCAAACCAGCTTGACCAACAACGTCCCTTAAACCAAGTTTGGGACATGTATCACCTCATCTTAGAGTGATCTCATTCCCTGAAGTCGTATTGAGGACAACCTCTCCATCCCCTTTGATTTTTAGAGGTGGCGTTGCTTCACATGAATAACCTCTTGCCCGTGGTTAGGGCGTAACCTGATCATATGTGATCTCGATACTCTGTCCCACTCCAGTTGCTTTGGCAGACTGAGTGTCCAATTTCTTTACTGCCTTTCTTTAGGCCTTCAGATCATTTAAGACATGGAAACTCTGGCCCACTATACTAGGTGTCCATTACTTTTCCTATGAAATGAATTCTGGCCTCACTCCAGTCACCCGGAGGCTTTGTATGACTGAGTGTCCAATATCATCATATCAAAGGAATTTTGGCCCACTCCAGTCGCCCGGAGGCTTTTTATGACTGAGTGTCCAATATCATGCTATGAAGGATCTTCTGCCAAATAGTATGACAGGCTCAACGTCTTTAGCTTTTAGTCTTCTTCCGTTATGATTGGTGCCCAGACAATTATTGGCGCAAACTTAAGTGTGGTAACAATTTTCGCACAGTCAGCGGATCTTTCTCCCTCGTATGTGTGAACATACTTTACACACTTTTAATAATTACACTTAAAAGAACGAATCTTTTTAAATCGTTTACAAAATCCAATCTTTAAACGGGAAAGAAGATAAGATTAAACTTCTGATTTTAAAGCGTAAGAAATATAAATTATTTTCATATTCCTCCTTACTTTAATCCATTTTTAATCAGACATCATTTAATCTTTATTTTTGACAAGTAAGAAAAACTACTTATCCCAATTTCGGATTCTGGCCCACTTCAGTCACTTCATCAGACTGAGTGACCATTTCCTCCTTACCATTATTCAGATCCTTTATCTGGGACAGATAAATGCCTTCTGCTGCAAGATAGAACAACATCTTCAGCCTTCTCCTCTTGTCCCAGTTGATATTCTCAGGCTCTCGTGAGCGCTTGTTTCCACCAGTCTTGGTAGCGGTGACACCATGAACACGTTCATCATCATCACTCTCTTCTACCAGAAAATCACTGCCAAATAATGGAGGAGTTAATCAGCCAAGTAATGGCTGATTAATGCCTAAAAAAATAGTTCCAACGGTAGGCAGAAAGTTTTTTGCCTTCCGACATCCCAAAATTAACTTTCCAGAAACTCTGGGGACCAAACTATAAATATTAAGCAACCATAGCCCGAGCCCGAGCCCGGAATGGATGGGCGGGCGGCGGCGGCGCGCGTGTGGGCTTAGCCTTGAACCCAAGCACATCTAGGACCTCCCTCCTTTAAACACATGGGATACCCCTTGGGGTCCCAAACCCTTTATCACATTAGAGACTTATATAGTGAGCAATTCTTCCTATTCCCACCGATGTGGTAGATTTGTCCCACACCATATTTTCATGTCTCAAACACCTTACTTCGTGGACCAATATCTCTTTCATTTCTCAACGAAATTTGATGATTCTTGGCCCTACGGTCATCTACTCACTTCGTAGATCATGCATGTGCGAAGAGACAAAGTCTCCAACATGTGGAACACTAGTGTTTAATTCATCAAACATGGGTGGACGCACCTCCCCGCCAAAGGCAAATTTCCAACAATAAATATCGAATTTGCGGATATATTTTAACTTTTTGTATCATATTTTGCTTCCAATTTATTCCAAATGAATAACACCACACTGCAAAAAAAAAACTTGAGTTACCAACGAAAAAATCAATTGGTAAATTAGGTTAACAACTGATTTGTTTTTAAAACAAAATATTTTAAACTTTTTATTTTACATGTAATGAGTACATGACAGCCACAAAAATGTTTATGATATGTTTACACAACCTTTTTATTATGAGTTGGTCTAAATTCAAAACTTTCGACATGTGTGTTGCTAATTACACACCTAAACTATGTTTTTTTTACCCTCATGAACTTATTTTTTTGTATTTACTCACTCTACTAATTATCCGATAAAGAAAATAAGTTAAAATATATCATGGATATACTCACGCCTATACTAGACAAAAAAAGGAAACGTTTTTAAAGGACCGTGTGTATCATGGTCCGATTTGGAATCAACAAAATGTAATTCATGTATAATTGTAATTATGGTATTAGTCTTGTACTAGGAAAATATATTAGAATTAGAATAGGAAAATGTAGAATTATTTTCTTATATTGTCCATATTTAGGAATTGTATATTTGTATATATATCTCTCATTATCAATGAAAATAATGAAGGGATTATTTCTTTCATGGTATCAGAAGTCTAGGGATAAAATACCTTCTCTCCAACACTTCTGCTGGCCCCTTCTTTTCTCGTTTTCCATGCCTCCTCTCGGATTCCGTGCATATATATTTTCTCCTCCTCCATTCCCAAATATTCTTCCAAATTCCTCATTCACCTATTGTTCTTTCGTTATGTCTACGTCAAAGAACATGTTTAATCCCGCACTTACAGTTTCCAACATCAAGAACCACATCCCTATTGTTCTTGAAATGGAAAACATCCAATACGCGACGTGGGCAGAATTATTCAAAGTTCATGCACGCTAGCATAAAGTCCTCCATCACATAATCCCCTTGGTACCTGGCGTGGAGAAGGTGCCTACCCCCGAGGATAATCCTACGTTATGGACAACCCTTGATGCTATCGTTCTCCTGTGGATTTATTCCACTATCTCTACAGACCTCTTACAGATGATTATTGAACCCGACGCTACGACGATGGACACTTGGAATAGGGTGCGTGATATATTCCAAGATAACAAGAATTCCTGTGCTGTCACCCTTTAGCAGGAATTTTTCCATGTTAATATGAAAGATTTTCCTAACGTCTCGGCCTATTGTAAAAGGCTGAAAGAATTGGCGGACCAACTCCGCAACGTTGGTGCGCCTGTTACCAATAATAGTCGTGTTCTTCAAATGGTTGCAGGCCTATCTGAGACCTATAATGGCATTGGAACACTACTTCGTTAGAGTAATCCTTTACCACCATTTTATCAGGCCCGTTCCATGCTCACGTTGGAAGAGGCCGGCTTGGCTAAAAAGGCGACTACTGGAGCAAATTCCGTCATGATGATGGCCACGTCAGACAATCTTCACTCATTCTCTGAATATTCTGACCAAAATCGTAATAATGGTAGCGGCAAAAAGGGTTAAAATCATAAAAATAAGGGCAAGAACAGCGGCGGCAGTCGCGGCTGTACAGGAAATCAGAACAGTGGCGGCAGAAATAATGGTGGTTAGAACAGTGGGTCACTGACCAACTGGCAGCAGCCGTGGGCCTACTGGTCTTGAGGCTGGGCCAGTGACCCAACTACCTTACCCACCGTCACCAAATCTCTAGAACTGGGCCCAATTCCAAAATGCTTCTAAGCCCAGTTTCCCGATCCAGCATTCCAGTTCCAGTTCTTGGCCTGCTGGGCTGTGGCAGCAGGCTGGCCTGCTAGGGCCTCGGCCTCTGTAGGCCTTCATTACAGCGGGCCCAGCTTCGATCCCAACACCTACGGATATTGAGCCCGCAACGCATACACTCGAATTAAATCCCCCGGACGTAAATTGGTATTTGGACACCGGTGCCACTTCTCACATGTCATCCTCACCAGGTACTCTTTCGTCTTATTTTAATTTGAGCAACAATCGTGGTATAACTGTTGGTAATGGTCATTCAATTCCAATTAGTGGTTATGGTCACACAAATTTGTCTCCCCCACATCCACGTCCTGTCTTTCTGTCTTAAAAAATGTTCTTCATGCCTCTCATTTAATTAAAAATTTGGTGTCTGTCCGAAAATTCATCATTGATAATTGGGTGTCTGCTAATTTTGACCCATTTGGATTCTATGTGAAGGATTTCAAGATTATTGATACCTATAATGAGATGCAATAGTAGGTGATAACTTTATCCACTCACCACCACAACCATTTTCACAAGTCAAGCCATACCTTCCACGTTTGCCGCTCTTGCTCCTTCCTTGTGGGTTGCACGTTTGGGTCATCCGGGGTCATATATTATTTCTTCTCTGCATAAAAATAATTTTATTGATTGTAAGGGTACGCGTAGTACTCCACTTTGTCCTTTTTGTCCATTAGGAAAACATGTTCGATTACAGTTTGTAGCCTCTACTTCTCGTACATTTATGTCGTTTGATATTATTCATAGTGATTTGTGGACATCTCCCGTTTTAAGTTCTTTGGGTCATCACTATTATGTCTTATCCTTGGATGATTATTCTAACTTTTTATGGACCTTTCCTTTATCCAAAAAGTCTCAAGTTTTTTCCACTTTCTTAAACTTTAAAGCATTCATCCATACCCAATTCGAATGGAAAATTAAAAACACTCAATGTGATAATGGCAGAGAATATGATAATGGGCCATTTCAGGATTTTTGTGACACTCATGACATATCTTTTCGATTTTCTTGTCCACATATGTCCTCTCAAAATGGAAAGGCCGAAAGAAAAATTCATACCATTAATAATATTGTCCGAACCTTGCTAGCCCATGCTTCATTACCTACTTCTTTTTGGCATCATGCTTTACAAATGACTACATATCTACTTAACATCCTCCCTAACCAAGGCTTAGCATATCAATTTCCACTTAAAATTCTTTACAATAAAGATCCTTCGTATTCTCATCTTAGGGTGTTTATGCTATCCATTTTTCCCGTCTACTACAATTAACAAACTTCAAGCTCGTTCAACCGCTTGTGTGTTTTTGAGTTATCCATTTAATCATCGTGGTTACAAATGTTTTGATTGATCCTCTAACAAAATCATAATTAGTCTCCATGTTATTTTTTATGAAACTCAATTTTCGTTTCCTAAATTGCGTAGTTCGGTGTCTAGTTCATATAGTGTTTTGGATTATGGGCACTCACCGTATATCCGAGATGTCCCGTGACCCAAATCCACTAGCAGGCCCACTGCCTACTGGCCTACAAAATCCCATTCCAGCGTCAACTCGGCCAACAGGTCTACTGCATGCTGGCCCAACTTGTCTCGACCTTGGTTCCAGATCTCAGCCCAATCCTTTTTTCGGTGATGATCCAGGATCACGACCCACTTCCAGAACTATTCCATCTTCAGTTTCTCGGTCAGTTATTGGGCCAGCAGGCCCACTACCTGCTGGTCAGTCTACTGCCACCCCCGTAATTCCCCCAATCCCGTCCAATTCCACATCGAGTCAAGGGCCAGTTACTCGTAGCCAATGAGGTATTTTTAAACCAAAAGTCATTTTAATCTTAATTATAATGTCACTAAATCTCCCCTACCACGTAACCCCGTGTCTGCCCTTCATGACCCGAATTGGAAATTAGCCATGGATGACGAATATAATGCTCTTATTGTAAATAAGATGCGGGAGTTAGTGCCCCATCCACTTGGTGTTAATATTATTCGGTCTATGTGGATTTTTACTCATAAAGATAATTATGACGGTTCTCATGAGAGGCATAAGGCCCGTCTTGTAGGTGATGGTAGAACACAACAAGTTGGCGTGGATTGTGGAGAGACATTTAGTCCGGTGGTCAAACCGGCTACCATTCGCACTGTGCTTAGTCTAGCTCTCTCGAAGGCATGACCCATTCACCAGCTGGATGTGAAAATGCTTTCTTACACGGTGATCTTAAGGAGACACTATACATGCATCGGCCCTTGGGTTTTAGGGACCCCAATTATCCTCATCATGTTTATTTGCTGAAAAAGTATTTGTATAGGCTTAAGCAGGCCCCAAGGGCTTGGTATAAAAGGTTTGCAGATTATATGTCTACTATTGAGTTTTCTCAAAACAGGTCTGATCATTCTCTGTTCATCTATCGGCATGGTACTTCTCTGGCATACATTCTGTTATATGTTGATGATATTATATTGACTGCCTTATATGAAATACTATACAAGTCTATCATGTCTCTTCTCAGTTCCGAATTTGCTATGAAAGACTTGGGGCCCTTGAGCTATTTTTAGGCATAGCAGTCACTCGTCATGCAGGTGGTCTATTTTTATCACAGAAAAAATATGCGGCAGAGATTATTGAGAGAGCTGGCATGTCATCTTGTAAGTTTACTTCTACCCCGATTGATACAAAACCGAAGCTGAGTGCTATGTCTAGCACACCATACGAAGATCCCACCCATTATCGTAGTCTTGCAGGGGCTCTTCAGTATCTGACTTTCACGAGATCAGATATTACTTATGCAGTACAACCGGTGTATTTATTTATGCATGATCCGCGGATTGAGCACATGCATGCGCTCAAACGCATTATACGATACATACATGACACACTTGATTTTGTATTGCATTTATATCTGTCCTCCGTCTCTACTCTTGTGTCATAAACATATGCTGATTGGGGTGGCTGTCCAGATAGAAAACGATCGACATCTGGTTATTGTATGTTCCTTGGGGATAACTTGGTCTCTTGGTCGACAAAACACCAGACTACTTTATCATGATCCAGTGCGGAGGCCGAGTATCGAGGAGTCATGTTGGCTACGTAATCTTCTACTAGAGCCACATTATCCTATTCAGAAAGATACGTTGGTCTACAGTGATAATGTGAGTGCAATCTATCTTTCTGGAAATCCGGTCCAATATCAGCGCACTAAACATATCGAGATGTACATACACTTTTTTCGAGAAAAGGTAGCTCCTGGACAAGTACGTCCTCCATGTCCCTTCGCGATACCAGATTGCAAACATATTTACTAAGGGTCTTCCTCTGGTTCTATTTAAAGATTTTAGGGACAGTCTCAGCGTACGTCAACCGCCCGCTATGGCTGCGGGGCTGTAAAGGACCGTGTGTATCATGGTCCGATTTGGACTCAATAAAATATAATTCATGTATAATTGTAATTATGGTATTAGTCTTGTACTAGGAAAATATATTAGAATTAGAATAGAAAAATGTAGAATTATTTTCCTATATTGTCCATATTTAGAAATTATATATTTGTATATATACCTTTCATTATCAATGAAAATAATGAAGGAATTATTTCTTTCTGTTTTAATTTCTCATTTCAAGAATCAACCCAAACTGACCGACCTCATCGTCTTTCAAGTCTCACACAACAAAGTGCGAATTCAAGGAGGATTCTGAGTAATATTTAGCATCTCTTTAAGCTAGCAAATCAAGGACTCTGCATAGGGAATAAAGTCAAGCCTAATCATTCTGCATAGAACATATTAAATCAAATGAGAGAAGTCCATACTCCCCGTGTATATTAGTTGCAAAGAACATTTCAGCTATAAAAAGGACCTTCATGCTCCATTAAAGTATATACTACAAATAATAAAGTGAAAATCCAACAACCCATAAAAGGGTTGAGACTTGAGAGACGAAGAAGTTCGATCTGAAAGAATAAAATGAATTAAGACATTAAGATCCTTGTTTTTTGATCTAGTATAGGCGTGTATGCACATGCCATGTTTTAACTTATTTTCTTTATGAGGTAATTAGTGAAGGGGTAAATAATATGAAAAAATAAGTTCATGGAGGTGATAGGACATCCGCATAGTTAGATGTGTAATAGTCAATTTCACCATAGTTTAGGCGTGTTCTCTATGCCTTATCCCTATTAAAAAATTACTAATCTGAACGCATAATTTTAACATTTAATGTTAAAAATCTTAAAAGATTGAACTTATTAAATTTAAATTCTCAATCTACTTATGATTACACTTCACCTTTTCTTTTCTTGAATTCAATCAAATACAATTACAACAACTTGGGACGGAAAAAGTGTTGAGTCCCACATCATTTGTGGGAGGGTTATTTGGTCTCTTTATATGGCCCTGGGCAATCCTCGAGCTATATTTTGGGGTTGAGTTAGACTCAAGGTCATTTCTTACATGATATCAGATCTAGGCACATTCCAATTTATTGTTTACCCGATGTTGGGCCCCTATCTTATATTTAATCATGTGTCGTGCGAGTGTTGAGTCTCACTTCGTTTATGGGAGGATTACTCAGTATCTTTATATGGTCTTGGACAATCCCCGTGTCTTGAGTTGTATCTTTTGAGGTTAAGTTAGGCTTAATATACACTTTTTACATGGTATCAGAACTAGATTAATCCCAATTTATTCTCTATCTATGTCAGGCCCATATCTTAATTATATCGTCCACACTACATATGTTCAATCCTTGGAGTGCGGGGAGGTGTTGAGTCACTTTAGTTCCATATCGGTTGTGGAAGAGTTACTTGGTCACCTATTGTTATGTTGAAAAGAGTCAAACACCGAAAATAGAGAAAATAAAGAAAACCATGTGGAAAACTCTTCAAATTGAAGTGTTAAAAACTACGGGTTCGACACTTGGTAAGGTTGGTGCCGGGTTTTGTGGTGGAGCAACTACTTGCCTTAGAAAATTCAGCATTTGGTAAGGTTGTTGGTACTATATGTCTATTGTTGGTGGTGGATAGTGAGGCGGTGGGTAGTTAACTGGTGGATTGTAATTTGGGGTGGAGCTTGGTAGTATTGGTCATGTGACACTTTCCTAGTTTGGACATGTGGAAGTGGCACTGTAGCTCGGGCCTCATTGGTGAGTTAGAAAGTTCATCCCATTCGTGCTTGATGAATTTGGGGTGGAGATAGAGGAGTAACATAAGTAGATGGTGTCACGCTTGCTACTACTCCTTCCATTGTTAACTCATTTTCTCTCTTAAAATCTTACATTTCTGAGGCCATCTTTGCACTTTCACCCTGCATGTCCAGTATCTTCATAATATTTTGAGTATTCATCGATGGGATGAGCCTTCGCCATCCTCCAAAGTCATACCTACAAAATGAACAAACAATTAGCAATAAGACTTCTTCACTAACTCTTTTTAGTGTATCCTCACAAATGAATGTTCGTTTAACCCTCATATTTCACTCCGGACAAGTAGGATCAAATACTAGTGTTGTTATCATTCTCTTTGTCTATATAGTACCCGATTAAATGCAAGTTTCACTTGATTTTCTTAAAGCTTGATGTTAAAGAAAGTACATTGAAATATGTTTTACATTATTGTACTGTTTCACCGTTTAAATTGTATATTGATATAAATGCTTCTTCTATAAATTGTTATGCATGTATCATATTTTTTAACTCGTCTCACTTCCTGGGAAAACAGTTTACGATTTATACTAGCATGTAAAGCTTAGGCCTGTTGGACAAATTTCAATTTCTATTTCTATTTCATGTACTAGACATGTGCAGCCCGAGCCCTGCGAATAGGATAGCTCCACATCTCTTTTTGATACTCTTGGTGAGGCTTTGTATTGTACTCATGGAGAACTATTATTTCTATTCTTTTGAGTCACTAGAGCATGTTTCGGTTGGCTATTTTATTTCAGCCCATAGAAGTTTAGCAAAGTATTCATCTGACGGAAGTCACGAGATGTGTTATGCTTAATATCATATGAGTTTATGAAACGTTAAGCTGAGTGTCAGCAAGATGACATAGTAGTTGAAAAAGGATAAGTTATTGCGAGTTCTCAAATGTTGTGTTTATGGCTTCAGGCCAAGTGGGGCAAGTCTATTGTTGACGATAGAATCTTACAGGAATATGCGGCTATAAGCCTTGGGCAAGAGAACGTTTGCGGATTTTTTGTCGCTTGAGAAGAGTGATATCAAGGTCATCTTGGGCAAAGGACTTCATAGGTGTGAAATATACCATATTTGCTTGATATATAAAGACTATCGGGCAACCTAGATATGACATCCTTGGTGATTTACCGTCATAGATGGATAATCAAGTTGGTTGTCGGAGGGCAAGGTCATTCCCTTTTATGAAGTTATATGCTAGGAGATCACGGGGTGTTCGACATTAAAGGAATATGTTCCCTTCACTGTATTAATCAATAATGTACAATATATATATTAGTACAAGAATATCTAACCTAGGTAACTAATCAACCTAATTACAATAGAAAATATAATTCTACCTAAAATAGGAGACCTAATTACAATAGTAATACAATTCTACCTAAATTAAAAGATATACAATTAATGAAAGAATATTCGGGAAATATTCTATTACACCCCGCAGTCGAAGCAGGAGGTTCACGAACACTGAGATTGACTTGAAAATCATCAAATAGTATGCGCGGAAGTCCTTTGGTGAAGATGTCGGTAATCTGATAACTGGAAGGAACATAAGGACACGAACTTGACCACGAGTCACTTTTTCGCGAACGAAATGAATGTCCATCTCAATGTGTTTAGTGCGCTGATGTTGGACGAGATTGTCGGAAAGAAATATCGCACTAATATTATCGCAGTAGACCAGTGTTGCCTTTTGAATCGGACAGTGAAACTCAAGTAGAAGGTTACGGTTCCAACAAGACTCAGAGACAACGTTGGCGACACCTCTGTACTCTGCTTCGGCACTAGATCAACATAGTGTAGGTTGCCTTTTGAAAGACCAAGACAATAGGTTATCTCCGATGAAAATACAGTAACCAGATGTGGAGCATTCGGTGTCAGGACATCCACCCCAGTTAGTATCAGAATAAGAAGTGAGACCAGTGAGCGAGAACCTGTACAGATGTAATCCGAAGTGAAGTGTACCTTGGACGTATCATAAAATACGTTTGAGGGCATGCATGTGTGCTTCCGGCGGATTATGCATGTGTAGGAAGATTTGTTGCACGACATAGGATATGTCAGGTCTCGTGAATGTGAGGTACTGCAGGGCCCCAACAAGGCTACGATAGTGAGCCGGGTGTGAAAATGGGTGGCCAGAATAAGCGCTGAGCTTGGAATTGGTGTCTACTGGCGTGTGAGATGGTTTGCAAGATGTCATTTTTGCACAGTAAAGGATCTTTTCGGTGTACTTCTTCTGACACAAAAATAGTCCGCCAGAATGTCTAGTGACAGAGATGCCCAAAAAATAACTCAGGGAGCCCATATCCTTCATAGCAAACTCAGAGGAAATGAGAGACATAATGGACCGACGAAAAGCATCAGATGATATGGTGATGATGATGTCGTTAACATAAAATAATAGGTAAGCCATGTCTGTACCCTTAATGTAAATGAATAGGGAATGATCAGATCTGCTGTGTGAAAAACCGATAGAGGAGACATAGTCGGCGAACCGCTGGCACCATGATCGAGGAGCCTCTTTCAGTCCATAGAGCGATTTCTGCAATATACACACATAATCCGGATAAATAGGATCCGTGAAACTCATAGGCTGATGCATATATACCGTTTCATGAATATCCCCAAGTAAGAAGACATTCTTGATTTCAAGCTGATGAATAAGCCAAGACTTGGATAGAGCAATGCTGAGGACGGTCCGGATGGTTACGGGCTTTACGATCGGGCCGAACGTTTCATCACAGTCCACTCCCACCTGTTGAGACATGCCATCACCTACAAGACGAGCCTTGTACCTCTCAAAAAAACCATCAGATTTCATTTTATGTCTAAAAATCCACATAGAACGAATAATGTTAGCATCAGGTGGATGGGGTACTAGGTCCCACGTCTTATTATCAATAAGAGCATTATATTCGTCAATCATTGCGACTTTCTAATTAAGGTCGGACAAGGCATCCTTCGGATTTCGAGGGACGAAGGAAGGGACAACTGAATCAGATAGGTTAAACAACTATTTAGGTTTATAAATTCAATGCATCACACGAGTTTCCATGGTCTGAAAATGTGTCTCGGGATGCGGGGTGGGAGGGGTGTGTGCCGTGGGACTGCTGGGAAGAGGAGGAAGGGCAGGGGTGGCGATATCGGCTGACCGATGCTCAATTTGCCGAGAGGTTGCTGCGGAATCACCTTGAGGCGGGTTGTTTCGGGCCACCATCAGCAGAATCGGGTGGACAGTGTATCTCGAACTGTCTGAGGTGGGGGCGGGTGCCGGGGTCTGGGATGATAGACTATGTAGATGATGAATTAGAAGAGGGTTCATGTCATCATCTAGGAAGTCGTAGTAATACCGAGGTGGCGAGTTTAGGGAGGCAAAGGGGAATTGAGACTCATCAAATAGGACGTGAAGTGAAATAATAATTTTACGGCTCGACAAGTCATAACACGAGTAACCATAATGATTGGCGGGGTAACCCAGAAATACACACAGGGAAGGCCGGGATTAGAATTTGTGAGTGGTCGGATGTATTGGATAACAGAGACATCCAAAGATGCGCAAGTGTTGGTAGGAGGGGTTCCTACAAAATATAACTTGAGTGGGCAACCGTTGAGCAAGAGATTTGTTTGGGATTATGTTTAGGAGATATATGGCCATAGAGAGTGTGTAATGCCAAAATTGTAGGGGAATTGATGCATGACCAAGTAGGGCACGAATTAGGTTGTTTATGGTACAAATTTTTCGTTCGGCTTTACCATTTTGGGAGGAGGTGTAAGGGCAGGAAAAATAAAAGGTAAGACCGTTTGTGGAGCAAAGTTGTTTGAATTGATTATTATTGAATTTCCTGTCATTGTCATATTGAAAACGGTTAATGCTCTTTTCAAATTGTGTTTTTACGAAAACACTAAATAAGGAAAAAATGGGGTAGACATGAGATTTATTGCCAATTGGAAAAGTCCACAGAAAGTTGAAATAATCATCTAAAAACAACACATAATATCGATGGCCGGCCATACTTAAAATATGAGATGTCAACAAATCATTATGTATGATATCAAAAGGTAGTAAAGTACAATTTGTGGATGCAGAAAATGGTAATTTAACATGTTTCCCAAAAACACAGGATTCACATATAGGAGTCCTAGAAATACGATTGCAATTAATAAAATTATTTTTCCTAAGGGAGCATAAAACAAAATCTCCCAGATGTCCTAATCTAGAGTGACATAAGGAAGACGAAATAGCAACAAAGGTTGATGAAACTGAGGCTAGATTGTTGACGGCGTTTGAATTATGATAGAGATCTCTGGTGCTGTCACATCTCATAATTCGTCTCCATGTCGTAAAATCCTTCACAGAAAAATTAAAAGGATCAAAGTTAAGGAAAACATTATTATCAGTTGTGAAACGCCGCACATAGATTAGATTCTTAATGAGTTTATGGGCATGAAAGACAATTTTAAGATTAATGGTGGATGTGGTGGGGATAAGAATGAATGACCAAAACCGCGAATGGGAATGCCTTGTCCACTACCAATAATAATATTCCTATTTAAATCACTTAAATTGAAATAAGACGAGAGAGACATTGTGTTCATAGCTGCCTCATTGTCAGTCGGTGCATACGTTGAGGGCGGGAGGAGGGTTGTGCTATATAGGCCTGTTGTGGACGTGAGCCGAGTATGCTATGGTGGACCTATCTATTATGAGGTGGAGTCCACGGAGATGTCGAATATGGGCAAGGAGGGGTGGCCCATGATGGTGGGCCCCACCTGGCCCACGACGGATAAACAACCCACAACAGAGGCTGCTGCCACTGCCATTGCCGTGGTCGCTGCTGGCGGGGACTGCCCCTTCCGTCGCCGTTGTTGCCAAAATTCCATTCATCGCGACCATTGCCGGACTGCCTGCTCCGGCGGTTGTTGCGGGTGGATGTGGGTCCTCGGGTCGGCGGTTATGGTTGCTAGAATTGGAGGCCCTGCAATCGACGGAGGGCCCGACGACGGTGGTGAGGGCGACATCGACAATACTGGCTTGAGTGGTGCTGCCTTGATTTTCCAATTTCCTCAAGAATAATCTTTGAACGAGCCTCATAAAACGGAGGTAATGACGTGCATTGCTGAAGGATGGTGGCAATGCCGTCATAGGATTCGTTCAAGCATGCAATAAGTTGCATAACCAATCGCTGATTAGTGACAGGTGCACCGACGTTGGAGAGTTGGTCGACAAACATCTTGAGTTCTTGATAATATGTAGACACATTTTGGAAATCATCTTGATGAACGTCCTTGAACTGATTTTCAAGGTATAATACTCGTTGAGTTTTGTTGTCGTGGAAAATACTTTCCAAATGTTCCCATGTTTGGCGGGCAGTGGCATCGGTCTAAATGATGGTGTGCAACAAATCATTAGAGATTGTGCCGTATATCTATTGGAGGACGGCTACATCCCAAATGAGACCAGAGCGCATCATCAGAAATCGAAGCTGAGGGTATATCTGTGGACTTCGGTGTAGGAGGGATGATGTGGTCGATAACTTCGTAAACACGATAATGGATCTTAAAAAGCTCCGCCCATGAGGAGTATTGACCCTTTTCCATCTCAAGAGTGATAGAGATAAAGTTTTTGATGTTGTTTACTGCAATTGCATGATGGAATTTGGCTTTGTCAGCTATGAAAGATGAAATTTAGGAGGAGAAAGGAGAGAGAATGGCTGAAAAAATACTAGGGTTCTGTGGGGGTGGCAGTCGAGAGCTATGGTCGGTGGCAGTGGAGGTATTTTTAGGCTACAGATACTATGTTTTTAGCCTCAGGTATTCGTACAGGTATGACGAGCTTTTTATATGTCACTTAGGTTGCAAGATGCTCCGAAGTCTTAGGTGGATCTAAGGAATTGAGAGTTAGAACCTTATGTTAACCCTTATATGATTATGTGCACGGGTAAGTCTATCCAGTGAACTCCCAATAGTTAGAAGGATCAGGTGTAGTATTCAAGACTAGTTCTACAGATATTCAAACAATGTGATGGTAGTTCGAAACACTTTATCGGCATCAATAATCAGTTTCCTTGGTGTAATCCTGTCTTGTAGGCACTTTCATGGAAAAGTTTGCATAGAGTAGCACCTGCGACTTGGTGAACTCAGAAGGACCTTTAGTTGTGATGATTGACGTGTTAAAGAGAGTTTTCAGACGCTCAAGGCCATGTTTACTACAATTTGTGTGTTGCTTTCAACTATTTTACAAAGGTTTTATGGTAATTCGATGTATTGCAAGAGTAAGTTTTTAGGGTATTCATTTAAGACTAATAAAGTGATTATATATACATCGTGACAATTCAGGAACTATACTAGAATTACTTGTACTTCGGAGGATTTATAGTTTATTTTCGAATAAAAGGACTTAGAACTTGAAATAGCTTAATGACTTGAGTCACAGACAAGTTATGGTAATACTATCGTGCATCATCCGGGTAGGGTGTCAGTTGTTGAGAGTTCCTTGAGAACAAAACTTATGAACAATTTGACTTAATGATATGGCAAGTGTTATGGTGGTTGTACGATGGTAAATAATGAGGTTCAGTTTTAGTGTACAAACATGATAAGCTGATGGAGATATGCTTCATCAAGTACTAGTAGGTGTGCGGTATGAGGATCTCTACATCATTGGACCTTAAAATGATATTTTTGAGGTGAGACTACCTTCTTGGTGGTGGGTTATGTTTGAGTACTCCTGCTAGATAGTCAGGTTATTTTTATCAAATACGAACAACTTGGTAGGATTTGTGCTTAACAAGGCATGTGTTTTGCATTACTCAATACATGTAGATCTGCTAAAGCGTAGCAATATATGTCACTCAGAGATTCTTTGTTTCAGAAGTATGGTGCAAGAGGCCACATGCCATGCGTTAAAGTGTTTGAACGGTGATCTCTCTTGAGGAGTCTTTCTCATTAATACAAATATATATAGTGTGTACAATGTTAAGTCCTAATTGAACGAGAATCTATATTTACTATAATTACACACAAGTATTAATTACAGAATATACGACGAATATATGGTAGTATTCGCTATCACACCCCCTCAGTCAGAGCTGGAAGAGGTCGGACGCTGAGACTGGATCTGAAGTCTAAAAACAAATGTCGAGGAAGTCCCTTAGTGAAAATATCTACACACTGATGTGAAGAAGGCACATGCAACACCTTAACATGACCTATAGCAACCTTCTCACGAACGAAATATATATCTATCTCAATATGCTTGGTTCTCTAATGTGGAACCGGGTTATGAGATAAGATCGCAGATATGTTATCACAGTAAACCATAGATGCCTTATGTAAGGGACATTCCAACTCTAAGAGGAGGTTTCAAAGCCAGCAGATCTCAACGACAACGTTTGCAACCTCTATATTCTGCTTCTACACTCGATCAGGAGAGTGTGACTTGCTGCTTGGCATACCACGAGATAAGATTATCTCCTAAGAACATATAGTATCCTAACGTGGAGCGTCGCGTGTCTGAACAAACTGCCCAATCGACGTCCATGTATGATATCAGCCTGGTCGGTGCAGAGGGGTAGAGATGTAATCCATAATCAAGAGTGCCCTTAACGTATCGAATAATATGTTTAAGAGCTGTCAACAACACTGAGTTTCAACTTCGTGTCGATCGGAGTAGGCATGATTTTGCAATTTGCCATTTTAGCCGTGTACACAATTTCTTCCGCATACTTACGTTGGCACAGGAACATAGTAACTGCAAATCTGGTCACATATATCCCCAAGAAGTAACTCAACTTCCCTAAGTTTGTCATAGCAAATTTGGATTTAAGCAGCATAATGATCTCATTTTTCAACACATCAGAAGAGACAGTCAGAACAATATCATCCACATCTAATAACAAGTATACAATGTCATGAAATCGATGAAAAATAAATAGTGAATGGTCACATTTGCTGCACACGAACCCAATCCGCATAATGTAAGTAGTGAAATGCTCATACCAAGCCCTGTGGGCTTATTCCAATCCGTACAGTGACTAACGGAGATGACAGACATAATGAGGAGCCTCTGGATGTACAAAGCCTGGCGGTTAGTGCATGTAAATAGTTTCTTTCAAATCCCCATGTAAGAAACTGAGTGGTAAGCGCATCAAACTCCTCACGCATGACCGCATTCCAATTCGGGTCAAGTTTGACTAGTTTTGGGTTTTTAGGTATAAGTGATATGAATTGTGTGGATAGGTTGAAGTGGACTTTTGGTTTAAAAATCCTGTGTTTGGCACGGGTTTCCATTTGGTGTGTGGGTATGTGGGCTGGGTGTTATGGGTTACAGGTGGTGTGGTAGGGATATTGTGGGGGCTAGGGTCTATCAGGATGGGGTAGTGTGGTGTGGGACTAGGAAGTACGTGGTGGGAGGGTGCGGGTGTCTGTAGGTCCAGGGGTTGTGTTATGGGAGAGTGGTGGGTGGGTTGGGGGGAGGCAATCAGTAGTTGGGTTGGGTTATGCAGTGGCGGGAGGGCTGCCGGAGGATAGGATGGGGTGGGGCAGTGTGGTGGCAAAAAAGCTGGGTGAGCAGTGGGTGTTTCTAGGTGGATGCATGACCGGATTTTTGGATGCGAGAGTATGCGGGATGTGTGGGTGTACCAGGGGGAGGCAAGTGATGGCGGGTGGTGGAGGGATGCCAGAGGTAGTGGTCGTGGAACCGAATTGGGAGTTCCACGTAGCATGTGTTAGATGAGAGTGGAGTTGTCCTAATTATCAAGAAATCCATTGTCGGAGATGGTAAACTGACAGATATTGGAAAATGGGAAGATAGATTCCTCAAACGTGATGTGACGTGATGCAATAACTTTGTTTGTGGATGGATCGAAACATAGATATCCCCTATGGTTAGGCGGGAAAACCTAAAAAGACGCAAGGAATGGACCTAGGTGCTAACTTGTGAAGCGCCGTGTAGGAAAGATTAGGATAGCAAAGACATCCAAACGTGCGTATGTGACCGTATGTGGGGATACGATGACATAGAGTTTCAGTCGGGGTTCGATTTTGGAGAGTGGTGGTATGAAATATGTTATGTATGTATTCTACCAATTTTAATGCATATACCCAAAAGGATGGTGGGAACGAAATATAAATGAGCAAGGTACGAATCATATTGTCAATTACACGTAGAATTCATTCGGCTTTACCATTTTGAGGAGAGGTATGAGGACACGAGAATCAAAATACCATGCCATGATCCGAACAAAATTTATGGAATAGGGAATTATTAAACTCACGATCATTATCACATTGGAAATATTTTATGTCCTTTTCAAACTGAGTTTTAATATATGTGCATAATTCAATAAACGTGTGATATACATGTGACTAAAATTTGAGAGAATAGACCCATAGAAAATGCGAGAAAATCATCTAACAAAACCAAGTAATATTTATGACCAAGTTTGCTAGCAATATGAGATGTCCACAAATTCGCATCAATAATGTCAAACGGGAAAAAAATAACACTTAAAGAAGACATAAACGGAAGTCTAACATGTTTACCTAAAGGACAAGAATAACAACTTGGTGCAAGGTTCCCCTTATTATATGAAATAAAATTGCGACTTCAAAGAAAATTAAAAACGGGATCTCTGGGGTGTCCAAGTTTGTTGTGCCACATGGATGGAGAGATCACGGTAAGGGATGTGTGAGGGTTAATTCTGGCAGCGGAGGTGGATGAAAAAGGATAGAGATCCCCCACACTATTGCATCTCGTAAGAGGTTTCCCCATGCATAGGTCCTTCATAGAAAAACCAAAGGGGTCAAACTCAAGAGATACCCAATTATGAATAGCAAATTTCCTAACAGAGATTAAATTTTTGATGATATTGGGGGCATAAAGGACGTTACGGAGGGAGAAGGGAGGGTGAGGTTTCAGTACATGTGTGGTTCCATACCCATGAATTGAAATGCGATTTTCATTGTCGACCAAAATAGATTGAAGAGTGTGCAAATTAAAAATACGTGAAAGCTTACCAGAGTTGCGCGTGAGGTGGGATATGGCACCCGTGTCCATGTATCAAGTGTCATCGGGCTGCAGTATGTTCATCGTGCTATAGGCCTGGGTTAATTCTATCGGGGTGAGCAAACTAGACTGGGACTGCCCCGGTTAGGCCTCCGTGAGATGTATGCGGGACCCGAGATCCGAGGAGATGGACCAGGCCCAAAAGATCGAGCTGTTGCCAGAGGGTCCCGACAGTTGTGTACGGGCAGGGTGGTGCTACCAATCCATCCGAAAACTGCCATGGCATTTCGCCGGCCCATTGGACTGGGTACCGCGCCGGTTGCGACTGACCACCACCCGAGCCGCCTTTGCCTCTACACTGCATCCACCATCGCGGCCTCGACCTCTGTCGCCACCGCGGCTGCTGGTTGTTGGTGGGGTCGGCAGGTGCGGTGGTGTTTTCGGGTGCGTCAACCACCAATGCCTTTTGGTTGTGTTCATCCTGTTTAGCACGTCTGGTTTCTTCCAACAATAATTATGATCGGGCCTTGTTGAAGCTAGGCAATGAGTCAATCTGTTGTATCATTGTTTCCAGGGTGTCATATTCGCCCTTCGTTAATCCATTAATTAGTTGCAACACCATCTTAGTTTCTGAGATCGGTTGTTGAATTGTTTCTCAAGGTACACATCACATGTGTGTTTGTTGTCTTGAAATATATCCTCCAACCAGAACCGTAAATCATGAGCCGACGCTCCGGTCTTCATAATGGTATGAAGCAATTTCTTAAAGATGGTTCCATAAATCCACTGCTTGACGATAGCGTCAAGACGACACCATGTCATGTCGTCGACCTCAGTAAGGCAAGGGAAAAAGTCATCACTATGGTCAAGCATGTTATTAGCACATGTATGAATATGAAAAAGTTCAACCCATGAAGAATATTGACCATCTTCTTGATCAAGAACTAAGGGAATGAAGTTCTTGATAATTGAGACGACAAATGTCGGATAGAAGCCATTAGAGGGGCTAAAAGTGGTTGAGAAAGAGAATAAAATTAGGGTTTGTGGGGGGAAGCCGCTGGCCGAGTGGTAGGGGGGGGGGAGGGTCAAATTTTTTAGGGTTTGACTCTTGATACCCTGCAAGATTGTATTAATCTCCCATGAGAAATCTTTCTCATTAATATAAATATATATAGTGTGTACAATGTTGAGTCCTAATTGAATGAGGATCTATATTTATTATAATTACATACAAATATTAATTACAAAATATACAGTGAATATATGATAATATTCGCTATCATATTCGATGCGTTTAGGATCCATGAAGTTGTATCAGGTTTGTGTGACTGGTGTGAATTGAAAACATGAAGGGTCTCGGTAATTCAGTTGACAAACTAGTCATAATTCAACATTTGAGATCGAATATGTTAGTACAAGGTTGATTATTCATGAGCAAAAGATGGTCATTATAGACATATAAAAGACTTATTACCTACTTTAACAAGGATTTGTGATCAGTTCGAATGGCTACTAGTAGTACTTGGGAGATCGCACACTCTACGTTGGGTTGGATTTTCTTATCAAAATCTAGGAGTCATATGAATATATCATCGGAAAGATTTTACGATTGCACAACCAATTTGGCTAGTCCAGTAACACTTGCGTCCTTTCTTCGACGGCAGACTTGAGCCATGCGAAGTGTACGTTTCGGCCGAGTTTCCAAGTGTATGTACTCCCTTTCCTTTCATATATCCGACCCTTCATCTTTCCCCCCTCAACCGGCTTTATTTTAAGTAGGCGTTTGGCCATAAAAATTAAATATTTTTACTTTATTTAGAATTTTAGAGTTGGAGTTGTGTTTGGTTATAACTTTTGCAAATAATATTTGGTAGTAGTTTTTGAACGTATTGAAAGTGAAAAAAGTGAAAAGAACGTTGTAGGTATTTTTCAAATGTCAAATACAACTTCGAGTTGTATTTGTAATTTTCATAATCAAACGATGATTTTCAAATGAAGTGAAAAATATTTTTGGAAAAAAATGAAATTTTTTATGGCCAAACGAAATTTCAAACTCTCAGTCCTAGTATAAGTATTAGCCCTGGTTGCCATTCGGAGGGGGGATTTTCGGAATTCAGAGTTTTGAGTATTAAGTTTAGAGAGTTATGTTTTAGAGTGGAGTTTTAGGAGAGTAGCAGAAAAAGATCTCTACTAATGTCCTCTGTTCTTTTTCATTAAATCCATATATTTTTGCAATTTTGCCAAAAAATTAATATAATTTTCTTAATCATTTAATAGGCTTAATAAAATTGATTAAGCATAATAACTCTATCTTATTACCCAATTTATTAGAAACTACCTAAATATTTTATTTCGTAATAGAAGTTTATTGAAGGCCCTTATCTCATAAAATAATGTAATATCCCCTGGATTATCACAGTTTTTTTTATTAATAACCTTTGAGTTCTTTTCATTATATTATAAGAATATTTGACTTCTATTTATATATATTGCAATCATGGCTAGACAAGTCACAACACTCTCAAAAGGACAGTCACAAATAATCAAGTATAAATGGCAAAAATTTCAGACTACTACTGTCTCCTTATCATCATGTATTTGTCGGGTTTGTGCATTAAAACTCTCTTTTTAAAAAAAAAAAAAAGAAGTAATTTTCTATTTACATTTTATCTATTTTAGTATTAATGTGATTTTAGAAAGTCAAGTACTATCTTTTTCTTTAATCATGAATGCTTCAAATTAATAGAATATTATTTCCATAATAATTGTACATCTCCTATATTAGGTAGAATTAGATTTCTCTTGTAATTAGGATTGATTAGTTACCTAGTTTGTATCAAAGTAGATATTTTTGTAATACTATATATATTGTAAATCATTGATGAATAAAATCAAGGAAGAATATTTCTTACATGATATCAGAAGTGTAGGAAAAGTTCCTGAAACCCTAACTCACCTTTCTTGTTGCCATCGCCCCCCCTCCCCATTTTTTTTTGACCGCCGACCACCACCCTTCTCCCATCAATCATGTTTGACTTGAAATCCTCTTTTCATCCAGCCCTCACAGTTTTCAACATTAAATTCCATGTTTCCATCACTCTTGAGATGAGAAACGTCCATTATGAAACGTGAGCGAAACTCTTCAAGATTCACTGCCAATCCCACCGGGTTATTCATCACATAATTCCGCCGGAAAAGGCAAGGAGAAGGTGCCGAAAATCGACGATGAAAGAGAATTATTGTTATCCCTCGATGCGACAGTTCTTCAGTGGATTTATGCCATTATTTCTAGCGATCTGCTGCATACAATCATTGAACCTAACTCGACGGCGATGGAAGCTTGGGATCACTTAGGCGACATATTCCGAGACAACAAAAATTCCCGTGTCATTAATCTGGAGAAGGAATTCTCCACCATTGACATGGCGGATTTTCCCAATGCATCTGCATATTGTCAATGACTCAAGGTATAGTCGGACCAATTCAAAAGCATCGGCGTGCCGATAACTAACATTCGGCTTGTATTACAAATAGTGGTCGGCCTCACCGACGCATATAGTGGAGTGAGTATGCTCATCCTCCAAAGCAATCTTCTTCCACCGTTTTACCAAGCCCGCTCTATGATTATTCTCGAAGAAGCGGATTTTGCCAAGAAGTCAGCCACCGTATCAAAGTCCGCCTTGATTGACGCTCCGTCCAATGAGAGTTCATCACAATTTGAAAATTTGCCGCCAAATCGTGGCCAGAAGGGCCGAAACCTTTCTTTCTCTTCTTTCTTTTTGATACTTGGTTGGCAGGGTCAAGGCCTTTCTCGCTGGGTGAGCGCATCCGATTCGTCAGGAGCGGGAAGACCATTTGAATCTCTTTATCGAAGGCCTAGGGCTGGTCGGCGGTAATGGGAGCAAAAACTGCTACGACGGCCGCAGTGGTAGTAAAGGCGGTGACAACAGACGCAGAGGAGGTGGCGGCAGTGGCGACAACGGCGTTGGCCAGTAACACCCGTCATCGCAGTGGCAGCCGAGGGTACCTTGGGGCAGTGGGCCGGCACCATGGGACTGGCAGTGGCCTTGGGCCGTGCCGCTCTGCCCCTATCAAGTCGGCAGTAACTAGGACAGGCCAGGTCCTAGCCAGCAACCCAGCAGGCCTAACTTCAACAACCAGAACTTCTTGAGCCACATTTCCTTCCTTTAGAGCATACATTTGCACTCAATTTGAACGGGATATTAAAAATATTCAATGTAACAATGGCAGAGAATTTGTTAATGGGCCTCTTTGGAATTTTTACAAAACTAATGGTTTGTCTTTTCGTCTCTCGTGTCCACATACATCATCTCAAAATGGAAAAGCAGAAAGAAAAATTCAAACCATTAACAATATTGTTAGAACCTTACTTGTCCATGCATCTCTACCACCATTCTTTTGGCATCATGCGTTACAAATGACAACCTATCTTTTGAACATACTTTCGAGCAAATAAATAGCCTACGAATCACCACTCAAAATTTTATACCTAAGGGACCCATCATATTCGCATTTACAGGTTTTTGGGTGCTTATGCTATCATCTCTTTCCTTCTATTACAATCAATAAACATCAACCCCGGTCCACTTCGTGTTTTTTTTTAGATATCCGTCAAATCATCGTGGTTATAAATATTTCGACTTATCCTCTAATAAAATCATCGTAAGTCGTCACGTAATTTTTGATGAAATAAATTTCTCTTATGCCAAATTACATTTTTTCGGGTCTCCTACCTATGAATTTCTTGACGATAGAATACCCCCGTATTTGATCCATAAATTATCCTCCCATACATCCCCAACATGTCCCGGTGTCTCGGCCCAATTACTGAGCCCCGTGGCTGCTGGCCCAACTTAGCCTCTCGCTGGCAACCCACTGCCGAGAGGCATAGTGGCAGGCGGTCTGCTGGGTCTCAGCCCAGGAAGTCCACCGTCCCTTGACCCACTGCCCGGCAGTCCAGTCACTGTCAGCCCACTGTCGGGCAGTCTTCCAGTCTCGTCCACCCCGACTCCAATTCCGACCTAACATCCTATCACTAGTAGTCAACATGGGATTTTTAAGCCAAATAAAAAATACGGTCTTCACACCCATATTGTCAAGTCACAGTTACCCCGTAATCTTGTGTTTGCCCTTAATGATCCAAATTGGAAAATGGCTATGGATGATGAATTTAATGCTCTTATTAATAATATGACATGGAATTTGGTGCCCCGTCCCCCTGATGTTAATGTTAATGTGATAAAGAAAAATCCGATGATATATTTGAGAGGCACAAAACCCGTCTTGTAGGTGATGGAAAAACTCAACAGGTTAGTGTGGATTGCGATAAGACTTGCAGCCTGGGGGTCAAACCGACAACTATCAGAACGATCCTCAGTCTGGCTCTTTCGAAGGCATGGCCGCTTCATTAGCTTGATGTCAAAAATACCTTTCTACATGGTGACCTCAATGAAATAATGTACATGTATTAGGCCACGGGTTACAGAGACCCTACTTATCATAATCATGTATGCCTGCTAAGGAAATCATTGTGTGGGCTCAAACAAGCTCCTAGGGCCTGGTACAAGAGGTTTGCAGATTATGTTTCACATATTGGGTTTTCTAACATCAGGTCTGATAATTCTCTATTCATATACCGTCAGGGTAATGATATCGCTTACATTCTTTTATATGTAGATGATATTATATTAACTGCCTCATTTGATGCTCTTCGCAAGTCTATCATGTCACTGCTTGGCTCTGAGTTTGCAATGAAGGATCTAGGGCCATAAAATTACTTCTTAGGGATAGTTGTGACACGTCATGCATGTGGTTTATTTTTATCCTAAAACAAGTATACAACAGAGATTGTTGAATGAGCTGGCATGACATCGTGTAGGCCGTCCGCTACTTCGATTGATACTAAATCAAAGTTGAGTGCTTCGTCTAGCAAGCCATATGCCTATCCATCACATTACCGCAGCCTTGCAGGGGCCCTGCAATTTCTCACATTCACAAGGCCCGACATCTCTTATGTTGTACAACAGGTTTGTCTATTTATGCATAACCCAATGAAGGATCACATGCATGATCTCAAACGCATTGTGCGTTATATTCAGGGTACTCTCGATCATGGCTTGCATTTATATCCGTCTTCGACAACCTCTCTTA
Source organism: Anisodus acutangulus (assembly GCA_029783415.1). NCBI lineage: Eukaryota > Viridiplantae > Streptophyta > Magnoliopsida > Solanales > Solanaceae > Anisodus > Anisodus acutangulus. Next base: position 44,454,617 of record CM056495.1, on the reverse strand, counting down.
TTTCATACACAGATGTAGATTGGGGTGGTTGTCCGAATACCAGACTCTTCACGTCTTGTTATTGTGTATTTCTTGGTGATAATTTGGTCTCTTGGTCCTCAAAACGGCAAACAAGCTTGTCTAGATCCAGTGCCAAAGCAGAATACCGAGGAGTTGCCAATGTGGTGTATGAATCTTGTTGGTTACATAATATTCTTTTAGAGCTCCACTGTCCGGTTCCGAAGGCGACATTGGTTTATTGTGATAATGTTAGTGCAATTTATCTCTCATGGAATTAGGTTCATCACCAACGCACTAAACATATTGAGCTGGATATTCACTTTGTTCGCGAAAAGGTTGCTCGTGGACAAGTACATGTCCCGTCACGTTATCAGATTGCCTACATATTTACAAAAGGTCTTCCGCTGGTTTTATTTGAAGACTTTCGGGACAGTCTCAACATACGCCGACCTCCCGCTTCGACTGCGGGGGTGTAATAGAATATTATTTCCATAATAATTGTACATCTCCTATATTAGGTAGAATTAGATTCCTCTTGTAATTAGGATTGATTAGTTACCTAGTTTGTATCAAATTAGATATTCTTGTAACACTATATTTATTGTAAATCATTGATGATCTAATAATGTATAAATATTTTGTTTGTTTCTTGTTGTTCTGAACCCGACTATTGCCCAATGCGATTCTCCAATTTATGGCGTGAAATGCAAGGATGTCAACGATTGTACGCTCTATGCAGGGAAAAATATCCTGATAAATTAATTGGTATAGCTTGTACGGAGGGAGGTTCTGTTTGTATGTGTGAGTGGCGTTGTTAAAGGTTTCTTTAAAGTATCAGCGCTAAATTCTCTTGTTAAAGTTCACTAAAATGTCAGATTTGTCATTTGATTGATAATTATAAGATTGATGTTCTATGGTCAAAATGAGTCCATTAATATATTTACAATGAGTCTTGCTATCGTTCTCTTCTTATTAATGAAGGTAGGAAATGCTCTTGAAAGAAAACAAATTTCACATCTCATGTAAATAACACATGTATGATATATATCTATGGCAAAACTCATCCGCAACTATCTAAATTTGTCCACAAAATCCACTTAGACACCTCAACTTAGATATGTTGCGGCGTCAAAATGGGAATATGCTTAAGTTGAGGTGTCTAAGTGGATTATGTGGACAAGTTATTAATATGTAATGTCATATTATAATTTTTGTTTTACTCTAATTAATTAGTATTTGCTGATGCATAAACTAGATCCAAGTAAATGTTCATCTGAAGTTCCTCATTAGTTGGCATATGATGTTTCAACACTGATAAGTCAAACTTCTATCTTTCTTATCCCCCTCTTATCCATTCCTCTGAATTTTATTCCATTGTTATTATTTTCTGGATGTGCAGGACAATCATTTTAAGTGAGATAATAATGATTAACTGTTTAACCTAAAAAGGTTACATGATTTTCTCTTCATTTTAGGTAACTAAGAAGTATTATCTTTTGTTAACTAGCTAATGATGCTAAAAATATATAATTTAAATCTTTATATTTTTAATAAATGAATTGTCATGATCCAAATCGCGGGTCGTGGTGGTACCTACACTATTCCCGGGTAGGCGAACCGCATTCCCAAATTGTAGAAACAAGTTTAAAAGCGAAAAATTAAATAGGAATAATTTATCAAGTCTTAAATACTTATTATAACTAGGAAAACATCCAAACATCCCCAAAATTTGATCAAAGTAGTACAACAACTCTAAAAATGCCAATATGAAGTACAATCTGAAAGTGCCCGAAGGCTACATATTGTTTGCCGAAATGAAAATACAGAAGTAATAAAGGAGGGTCTTTCAGGGGTCACAGATGACCAAATAGCTCACCCTAAATGACCGTGAGATATCACCCTCGCGTATCAGCCATGGGGCGTAGAACCTGGATCGTACTCTGCACTCAACAAAAAGTGCAACAAGAGTAGTATCAGTACAACACTAATACTGGTAAGTATCATAGACCAATAATGATTAGATAACGCATAAAGAAGTGGAAATTAACAAGTAGCACGTAGAACAATCAAGTATAGTCACAAATCATGTACAAGTAAGAATCAAGTATATAATTAGCCAAAGACAGATACGGGTCACCAAGAGAACAATTAAATATATAAACGAATGACTGCAATGCAATGCAACATCCATGTCTCTACTCTACTCTCGTACACACATGCTAAGGGCAATGCCTTAAAGTCATGACCCATGGAGGACCCGCAAAGTCCATGTACCACTTGGAATAATTTCCATCGGGCACTTACCATATCAATATATCATCCGCCCGGAATAGTTACCATCAAACATTTACCATATCATTACATCATATACCCGGAATAGTTTCCGTCACGCATATACAATATCATTCTTACCTCTTACCGACCTCATAGGACCATATCATATCTCATTTTCACATTATGTAATCAACAGAACATATAAGTGAATGATGAGTATGCAAATCAACATATTGACAAGTATCAAGGGTACACGAGGTAAGTAATTGTAAAGACAAATCATTAAACGTATTCTTTTCAAGTATTACTCCCTTTCATAACTAAATCAATTACGAGTGAAGAATGACATCCCAAATCAAAAAGCACAAGTCATATTTACCTCACAGTTTAATCATCAATACTATCCTTCATTTTCACGAGATAGCTGAGTTATCGTACGAACAAGTAATGATCACAGAAAATAATACATATGGCGACAAGTCCACATAACAACGGACATAACCAGCCTAATTAGAATTCACCTTTACGCCATGCCCGAAGGCCTATCATGATATCCCAGTCAATTTCTACAACTGCATATGATTCTCTAATAAGAATCTAACGATAGTAAGGCGTAACCTACCTCAAGCCGAACAGGAGCCACGTACAATCAGGTCAACACCTTTCCTTTACTGAAAGCCTCCGGACGATCGGAATCTATCAAATATGAATTCTACATTAACACGATTCTAAGGATATTCATATTGTCATACTATTACCCGAAATCTCAAACATACCCAAAATAATCAAACCCGAACCCCGAAGGCAAAATTGGAATTTTATTGAAAAATTATTTTATCAATAACTTAAGGGATCTATATCCAGAAAGTTAGTCAATTCCATTCACCAAAGGATTCTCAAATCATAAATTCTCCTTTCTTAAAACTAGGCTCAACACCTTCAATTACCCCAAAATTTTAACTTAGGACTAAAATACCACTTTACAAATCTCAACCACCATGAATTTAAGAGTAAATATATAACCAGAAAGAAGACTTCACTAATTAATTATATAAGCTCGTTATTTCTATATTCTTATTCGCAATTGAAAATTGTACACAATATAAAGAGACAGTATCAAAAATGAAATTATGAACTGGACATTCGCAACAATTGGTCCTCACTTAAGAATGCCCACTAATTCTCTAAACTCACTGGACATGGACACCAAACTTGGTCTAAAATTCATTCCTATTAATCATTTTGTCATCATTATCCTATGATAACATCCACAAATTATCTCCTACATAAAAAAAAAAAGAAAAAGGACCAAGCACCTTCAGGTAGTGAAAAATGTCAATAAGGAGCTAGCTTCATTTCCACCAAACAAACGTTATAATAAATAATATCAAGGGCCCTGTCTCATAAGTTATAGCAATATGTATGGATCCAAAACTAGAGCTTTAACTAAGTCTTACCTGAAATACTTAGTCGTCTCCTTCGTCGATGTCTGTAACAACTTTGAGGGGTTCTCTTTAAAAAAATTGTGCTATGACCCAAAAGTGTCAAACCTTAGCTTTAATTCATTCTTTTTTTTTTTATATCCAGCTTCCTGGCTTACGCCAGACTATTCCTGGAGATAGTAGTACCGGTCCCTCAACACTACTACCAATAAATCGCGGGATGTGCCTGAATGACCAGTGTTTGAGAACAAAGCAACTGATATCACCTACAAGGTCCTATCCCAGAAAAGAGCAAAGTGCTCCCACCAGGATTCAAACTCACGTTGCAGGTGTTGAGTCTATTTCTAGTACTGTTTTAAAGTATGTTTTAGGAAGTATTTTAGTTATTTTGTGCAGTATTATACGTGTTTTTGCTCTGTTTTCAGTTTAAGCGATTCATGATGGATGATGCGGAGATTAAAAGAAAATAGGCAGCTACTGAGGATAAAAATGGCTACCTAGGCAGAAGAAGCGGTTCAGAGAAGTGTTGAAAAATCGAAAGATGAAGAGCCGCGACGCTAAAGGGTCGCGGCCGAGGAAGCAAGGGCCGAGGCCGAGGAAGCAAGGGCCGAGGCGCCTGACTGGCAGAAGGCTGGAAGAAGTTGATCGGATTTAGAGTCGCGGCGCTACCTGGTTACAGCCGCGACACTTGAAACGTCGACGAAGGCGCTGCGGCGCCCAACATTAGAGTCACGACGCCCCACCGGCAGAAAGTTCATAAGCGAATTAGCGCTGCGGCGCTCTAATAGCTGAGTTGCGACGCCAATGACGTCCAGACAACGAAAAACCTAAATTTAACAAGAGTAAAAAGGTCCATTCTGGGGTTTTTCGTGATATATACTGGGGGAGGCAAATTTTGAACGGGGAATCTCACATTGGAGACAAAGAACATGAGAGCATGAAGCAATTAGAGACATCAATTGTCCACGTTCTTTTCCTTTTCTTTACTTTAATTCAGTTTATGTTGGATATTAAGTTAATTAGTCTTCTTAGCATGTCTATGAGCTAATTACCTTTATTAGAGTTTTTCGTTGAATCACTTGAAACTCTGTTATGATTTAATGCATTGCTAGTGTTTCTTCTTCATCTATTAAGATCTCTTCAACCTGCGTTTATTGAATGAGAATTAATTGGCCATTAGTTTTCATTACCTATATGATTTTAAATCAAGATCTGAAAAGTGAGGTTTGAATATGCTATAGTTGATTAGACATAGGTTTAATCTTGAACGAGAGTATCATAATTGCATGTGTAGCTTTTTAGGTCATTGATCTTAATCCTCCTATGTGATTGAATTTATCATAGAACTATAGAAAATTCTCATTTAGGTTGAGTTTTTATGTCCTAACAGGGATATAGAACATCTCAGTTAACCTGCTATCTTAATAAAAATAAGAATCACTAGTCTTTCATTAATGAATGATAGAGTAGATTGTTTATGAGATTGGAAACCCTAATTGCCTTCATTACTGAATTAAACTTCGTATGTTTTAACTGCTATTTTATTCCCGCAATCTATTTTAGTTTGTTAATTCTTTAGTTTAAAAATCACCACTTATATTCGTTTGCCAAATAGAAACTAAAGATTAGTTAATTGGTAATTGATAAATCAGTCTCTGTGGACGATACACGATTTTATTGAAATTATTTCAAATTGCGATACGTACACTTGCGTAGCATCTAGAAATTTCGCAACAAGTTTTTGGCGCCGTTGCCGGGGACTGAAGTATTATCAATATCACAATAATTAATCTTATTTCTAATTTGGTTGTTCCTAGAACACATTTTTAACTTAATCTGCGTGCATTATTTTTGATCAATTTTAGGTAGCTTTGTTATATGTGAACCAGAAGAGGAGCAGACAACCTTGTTCCTCTGAATCCGGAGATTGAAAAAGCGTGTAAGCAGAATCGAAAGAACAAAAGAATTGCTGATTCAACTGTTATGGAAAACCAACATAATAATGATGAGTTGAACCGAGGAATACCAGCCCAGAATCCTGCTGCGAGGAGCTTACGGGACTACATATTGCCAACTGTTATAGGAGTGCAGACATGCATAAGGCCAATAGCCGTGGAGGTAAATAATTTCGAGATTAAGTCAGCAATCCTACAGATGGTCCATAGCATAGTTCAATTTGGTGGGTTGCCCTCTGAAGATCCACATATGTATTTGGCGAACTTCTTGGAGTTATGTGCTACCTTTAAGTATAATGGTGTTACTGATGATGCCATTAGGTTGAGGCTATTCCCATTTTCACAAGGGACAGAACCAAAAGCTGGTTGAACTTTCTGCAAGCTAACTCTATCACTACTTGGCAAGACCTGACTCAGAAGTTTCTTGCAAAATTCGTCCCTCCATCAAAGGCTGCTAAGCTACGGGGATAACAAAACAACTTCTATCAACTGGAAGGAGAATCTTTGTATGATGCTTGGGAAAGATTCAAAGAGTTGCAAAGGAAGTGTCATCATCATGGACTTGAGTAGTGGATGTTAGTCCATAATTTTTACAATGGTTTGTGTGGTACTACTTGTACCATAATTGATGCTGCTGTTAGAGGGATATTCATGAGCAAGAGTGCTAATAAGGCGTATGAGCTGTTGGAAGAGATGGCAATAAATAATCATCATTGGTTCGATGAAATATCTACCAACAGTAGAAAGGTGGCTGGAGTTCATGAGTTGGATGTCATCACTGCGTTAACTACTCAAATTGCTTCTTTGACAAAGCAATTACAGCAGAATAGTATGGCAGCTAATGTTGTTCAGACGCAGGTGGGATGTGAAATTTGTGGGGGACCACATACTTTTGACCACTGCACAGCAGTGGATCCCAACAATGTACCTATGGATCAAGCACAAGTTCAGGCAGTTGGAAACTTTCAGAGGCCCTACAATAACCTATTCTCCAACACTTACAATCCTGGGTGGAGGAATCACCCTAGATTTTTGTGGAGAAACAACCAGAACCAGCAGCCACAGTTCTAAGGGCAGTATCAACAAAGCAATCAACAACAACTCATGAGTCAAGCTTCGTCGTCTCAGCAGCCCAGACCACAAGTTCAATAAGCTGACCCCAATGAATTACAAGCAACCTAGTTGACCCTCACCAATTCCCAAACTCAGTTCATGACTGAAATGATATCATCTATCCGGAACTTGGAGACACAAGTGGGCCAGCTAGCAAATATGTTAAACAATATATCGCAAGGGAATCTCCCTAGCAATACTATTGTAAATCTGAAGGAACAATGTCAGGCTATAAATTTGAGAAGCGGTAAGCAAGTTGAACCAGCTGCACCTCTACCATCTATGGAGAAGACAGACAAATTGGGTGAGACATTGAATTCATAGAAGGAGGGGGTTACTAAAGACCATCCCACGGTAGAAAAGGCACAACCAACAGTGAGTAATGAGCCTCAAATCAGAATTCCGTACCCTCAGAGGCTTAGAAAAAATTCTTTGGATAAACAATTTTCAAAGTTTTTAGATGTATTCAAGAAGTTGCACATAAATATTCCTTTTGCTGAAGCCCTGGAGCAGATGCCCAGTTATGTCAAAATTATGAAGGAGATTCTCTTTAAAAAGAGAAAGCTATAAGATTATTAAACCATGGTATTAACTGAGGAGTGCAGTGCTATTCTACAAAGGAATCTTCCCTAGAAGTTGAGAGATCTGGGAAGCTTCATCATTCCATGCACTATAGGGAATTTTGAGTGCCAACATGCTTTGTGTAATTTAGGGGCAAGTATCAACCTGATGCCCTTTTCTGTATTTTGCAGACTTGGTGTGGGGGAAGCAAGGTCTACAACCATTACTTTGCAGTTAGCAGATCGTTTGATCAAGCATTCACAAGGTATCATTAAAGATGTGATAGTAAAAGTGGATAAGTTCATCTTTCCTGCTGACTTCATTATTTTGGATATGGAAGAAGATGAAAATGTGACCATCATCCTGGGGAGACCATTCTTAGATACAGGACAAACACTTATAGATGTTCAGAAGGGCGAATTAAAACTCCGAGTTCAGGGAGAAGAAGTGATATTCAATGTATTCTGGGCAACAACTTATCCAAGAGCAAGTGACAACTGCTTTTCCATTGATGTGATTGAAAAAACTATTTCTGAGAAAAGCTTCAAGAGTACTGATGCTCTTGAAGTAGCATTAACATAATGCAAGGAAGATGATAGTGAAGATACTGAGCTTGTGGAATATGCCAAGTGGGTGAACTCTTATGAGCCCTTCTATATGAAGAAATATGAGGAGTTGGGAAAAATGCCAGAGAAACCATTACCTTCCATAGAAAAAGCTCTAGTGTTAGAATTGAAGACCTTACCAGATCATCTGCACTACATTTATCTAGGTGAGAATGAAACTTTACCAGTGATTGTGTCTGCTTATCTATCTAAAGTGGAAGTTGAAAAATTATTGAGAGTCTTAAGGGCTCACAAGCTTGCTATTGGGTGGACATTAACAGATATTAGAGGGATAAGTCCTTCTACAGTGATGCATAAGATCCATTTGGAAGATAAGGGCAAGTTTTTAATTGAGGCGCAAATAAGGTTGAACTCAACTATGAATGAGGTGGTGAGAAAAGAGATCATGAAATGGTTTGATGCTGGGGTGATTTACCCTATTTTTGATAGTGCATGGGTGAGTCCAGTGCAACTAGTGCATAAGAAGGGTGGTATGACTGTGGTGAAGAATGAAAAAAATAAGCTTATTCCATCAAGAACAATGACATGATGGAGGATTTGCATTGACTACCGCAAGTTGAACAAGGCAATCAGGAAAGACCATTTTCCCTTGCCTTTTCTAGACCATGTGCTTGATAGACTGGCAGGCCATAACTACTACTGTTTCTTAGATGGTTATTCTGGGTATCATTATATTGCAATTTCACCAGAAGATCAAGAGAAGACCACCTTTACTTATCCCTATGGTACGTTTGCTTTTAGAAGAATGTCATTTGGGCTTTGCAATGCCCCTGCTACCTTCCAACGATGTATGATGGCCATTTTATCTGACATGGTGGAGAGAACTATCGAGATTTTCATGGATGATTTCTCAGTTTTTGGGTCGTCCTTTGATGAGTGTTTGAGGCACTTGGAAGCAGTGTTGTGAAGAGTCAAATCTTGTTTTGTACTGGGAGAAGTTCTACTTTATGGTGAATGAAGGTATTGTTCTTGGCCACAAAATTTCTAGCCACGGCATTGAGGTAGACCAAGCTAAGATTTCTGCTATTGAAAATCTACCACCTCCAGTGTCAGTGAAAGAGGTTAGAAGTTTTCTTGGGCATGTTGGTTTCTACAAGAGATTCATCAAGACTTCTCAAAAATTTCAAAGCCTCTTTCGACCTTGTTGATGAATGGTGTTGCGTTTGATTTTAATGAAGAGTGCCTAAATGCTTTTAAGGCACTTAAGGAGAAGTTAATTTCAGCACCAATTGTTATTGCACCAGATTGAGAGCTTTCATTTGAATTGATGTGTGATGCTAGTGTTTATGCAGTGGGAGCAGTTCTTGGGCAGCGAATTGACAAGGTATTTCGATCCATTTATTATGCTACTAGAACTTTCAATGATGCACAATTGAATTATGCCACAACAGATAAAGAGTTGCTAGCCATAGTATATGCATTCGATAAATTCAGGCCATATCTTATTGGAAACAAGGTAATTGCGTACACTGATCATGCTGCTATCAAGTACTTGATGACAAAGAAGGATGCAAAACCCCATCTCATTCGATGGGTGCTGTTGTTGAAAGAATTTTACATGGAGATTCGTGATTAGAAGGGAACAAAAAATTTGGTTGCAGACCACTTGTCAAGACTTGAGGTGGAAGAGAGCCAGAATGCCAAAGATGTGCAAATCAATGACCATATCCCAGACTAGCAACTTTTTGAGGTAATTACCAGTTCAATTGTGCCTTGGTATGCTGACTTTGTTAATTTTCTTGCAGCAAAGATTGTACCTCCTGAGATGACAAGGCAATAATTAAAGAAGTTCTACTCTGAGGTGAAGCACTACTACTGGGAGGAGCCTATTCTTTATAGGCATTGTGCTGATCAAGTCATTAGACGTTGTGTGCCAGAGGATGAAATGCACCAAATTCTCACTCATTGTCACACTTTACAATGTGGTGGGCATTTTGGGGCTTCAAGGACAACTGCTAAAGTGTTGCAAAGCGGGTTCTATTGGCCAGGACTGTTCAAAGATGCTAATACTTTTGTGAAAGCCTGTGATCGCTGTCAACGCACTGGGAACATCTCAAGAAGGAATGAAATGCCGATGAATGTGATCCTAGAAGTTGAATTCTTTGATGTCAGGGGCATTGACTTTATGGGCCTTTTTCCACCATCCTTCAATAATTAATACATCTTACTAGTAGTGGATTATGTGTCTAAATGGGTCAAAGCAGTAGCAACTAAAGAGAATGATGGTAAGACAGTCTTGAACTTCCTGCACAAGCACATATTCACAAGATTTGGTACTCCCAGAGCTCTCATTAGCGACAAAGGGAGTCATTTTTATAACAAGCAGTTTGATGTCCTCCTTGCTCGCTATGGAGTCTACCACCGCGTTGTCTTTCCATATCACCCTCAGATAAATGGTCAAGCTAAAATTTCAAACAAAGAGGTAAAGAGTATACTTGAAAAGACGGTGGATAACTCTAGGAAGAACTGGTCTACAAAGCTAGATGATGCACTTTGGGCCTATAAGACGGCATTCAAAACTCCTATTGAAATGTCTCCCTATAGGTTGGTTTTTGGAAAAGCATGTCACATACCAGTTGAGTTGGAGCATCGAACGTATTGGGCTGTGAGAAAGTTGAATATGGATAAGGGTGCCGCTAGACAGAATAGGCTACTACAATTGAATGAGCTTGACGAGTTTCAAAATGAAGCCTATGAGAATGTCAAGATTTATAAGGAGCGCACTAAAGCATGGCATGACAAGAACTTGATTCGAAAAGAGTTTTAACCTGGACAACATGTACTTCTGTTCAATTCAAGGTTGAGGCTATTTCCAGGCAAGTTAAAGTCCAGATGGTCAAGTCCATTTACTATTGAGAGAGTTTTTCCATATGGTTCAGTCGAAGTGCGAGGAAATGATGGTTCACCATTCAAAGTGAACGGACAAAGATTGAAGCCATACTTGGGTGGTCCTAGTGAGCATGCAACGTCTGTTATCCTCTTGAAATCAATATGAAGAGGAAATCTGCGTCCGACTAAATGACTTTAACGACAGCGCTATTGAGAGACAACTCAACATCTTAATTGTGCTGTTTTGTTTTGTTTTGTCTTGTGTTGAACAATCTCTTGTTGTTTCTTGGTATCTGTTTTTTTTAAGTTAGATGAATTGTGAGCCGACTCTAGGGGGTGAAAAAGTTTCGCGAGATGTTGAAATCAGAACACCCGCATACGAATTAGAGCCGTGGCGCCCAGAATTTGAGCCGCGACGCTCTTAAGGCAGAAAGCAAATAATGTTTTTTTTTATGATTTAGCACTGCAGCGCCAGAACATCAGGGCCGTGGCGCCAGAACATTAGGGACGCGGCGCCGTGCTGGTAGAAAACTGTGCAAATCTGGGATGAATTAAAGTAGCGACACAGAGGGACATGGCCGCGACGCCTTGCAGGCAGAGAATAAAGGCAATTATCGAGGAATTAGCGCCAGGGCGCCACAAGAGAAGCACCGCAACCTCTGTGAAATAGTGAAAGAAATGCCGAATTAGCGCAGTAACGCTCTATCTTTAGGGCCGCGCCGCCGTTCGGTTTCCAGGATAAAAAACCTAGCCTCTCTCTCTTTCTCTCACAATTCACAAACAACTCATTTTCTCTTCTTCTCCGACCAAAAACTGAAAACCCCCATTGTTTTTCCAATTTCAAGCTTCTCTCACCCAAAAATAAAAACTCTTCTCTCTCCTCATTTCTTCCATTGATTTTAAATCCACACTTTCCCTAAATCCCTTTTCTAAATCCTAAAATCCCAATCCTTCAAAAACTCTTCCATAGGTTCTTCAAATCTTCAATATTTTGGGCAATAAAGCATCACCTGAGGTATATGAACCCATCAGGGCTATGATTGCTTATAGAGGTTGGGGGGAATTTGTCAATCCTTATTTGGCCAAGCCAAATACTTCCCTAGTCTATGAATTCTATGCCAACTATCCAGATAAGCAAGACAACACTTGTTTCATACGAGGGAGAAGGGTACCAGTTGGGGCTGAAGCTATAAATGCCATATACGGGGTTACAAAATTTTCTGGATGAAGATGAGAAGGATGACTTTACTATTTGGAAGCGTTAAGAAATTGACTGGCTGGATGTGGCTGAGACAATAGGATGCCTAGGGGCCCTTTGCACATATACATACGACGCGCCCAAAGGCATGTTCCGCTACCAATTCAACAAAGTTACTAAAGCTTGGCTCTACTTTGTGAGTGCCCGCCTGATTCCCTCCACACACTTCTCTTATATACTAGTGGATCGTATCAAGCTGGTTTATGCTATCATGAAGGAATTTTCAGTAGATGTGGGTCGAGCTGTCAGAAATAGTCTCAGTTGGATATGCAGATTGAACACAACAGCAGGGTTGGGGCATGAATCGTTGATCAATGCACTATGTGTTGCACATGGAGTGCCTAATGGTAGCAATGATGTAAAAGGCAAAGCGCAACAGCCTCTAACCCGGACAATGGTCAATGCATACCCAGACCCTACACCAGCACCTATACGTGGAGAAGGCAGCCGAACCCAGTCAAAGCACCAGTAGAGGGGGATGGATGATGAGAATGAAGCAGCTGAAGTGGGTTATCCAGGACAGAGCAACAATTCACCAATTTGTGCTCTTGAGGGTCCTATTGATTCACACACTCAAAGGTCTCATGATCAGTTGGACTATATTATCCGATATAATTAATACATGATCCAGTCGCACCATGCTCAAAATCAACATTTGAGCAACTATATGCAGCAGCAACATGATTATGATGTCCGCCATATCGACCAACTCAACTCTTTGGTCGATTGTTGGTCAATGGGTGATGCCCCGAATGAGCCCTACTTTGGCTATCCTTCACAGTACCAGCCCTATTAGCCACCGCCGCCGCCACTACCATACTGAGATCGCTGTCATTGTTTATGTAAGTCTTTGTTCCCTGGCTTTCCTTTTTCACATTGGGGACAATGTGTTAATTAAGTTTGGGGGGGGGAGTCTTACTGCTTTGTGTTAGTAGTCTTTAATTGTTTATGTTCAGTTGTTGTTTATTGTTAATGTCTTTGTTTTAGTGTTAGTGTTTGAGTGTTTTGTGTCAATGAATTAAGTTAATAATAATAGCCCATGATATTGAGTGAACACGTGTGATAGAGTTGGATGAAATTGATAGTCATGAAATGCATAAATCTATGTGCTTAAGTTGGATAGGTCTTGAGTTGATTTTAATTATTAATAGTATGAAAACTGGATCATGATTGGTGAATTTCTTGTACTCAAATATTGGTTCATTGAATTTTGGTTTGAGGAAAGATGGTGGAAAGTTCTAGAACTTGCTTGCTTGTTATTTGAGACGAAATCATAGATGATGCATGCTAATGATTTAGGCTATTTTTTTTGGAACGATTGAGCCTTTCAATCCACCATTGATTACATATTAATCTCTAGTTACCCCGTTGAGCCTAAAACTGATTTCTTTGTTGACCAATGTCCATGATAAAGCCTATTTGAAACCCTTTACAAAAAATTTCCTTCCCTTGAATTTTACCACAAGCATAAGAATATATGATTGGGGATCGATTTTATTTGTGATTGGTAATATGTATTGGGAGTCATCAAGAGAAAAGCAAAAATATTGAGAAGTAAAATAAAAAATAAAAAAAATAGGGATTGATTATCGATTTGTAAATTTCATATCAAAGGTTAGTTTGATCAGTCTCTGTGCTTATGGTAATTGTGAGCTTAAATGGCAATTTTTTTTACCTACCCAAGCCTAAGCCTATCATTACAACACATGAAAGTCCTATCGATTCCCAATCATGTTTGTCTAAATTAGTGGAGAGTAGCAAGTTAGCAAGCCTATAGAACTTGAACCTGATGGACTGTTAGTGAGAATTAGTTGTGCATGAACTAATATTCAATACTTGTTTAAGTCAATAATCATGGTTGAGTGGTCATATACATTAATAACTTTAAGCAAATTTGAGGAATATTTGACTTGAAATTCTAGATAGCAAATTAGTGGCTAGAATGTTCCTGAAGATTATATTGCATGTTGTTCATGATCTTCGAGGCATAATCTATTGTGGGTTACTTGATTCATTTTTTAAGAGTTTGTGTGTTTTTTCTTTTTAGGGTGTCTAGAGTTCGAGGACGAGTAAAGTTTAAGTTTTGGGGTGTTTGTTGAGTCTATTTCTAGTATTGTTTTAGAGTATGTTTTAGAAAGTCTTTTGTAGTCTTTTAGTTGTTTTGTGCAGTATTATACATGTTTTTGCTCTGTTTTCAGTTTAAGCGATTCATGATGGATGATGCGGAGATTAAAAGTAAATAGGCAGCTACTGAGGATAAAAATGGCTACCTAGGCAGAAGAAGCGGTTCAGAGAAATGTTGAAAAATTGAAAGATGAAGAGCCGCGGCGCTGAAGGGCCGCGACCGAGGAAGCAAGGGCCGAGGCGCCTGACTGGCAGAAGGCAGGAAGAAGTTGATCGGATTTAGAGTCGCGGTGCTACCTGGTTACAGCCCCGGCGCCCCACCGGCAGAAAGTAAGAAGCGAATTAGCGCCGCGACACTCTAATAGCTGAGTTGCGGCGCCGACGACGTCCAGGCCGCGAAAAACCTAAATTTAACAAGGGCAAAAAGGTCCATTCTGGGTTTTTTCATGATATATGCTGGGGGAGGCGAGTTTTGAACGGGGAATCTCACATTGGAGGCAAGGAACAAGAGAGCAGGAAGCATGTTAGAGACATCAATTGTCCACGTTCTTTTTATTTTCTTCACTTTAATTCAGTTTATGTTGGATATTAAGTTAATTAGTCTTCTTAGCATGTCTATGAGCTAATTACTTTTATTAGGGTTTTCCGTTGAATCACTTGAAACTCTGTTATGATTTAATGCATTGCTGGTGTTTCTTCTTCATCTATTAAGATCTCTTCAACTTGCGTTTATTGAATGAAAATTAATTGACCATTAGTTTTCATTACCTATAGATTTTAATCAATATCTGAAAAGTGAGGTTTGATTATGCTATAGTTGATTAGACGTAGGTTTAATCTTGAACGAGAGTATCACGATTGCATGTGTAACTTTTTAGGTCATTGATCTTAATCCTCCTATGTGATTGAATTTATCATAGAACTATAGAAAATTCTCACTTAGGTTGAGTTTTTATATGTCCTAACAGGAATATAGAACACCTCAGTTAACCTGCTATCTTAATAAGAAGAAGAATCGCTAGTCTTGCATTAATGAATGATACAGTGGATTGTTGATGAGATTGGAAACCCTAATTGCCTTCATTATTAAATTAAACTTCGTGTGTTTTCACTGCTATTTTATTCCCGCAATCTATTTTAGTTTGTTAATTCTTTAGTTTAGAAATCACCACGTATATTCGTTTGCCAAATAGAAACTAAAGATTAGTTAATTGGTAATTGATAAATCAGTCTCTGTGGACGATACTCGATTTTACCAAAATTATTACAAATTGTGATACGTACACTTGCGTAGCATCTAGAAATTTCGCAACAACAGACCTCCAATTGAATTTTAAGTTCATCTCCTTTGTCATTCAGCTATGCCCGGGGACTAATTCATTCTTCTATATGAGTTATGTGACATAAGGTATAAATGAATTGTAGACCTTGGCCCATTGACCACCTACTAAAAGAATTGTCTAGAATAACCTTTTTACTCAACCATTAACTATAACTTAGTCAATTACATTATTCATCAACTTATAACTTACATGTGTGTAAAAAATAATATTCCCAAATTAAAAGAACATATATATCATAATTACACATCAATTAAATAACTGTGTTTAAAAGGAATAGCTTAAAATTCACATTTACTTAACTAAAGAACTTTCAATTTTTACTAATTCTTCTTCGATACTTATTCGATTGTCTCGGAAAATACGACACCTATTCTCGCAAGTCATAAATGTTAAAACGAAGCTACGAGAAGGGTGTTTTGCGAATATTAGACCTAAAAGTGCTAAACGACCAAATAAATGGTTACATAAATGTGATACATTCTAAATAAAGTAAGATATTGTCATTCCTTGAGACAGTTTATTCAATACTTGAATGAAATAGATTTATTGAAAAAATAGTATTGAGAACTCGTATAACAAACCCAGCTTATATAACTGAATTCACTAAATTTAAATGTCAATTGAATGATGCAAAACCACCATCGTTATAAATATTAGTTCCTTATTTATATAAATCATGTTATAGTCCATTAGTCCTTACAACGGGCTTGAAGAGAGTGATACTTAGAGTTGTCACAAAACGGGCTAGTCTAGCCCTAGCGGGTCACGAATTTTAATTGGTTAAGACTGACAAACCTATCATGCAAGTGAAAGAGCCTTAAAATTTCAGCCCAGCCTGATCTAAAACGGATCGCAAACGAGTGTGAAGAGCTTGGCGAACATAACGGAGGAGGAGGAGCAGCTTACATTCCCTCGAATGCGCATCAAGGTGAGTCTAGTAGCCCGACATTTGTGTCTACTCGTGGCATGGTAGTTCCACCACTAGACACGCGGCAACTTATGGCTCAAACGGATGCTCCAACTAGTAATATTGTGAACACTGATATTCTTAAAAAACCGGTAAATACTCTTTCTGTCCCAATTTATGTGACATCCTCTCTATTTTAGCCTGTCAAAAAGAGTGTCACTTTTCTATAATTAGAAATAAGTTAATTTTTAAAATTTCGCTTTTACCCTCAATGAAATGATATGTCAGAATTTTAAAAATCTTTCTTTCCTTTTAAACTTTATGTCAAGTCAAACTATATCACATAAATTAAGACGGAGAGATTACCAAAAGTGAAAAGTTTAATTCTCTTACTCCTGTTAACACTAGTAAGCGATTACAAGTTACTGAAAGTAGTTCTTTTTCTACACATATTCTACAAGATGTAGATATTTTTTAAGAAGGCGAGGTCGCGAGGAGGATGAATGTTAGATGTCTGCTTTGCACATGCCGCTAGGGACGCCGACATCTCTCCTAGGCAACAAGGAAGTGTAGCACGCACAAATAAAAATAAGCCTCATGGTATACATCATAGTTGGGTGATAAAGTGTTTGAGGAGTTTGTCCCAAGACAACTACCCATGAGAGTAGTAAAGCAGAAGGTGACAAGTTTCAACCCCATCAACAAGGTCCAACAAATTTAAGAAGAATTAATATATTTTCAAGAACTCTTGAACAAGTTGGAGGAAGGATACAAGGAGAAAAATCAAAATTGATACAGAGCTACAAATTTTAGGATTTGTCACAAGTACAAAGAAGAAGGGGCTCCACTCGACTTTCTTTTTTATTCTATTTTATCCTTTTACTAGTATTCTTAATTCTTATTTGTAATATCATCATAGAATATATTTTAAACATTGTGATAATCATAAAGCATTCAATTCTTTCAAGCTCTTATTTCTTATATGCTTGCTAGTAGCAGAAGTGTTTAACCTCATTAAGATTTGTAATGTAAGACCTAAGAGTTGTTAAAACTAATTAATGAATAAAACTAGCCAAGTTGGTGTGAATGAGAAATGGAAGGAAAATGAAGGCAACCTTTCCGAACAGTCACCAACCTATTCTGAAGAGGCACCTTCAAGGCTATATAAACTGAGGCAATGCCTCATTTTTAAGACACAAAAAACAAAAATTTCTGCACCTGAAATTCTGCATTCTTTTTCCACAAATAAAACTATCGAGTCTTACTGTGTTTCGTTGTCAACTTTGAGTTCGTCGAAGTCGAAGGCGTTTGACGTACCGCTACTCCTGCGACAGGTATATCCGTTTTATCCTGGGAGGAAGTAATCCATAACCTCGGGTACAGTGAGGGGATTAAATTCCTTAAGGACACACAGTGAATTCTGTGGTCTCGGATATTTTCTTACTTCTGCATTATTTTTCCAATTTCTGTTTTTCTGGTTTTTTGTCTTTCCGTTTGGTTTCTGTTTTTCCTGATTTTTTGAACACAGGCCCAACAACAAGCTTAAGGAATTTAATCATTATTTCTGTGTTCATTTGTTCTTGTTTAGCAATTACAGAACATTGTCGAAAAAAGGAAAAAAAGTGTATGTTTGCTGTTTCGATGTAACGAACTTGTAGGTTGTTTGGAGACTAAAATCTTTGAATTTTCTACTCCGGTTGAGATTAAAGTTTTCATAACTTTCTACTCATTTGGGTACTTGATTTGAAGATATAAAAACTTCATCAAGTATACAACATACAATTTACTGGAAAAAAAATATTTGTTGTTTCGGTATAACGAACTTATATGTTGTTTGGACACTAAAATCTTCAGATTTTCTACTCCGGTTGAAATTAAAGTTTTCATAACTTTCTACTCATTTGGGTACTTGATTTGAAGATATAAAAACTTCATCAAGTATACAACATACAATTTACGGCATTTCGTTTCAAGTATTTTAAATCTGTTTGTGTAACCTTGATTCGGTTTGAAGAAATAAAATCTTCACCGTTGTGTATTACATTTGTTGCTGTCAAAACTGATTCGGTTCGAAGTCTTCACCGTTTATTAAACTTTTTCTGTTGCTTCGTTTGCGATAGAAATGGGAGACATGACTCAAAATTTGAATGCTACTGCCACACCAGCCCCCATGGTTGGTTCTAATAGCAATGCTGCATCCTCCAGTCGTACTGCACCAGCACCGGCTCAGACAGAGAAGCTTGGAAAATTCACCGGAATTGATTTCAAATGATGGCAACAAAAAATGTTCTTCTATTTAACTACTTTAAACCTCCAAAAGTTTATTAAGGAGGTCGTTCCGGTTTTGCCGGAATCAACACCTGAGAATGAACGTTTTGTTGTAACTGAGGCGTGGAAGCACTCAGATTTTTTGTGCAAGAATTATATTCTTAGCGGACTGGAGGATGATCTTTACAACGTCTATAGTAATGTGGAAACATCAAAAGAACCATGAGATGCGTTGGAAAAGAAATATAAAACAGAAGATGCTGGATTAAAGAAATTTATCGCTGCCAAGTTTCTAGACTACAAAATGGTAGATGGCAAGTCTGTTGTTACTCAAGTTCAAGAGTTGCAGGTTATCATCCACGATCTACTCGCTGAAGGTTTGGTGATTAGTGGAGCGTTTCAAGTTGCGGCAGTAATAGAGAAGCTGCCTCCTTCATGGAAGGACTTCAAAAATTACTTGAAACACAAGCGAAAGGAGATGACACTAGAAGATCCCATCGTCCGGTTGAGAATCGAGGAAGATAACAAGGCAGCGGAGAAGAAGGCAAATGGGAGATCAACCATAGGGGGAGCACATATTGTTGAAACTGCCCCAACTAATCTGAAAAAGAGGAAAAATGCATCGGGACCAAGGAGCTATCCCAACAAGAAGAAATTCAAGGGAAACTGCCACAATTGTGGAAAAATCGGACACAAAGTTGCAGACTGTCGTGCTCCGAAAAAGGAAAAGAAGAAGGGTCAGTCTAATATGGTTGAAACAAACGAGGAAATTGATGACTTGTGCGCTATGTTGTCTGAGTGCAACCTAGTGGGAAATCCGAAAGAGTGGTGGATTGACTCTGGCGCCACTCGCCACATTTGTGCTGTTAGAGAAGCCTTTGCTTCATATGCTCCCGCCCGAAGCGAGACCATATATATGGGAAATTTCAGAACGGCCAAAATTGAAGGTTATGGAAAGATACTGCTGAAGATGACATCTGGCAAGGTGGTGACTCTCAACAACGTCTGTCATGTTCCTGAAATTAGGAAAAATCTAGTATCTACCGGACTTCTAGTAAAGAATGGTTTTAAGTGTGTTTTTGTTTCTGACAAGGTTGTAATAAGTAAGAACGAGATGTACATAGGAAAAGGTTACCTCACAGAGGGCCTTTTCAAACTGAATGTAATGGTCGTTGCCAATAATAATAAAGTTTCTGCTTCGTCTTACTTACTTGAGTCAAATAATTTATGGCATTCACGTTTAGGACATGTCAATTATAGAACCTTGCGAAAAATGATTAGTTTGGAAGTATTGCCTAAGTTTGAATGCAATCAATCAAAATGTCAAATCTGTGTTGAGTCTAAGTATGTTAAACATCCTTATAAGTCAGTTGAAAGGAATTTAAGTCCTTTAGACTTAATCCATACAGATATTTGTGACATGAAGTCAATCCCATCTCGCGGTGGAAAGAAGTATTTCATAACTTTTATTAACGATAGTACGCGGTATTGCTACGTTTATTTACTTAATAGTAAAGATGAGCAATTGAAGCATTCAGGAAATACAAAACTGAAGTTGAGACTCAACTTAACAAAAAGATTAAAATGATAAGGAGTGATAGGGGCGGAGAATATGAATCTCCATTTGAACAAATATGTTTGGAATATGGCATTATTCATCAAACAACTGCCCCTTACTCGCCACAATCAAACGGAATTGCGGAAAGGAAAAATAGAACCCTGAAAGAAATGATGAATGCCCTGTTAATAAGTTCTGGTTTACCCCAGAACTTGTGGGGGGAAGCCATTCTAACAGCTAGCCGAATACTCAATCGAGTGCCCCATAGCAAAACAAAATCTATTCCATACGAAAAGTGGAAAGAAAGGAAGCCCAATTTGGGATACTTCAAAGTGTGGGGGTGTTTGGCCAAGGTGCAAGTTCCTAAACCCAAAAGGGTAAAAATAGGACCTAAAACCATTGATTGTGTTTTCATAGGATATGCCACAAATAGTAAAGCATATCGATTTCTAGTTCACAAATCAGAAAATCCCGACATTCAGGTGCATACGGTAATTGAATCAGATAATGCTGACTTCTTTGAAACCATATATCCGTATAAAAAGAAATGTGAGTCGTCTAGCAAATAATCTAAACGACCTCGAGAAGAAACAAAGGAAAGAGGCAATCAATAGTGAGATAGAATCCATATTAAACAATCATACTTGGGAATTGGTTGACCTTCCTCCAGGGAATAAACATTTAGGTTCCAAATCGATTTTTAAGCGGAAAATGAAAGCTGATGGTACTATTGATAAATATAAGGCAAGACTAGTTGTTAAAGGGTTTAGACAACGAGAAGGTCTTGATTACTTTGATACATACTCGTCGGTATCGAGGATCACATCCATTCGGGTGTTAGTAGCGTTAGCCGCCGTGTACGGTCTTGAAATCCATCAAATGGATGTGAAAACGGCCTTCTTAAATGGAGAGTTAGAGGAAAAAATTTACATGGAACAACCTGAGGGGTTTGTAGTTCCAGGGAAAGAGAAGAAGGTGTGTCGACTTGTTAAGTCTCTTTACGGACTAAAACAAGCACCCAAACAGTGGCATGCAAAATTTGATCATACAATGCTGTCAAATGGATTCAAGATAAATAAGTGTGATAAATGTGTCTACATTAAGAACACTCCGAACCACGTAGTCATTGTTTGTTTGTACGTGGATGATATGTAGATAATGAGTAACGACATTGCTAACATAAATGCTACTAAGCGCATGCTTGCTAGTAAGCTTGATATGAAAGACTTAGGAGTTGCCGATTTAATTCTGGGAATTAAAATCCATAAGACTCCTCAAGGTCTAGCATTGTCTCAAACTCATTATATTAAAACGGTACTTGAAAAGTTCAAGTATTTGGACTTTAAAGTTGCAAAGACGCCAATTGATATGAACCTTGCTCTTGCAAAGAATAAAGGTGAAAGTCATTCTCAATTGGGTTATGCCAGAGTGTTGGAAAGTTTGATGTATATCATGAACTGTACGCGACCTGATATTGCGTGTGTTATAAGTAAACTAAGTCGCTACACTAGTAATCCCAACCAAAAACATTGGCTGGCAATGAAACGAGTTTTGGGGTATTTAAAACATACTCAAAACTTTGCTTTGCATTATAACAGGTATCCTGCAGTTATTGAAGGATACAGTGATGCAAATTGGATCACCGGTTCAACTGAAACTAAATCCACAAGTGGATATGTTTTTACCATATGTGGAGGAGCAGTGTCTTGGAAGTCATCCAAACAGCCATGTATCGCCCGCTCTACAATGGAATCTGAGTTCATAGCTTTAGACAAAGCCGGTGAAGAAGTTGAATGGATCCGGAATTTCTTAGAAGATATTCCATTTTGGCCCAAACCGTTGGCTCCTATATGCATATATTGCGATAGCCAAGCGGCAATAGGAAGAGCCGGGAGCCTTATGTACAACAGAAAGTCTCGTCACATACGACGAAGACATAATACCGTTAGACAACTACTCTCTAGTGGAATTATCACAATTGACTATGTTAAGTCAAAAGAT
This sequence comes from Anisodus acutangulus, assembly GCA_029783415.1. Taxonomy (NCBI): domain Eukaryota; kingdom Viridiplantae; phylum Streptophyta; class Magnoliopsida; order Solanales; family Solanaceae; genus Anisodus; species Anisodus acutangulus. The sequence continues at coordinate 44,432,358 of CM056495.1, read as the reverse complement.
AATGTGTCGGATCCACTAACTAAAGGCCTAACTAGAGAGGTAGTTGAAAGATCATCAAGGGGAATGGGACTATGGCTGAGGACAAGTCATCGTGACGGTAACTCTACCTAAAAGACTGGAGATCCCAAGATCTAGGTTCAAAGAGATCAAACAAAGTCATTAATGACGGTTCAACATTGTCACAATAACTCTTTGGTCCATTCTCGTGATGAGACAATGTTCAGTACCAGGATAAAGCATTATGGCTTTTTAATGGTTCCTAAGTTTGGTACGAGGTATATCAAATAGTGTATCTATGGGATGACACATTTAGGAATCACCTATGTAAGTGTGAAGTGTAAGCCGCTTCAAGGAGAATTCTGTAAGGCCAATTCTCTAAGCACTTATGAACCAGGCAGTGTTCATGGCTGAAACGAACAAAACAATGAGAACCAAAGACGGTTAAAGGGTTAATTATGTGACATGTGGTTGTCTAGGTATACACCAAAGCTCGACGGTTCAAGGATATCAAATCTACCAATTGACCGAGTATATCCGACATATGTTCACTACGGAAAGTTCAAAGAAAAATCTACTTATCCAGATGCGATTAATCCTTACTTACGAATCACACATTTTTTTGTCATGCATATTTTTCATCATATAGTCATTCCCCATTCATGTGGGGGATTGTTAAAACTAGTTAATGAATAAAACTAGCCAAGTTGATGTGAATGAGAAATGGAAGGAAAATGAAGGCAACATTTCCGAACAGTCACCAACCTATTCTGAAGAGGCACCTTCAAGGCTATATAAACTGAGGCAATGCCTCATTTTTAAGACACAAAAAATAAAAATTTCTGCATCTGAAATTCTGCATTCTTTTTCCACAAATAAAACTATCGAGTCTTACTGTGTTTCGTTGCCAACTTTGAGTTCGTCGAAGTCGAAGGCGTTTGACGTACCGCTACTCCTGCGACAGGTATATCCGTTTTATCCTTGGAGGAAGTAATCCATAACCTCGGGTACAGTGAGGGGATTAAATTCCTTAAGGACACACAGTGAATTCTGTGGTCTCGGATATTTTCTTACTTCTGCATTATTTTTCCAGTTTCTGTTTTTCTGGTTTTTTGTCTTTCCGTTTGGTTTCTGTTTTTCCTGATTTTTTGAACACAGGCCCAGCAACAAGAGTTACTCACGTAAAGTACCTGAGTGGTCTACTATTCACTTAAAAAATGAATCGTGGACTAGGACAGAACAAATCTTCCTTTTCTTTAATCTCTTTATTTTTGATAAAAAAGAAAAGAGAAAATTAGAGTCTAAAACCATTTGGACACCTAATTTAGAAAAATTGGCCTAACTCTCTTACTTTAATAAATTTAGCCCAATTTGTATATATTTTGGAAACTTTTTAGTCCTCTCTCTCCTATCATTTCTCTCTCTCTCTCTCTCTCATTTCCTCTCCAACAAATCTCCTCCAATAATGTTAAAATTTCAACTACAACCTTCAAATAAGATTAGGATCAAACCCCAAATATTAATTTTTGTTATCATCAACAAAATTAAAGAGACACATTTCGAATTTTCCAGTCTACAATGGTGTTTCTATATCATTCATCAGCTTATCCAAAATTAGTGAAGAAATATGAATCTAACACTTTTATTGGTATTAAAATAAGAGAAAATGCTTCCAAACCATCTATAAACTGAAATGGAGGGTATTTATCCTAAAACCCTATGCTTTAGGATGTGAACATTATGTTCTATAGGAGTTGCGAATTGTAAACTGAAAAAGTTAAAAGGTAACATTGAAAGAGACAACTCTTCCTTTCAGCAATATTCTTGTTTCATATGTAAAATTTTGTTGGGTTATGATAACTGTAAACTGTTTGTTTTGGTTAATACATTTGCGTAAGAACTGCAAAAGAAAATCCATCTAAATGTACTAGCTTTTAGTTATTGCTAACTAACAAACTAAACATATATGAAATGAGATTCTGAGAAAGGTTGTTTAGGTTCTCAAGATGTGACAACAAAACATAAGATCCAATAAAGAAAAGATATGAATACTAATCAATATTTGTAGATGTATAACAATAAAAAAGAGTTCATATATATATATATATAAAGAGAAAACTCATATTAAAAGACCATATAAATTCATTTAAAAAAACTTAATCCATAAATTCAATTAAAAAGACTGACTTATTCGTATTGAATAATAAACCTAATAGAATATTTCCGGAATATTCTTTCATTAATTGTATATCTCTTATTTTAGATAGAATTATATTCCTATTGTAATAGGTCTCCTATTTTAGGTAGAATTATATTTCCCATTGTAATTAGGTTGATTGGTTACCTAGTTTAAATATTCTTGTACTACTATATATATTGTACATTATTGATAAATAATGTCAAGGAACATATTCATTCATGGTATCAGAGTCAGACCAATTCCAATTCTTTGTTTACCGGACTCTTAGCAAAACCAAATAAATAAATTAATAATCTATATAGTATCTGATGAAATCAACAAATAAGGAGAAAAAGCTAGGGAGGGAAGCTGACCCTGCTGGTTCCGGAGTAGAGAGAAGCGACGATGATGAATGAGAAGAGGGAGGTACTGTACATAGTGTGCCTTATTGGAAAGTAATTTAGATTAGAGATTTTGGTTATGTCTGTGTGTGACAGTGTAAGACTCGCTTTAGCTCCTTAATTTTTATTATAAAACTTTCGCACGACCTATCAAAGAAAGCGTATAATTGGCACAAAACAGTCAATCTATTTCAAATGGCACCTGATAGACCAAATACTCATATTATTACTCCATCGGTCCCAATTTATATAATATAATTTGAATGAGCATGAAATTTAAGAAATAAAAATTTTTTTTAAAATTTTATGGTCTAAAACAAATTAAATATTTGTGTGATTATAGATTATTTCTTTAAGCGTAAAATATAAAATTTAAAATTAAATTGTTATCAAATAAAAAAATGTATCATTATATTTTTTTGAAACTGACTAAAAATAAAAATGAAAGTATATAAATTGAAACAAATTAATTTTATAATCAAATACTTCACCCGTTAAAATTGATTCGTTATGGGGCTTTCTCTCTCCCACTTCAAATATAGTATCTATTAAAATAGATACATGTCCTCCGGGGCATAGTCCAGTGGCAAAGCCTGGGCGCTATAAGGCGCTCTGGCATGGGACAACGTGGGTTCGATTCTCCGCAAGCACGAAGAAACTCTGCATGTTGGGGAATTTGACCTTGTCTCATTGATCAGTTGTACGCTCCCAGAAAACTGGCACCGGAGCACATCCCGTGATTTACCTGGTAATAGTGTTGAAGGACCGATGCTATTACCTCCAGAACGTAGTCAGGCGCAAGCATGGAGACCTGGATTATAAAAAAAAAACAATAGATACATCATGCGATTTTCTCTCTCCACTTCTAATGATTGTATTCGAGTATTTTTCTCAAATATCTCCAACCTTCTTTCCAGAGATATTCTCAGTAGCCTTTGAAAAATAGTAGGTTGTCGAAAAACTCCACTTTCCATGCATTTTATATGATAACGTATATCACCTTTGTATATCATGACAACAATGTGTATCACTCACCAATTATTATGGATACACACGAATATACATGATACTTGAGAGATGGTACATGAAAAATATATCCAGAGATATACACATACAGTCAGAGCTCTCTATAACAATCTCATTTATTCTAACATTTTTTAATATTTATAGTGATAGATTGTTATACAACTATAATGGTATTTGACGTATAAATATTATTTGGATGTTATAGATTAAATATCATTTTCTTTAGTCTGTTAATGTTATAAAATTATTTTTAATGAAAAACTTAACTTTAATATTGTATTCTTTATACAAAATGGAAAGTTTTGTACCAAATGCTAGCTCACACTTTGCATACAAAGGAAGACCTTTTAATGATGAAAATATATATATTTATATAATATTCTTTATTATTATGGTGTATTAAAGTATCAAAATATTTGGACAAAATCTCTAGACTATTATTGGTAATTTTAGAGATTCTATTTCTATAAAGATGGTTATTATATTATCAAAAATAAAAATAGTTGTCATAGAGAAGTAATTTTATAGAGTTTACTGTTATAAAGATGATCGTTTGCTCTTATAAGAAAAGCTATAATAGAGAGGTATAAAATCATAAGTTATTTCTCTCTCGTCTCTTTCGGTGCATGTTAAGGGTTGTTACACTAACGTGCACCACCGGCGGCTATAGGGAGAGGAAGGCCTCAGAAGTAGCATTACACTTCTGCAGGGCACCCAACGGAGGTTCAGAAAGCTGGTGATCAATTTTTGATCACCAATGGTTGGCTCGCTTAATGGAATAGTAACACATAGATTTGGGAACAACACTACTAAGCTAGTAGGAATCGTTACCAAGTAACCAGTAGTGTTGGCTAGACAGAAAGTGACCGTTGCTGGTAAAGGGAAAGCTGTTGCCCTTCAGGGCTACAACACAGAGTGGGCTAGGTAGTCCAAGCGCTGCTCCATCGACTTCAGTAGTGACAAGCTCGGATGGAACTACGAAGAGTACCTTATCTCCATTCACTGTGGGATCCCATAAACCTGATAACCGAGCATATGATGGTAATGCTGCAAGTGTGAAAACATGGACAAATGTCGTGACTGGAAATAAACTAGTTGAGCGAGGAATGCCATTGAAATTTATTACGCTTAAGATATAGAAAGGGGTAAAGATAGTTGAGCTTAACCTGGACATGTATAAGGCATATGATTCCCTAGAATGATGTTTTGTGGAACAAATATTGATTGGATTCGAATTTTCTTAGAAATTGTTGATGTTGGATGGATGTTGTGACAACATCTGTAAATGGACAAATCTTATGAAAATAAGAATGTTGCCTGTGATGTTGTGACAACATTCCTGACAACATCTCTGTAACGATTTTGCCTATTCTTCCGGTCAAAACAGGTTGTGTTACTGTGAGTAAAAAATGACATAGGCAAGCTTACAATGATGTTGTGTTTAAAACGTGGTAAAAGAAACAGTCAAAGTTTGGAGAGGAAGCAGCGTGAAGACCAAGTCCAGAACGTTGAGCTTTTTAAGGAGCAAGAACCGGTCCAAGCTGAAGCCTTCTTTTACTCAACCTCCGCAACCAATCAGTGAGGATTTCAAGGGAAGTTCCACACTATAAATAGAGGGGAGCTTCAGAGTATCGATATCCAGAATTGAACGAGAAAAATTACCAAGAGAGCTCTCGGATATTCATCTTAGAAACTAGATCAACACACTTAGCCTAAAGTAGTATAACAACATCTAGTCCCACATTACTATTGCTGCCCAGATTCTAGATCAAGCTTATATTTCAAGCAATTGTAATGAAAATGTTGTATTTGTCTTTTTAGATCTTTTAACTTTAGGCTGAAGTCATCTGCGACTTCACTTTTGTTTGTAATTTCTTTTTCGCATTTATTGTTCAATCTTGTAAAAAGAAATTCATTTGTAATTGTATATAATTTATACAATTCTTTGGTCATTGACCATCAAGGGATATATTAATGTATACCCTTGAAAATATAAACCTTGTGTCTCTTTACTTTTCCGCTGCATTTACTCTATAAAGGTTTATAACTGTTTTATCACAATGTTGCCTCAGATGTTGACACAACATCCAGAAATTATTTTAATTGTTCTAGCTGTTACGGTTTTATTCTTACATATTCTTGCTTATCCGTAGCCCCGGACCCAACAAGTGATATCAGAGACAACACTTGATACAATAAGTGTTTGATTCTGAATATTACGGCTATGGACTTAGCTATACAAAACGTTGGTAGACTTCCAATTCTTGACGGAACTAACTATGCTTATTGGAAAATTCGACTACGTTCGCACATCAAATCCATTGATGTTCGAGCTTGGAGATCAGTTTTCGAAGGCTATGTGATTCCCAAGTACCCAGCAGACGAGGATGGTGATGTAATTACCAAACCCGATTATGAATGGACCGCGGAAGAGATCAACAGTGCGAGCTTCAATGAAAAGGCCCTAAATGCGATATTTGGATGGGTAGATCTCTATATGTTTAAACTCATCCAGAATTGTACTACGGCCAAGGATGCTTGGAAGACCTTACAAACTCATTGTGAAGGTACCTCGAGTGTACGACGTACAAAGCTTAGCATGATTTTGAGCCAATACGAACGCCATGGCCGGAGAGAAAATAGGATAGGATGAGTACTGAATCAGCTAAGCCTGGCGGAGCTTTCGCCGAAAGAATAGCACTTTCAGAAGCAGTTATCGAAGTCCCTTCCATGCTTATCACTTTCTTGAAGACAAGTTGAAGCCTGTTGGTTAAGGATGGAAGAATCTGAAGACATAAAATCCTATTTTGAAAATTTAATTGACATTGCTAATCAGTGTCAAGTGCTTGATTCTCCTTTAACCAACACACAACTTGTCTCAGATCTCTTCCTGAAAGATTTAATACTAAGATTTGTGCTATTGAAGAGGCCCATAATCTTGCTACTATGGATCTACATGCCTTGATGAGCATCTTTCAAAAATATGAGATGAACATGAAAAGCCAAAGAGATCTGTATAAAGACAAGACTTTGGCACTCCAAGGACAAACCTCGGAAACTGAATTGGAAAACGAGGAAGAAAACTTGGAGGAACTGGGAAATGGTGCAACTGTTGCCTTACTTACTCGTCGATTCAATTCAATGGTGAGAAAGATCAACAATGATCGCAATAAATCCAAATACAAACATCATCAAAACCCACTCTTCAATAAACAGCTGAATAAGTCATATTCTGAGGAAAGAAATCACAATCCACTGAGGAAATCTAACTCCAACAGTACCAATTTCAATCCCAAACAACTCGAGGGAGTGTAGTGTCATGCATGTTCGGGTTGGGGACACTACGCTAATGAGTCTGCAAACACCCTTAGAAAAATTGATAAGGTTATGTAGGTAACTCTTAGTGATGATGAGAACGAAAATGAGGAAGGAGATCAAGAAGAAGAACCACAGGCAATGCTGGCAGCCATGTTCGAACACTCACTGTCCGACGATGAAGATGTTATTGACAATGTTGCGACAACATCAGGAACAACATCAGACTCAACATCTGGAATGTCTTCAACATCATAGAGGTATGTATACTTTGACTATTCTGATGTAATTTATTTTAGTGGATTTATTTCTTCATCTGAGGCTGTAAATTTGGATCTAGTTGACTCCAAAGACGTAGTGATAAAGGAATTACAAAATCTTTATAAAGCCTTAATCACTGAATCTGAGCAACTAGACTCAAAAGCAAAATTATTGGCTCTTGAGAATAGCAATCTGAAAGGCACAATCAACCGATTAGAGGTGACACTTACCAAGAAGGACCTAGAGCTTGGTAAGATTCGTGCACGATTGAACGTAGATGAGACCACCTTTCAAAGGCTCAACATGGGAACCTCCAAACAGAATGAAATATTGAACTTCAATAAACCTACAAGGGTTGGGCTTGGGTACCAATCTCCTAGCAAAACAAATACTTTCAGACTCCATAATCAAACTGAGAGGATAAAATTTGTCAAAGAAAATTGGAGTAATTCTCAGATCACTAAGATTGGATCGAAGTTTGTATGTAGCTTCTGTAAAACGTCAGGACATCTTATTCCCTACTGCTACAAACTTCAAAACTCTGCACTCAGAATATTGCCTAAAATGTCGTCAGCAATGTTGCCCGACATCACTGACAACATTCAAAGCAACCAGCCTGAAAGTAGAAGAAAGAAAAAGGAATGAGTACCCAAACTGAATCTGAAATGTAATGTGTGCATAACTGCTTTGCGTAATAACATTACATGTTCATAGTACTTCGATAGTGGCTGCTCACGTCATATGACAGGTACCAAAAGTCTATTAAAGGAGTATGGAGCATTCAATGGAGGATACGTGACCTTTGGAGAATGAAGTAAGAGTAAGATAATTGGTAAAGGAACTCTTAATGTTCTGGATGTACCAGCCTTGAAAAATATTCTTCATGTAGAAGGTTTGGTTGCTAATCTTCTTAGCATAAGCCAACTATGTGATGATGATTTCGAGGTGAAATTCAACAAGCTTGGATGCAAAGTTATAGATTCTTCAGATAAATGTGTCATGTCAGGAACCCGAACTGGAGATAATTTCTATCTAGTCGGTAGATAAGAGTTTTGCAACTCCGCAAAGGTAGGTGATTTGACACTTTGGCATCAAAAGTTGGGACATGTCAACTACGACACCTTGGAGAGACTGATCTCATTTGAAGCTGTCAGATGCATTCCCATACTGGATCCAAAAGATAAAACACTGTGCGAAGATTGTTTGAAAAGAAAGCAGACTTGAGTCTCTCATAATGTTGTCCAACATGACGGACAACATTCAGGTACGTCTCATTGTTTCCAATTATTGCATATGGATCTTATGGGTCCAATCGAGGTAGATAACCTAGGAGGGATGAGATATTCTTATGTGATAGTAGATGATTTTTATAGATTCACTTGGATCTATTTTTTAAAGGAAAAATCATAAACCTTTGAGATGTTTAGAACACTTTACTCTAGGATTAAGAATCTGTTTTATTCTTCGATTTTTAGAATTAGATCTGATCATGGAAAGGAGTTTGAAAATCAAACCTTTACAAAATTTTGTGAAAAGAAAGGCATATTCCATGAATTTTCGGCACCAAAAACACCACAACAAAATGGGGTTACCGAGAGAAAGAACATAACTTTACAAGAAATGGCTAGAGTTATGTTAAGTTCTAAGCAGTTGTCAAAGAGGTTTTGGGCAGAAGCCTTGAACACGGCATGTCACATAACTAATAGAATCTATTTAAGGCCAGGGACCAAGATGACACCCTATGAACTATTAAATGGAAAGAAACCTACATTGCAGTACTTTCATGTCTTTGGGTGTGTGCGCTATATTCTTAATGACAGGGATCAACTAGCTAAATTTGACTTTAAGAGTGACAAGAGAATATTCGTTGGCTACTCTCATAACAGCCATGCTTACCGAATATATAATCTTCGGACAAAGACCATACATGAGTCAGTCAATGTTATTTTTGATGACCTGCTGGATATATCTGGTAGATATTTAGTAAACAACAGTGTGGCTGTAGCTGAAGATGAGCAACCCACTGAAGAAACAGATGTTGTCCCGACATCAGAAGAAACATCTGAACCTCAAAGAGAGAACACAGGGGACGAAGTCGAGGAGGAGTCTGCTACTGAACTGAATGATCAAGTGAGAAGAGACCCTCCATCGAGGATTAGAAGGAACCATCCACCTGACCAGGTGATAAGGGGAGTTTGTGAGAAGAGGCGTACAAGATGGAAAGAGCCAGTGAATTATCGAGAAATGGTAAGGTTGTGTGCATGTCCACCATATATCCACAGGTAAGTCTTTCTTGTCTTACATCTACTTTGGAACCTAAAAATATTGGGAAAGCATTAAAAGATAATTTTTGGATTCAAGCCATGCAAGAGGAGCTTGAACAATTTTCCCGAAATGAGGTTTGGGACTTGGTACCACGACCCAATAACACAAATGTTATTGGGACCAAATGGATATTCAAAAATAAATCAGATGAGTTAGGGAAGATTGTTAGGAACAAAGCTCCACTTGTTGCTCAAGGATATACACAAGTAGAAGGTATCGACTATGATGAGACCTTCGCTCATGTGGCTAGAATTGAGTCAATAAGATTGCTTCTTGCTATTGCTTGCTATCTAAAGATTACCTTGCACCAAATGGACGTTAAATGTGCCTTCCTCAATGGATACTTGGACAAATAAGTATATGTTGAACAATCAAAGGGTTTTGAGGATCCTTACCATCCACATCATGTGTACAAGCTCAAGAAAGCTTTGTATGGACTAAAACAAGCACCACATGCATGGTATGGTCGTCTAACCGACTTTCTTGTTGAGTTTGGTTTTACCCGTGGAGAAGCTGACAAAACACTATTCACTAAAAGACACGGTGTAAATGTAATAATAACTCAAATCTATGTTGATGATATTATTTTTGGTTCGACTACAGAATCATTCTTGAAGTCGTTTGTCGAAGCAATGTCGACAACATTTGAGATGAGCATGATTGGAGAACTAACATTTTTCTTAGGCTTGCATATTAAACAGAATGAAGATGAGATCTTTGTATCTCAAAGCAAGTACGCTAAGAATCTTGTTAGGAGATTTGGTCTGGAAAATGCTAAACACATGAAGACTTCAATGGGCTCTACACAACAGGTATGTAAAGACGGTGTTGGACAAGATGTTGACCCAACATTGTACCGATCTATGATAGGTAGCCTTTTATACCTTACTGCCAGTCGCCCCGATATCATGTTTAACGTATGTGTTTGCGCCAGGTTCCAAGCCAGTCCCAAGGTATCTCATCTTAATGTTGTGAAACGTATCATTCGATATGTTGCCGGTACAAGTGACTTGGGAATTTGGTACTCCAAAGACACTAATCCTAATCTAATAGGATATAGTGACTCGGATTGGTCTGGTGATGTAGACGATAGGAAAAGCACTAGTGGTGGTTGTTTCTATCTTGGCAATAATCTAGTCTCATGGTACAGTCGTAAACAAAATTGTGTATCACTCTCGACTGTCGAATCTGAATATGTGGCAGCCGAAAGTTGTTGTGCTCAACTGATTTGGTTACGACATATGCTAGATGACTATGTCATATCTAATAACTCCATGATTTTGTATTGTGATAATCTGAGTGCTATTAATATTTCCAAAAATCCTGTTCAGCACTCACGTATAAAGCACATAGACATAAGACATCATTTTTAAGAGACTTAGTGGAAAAATAGTTAGTTCAAATCGAACATGTTGATACTCTTTTTCAACTGGCTAACATTTTTACCAAACCTTTAGATCATGAGAGATTTTCTAGCTTGAAAAAATATCTTGGTCTCTGTTTTCTTTGAAAATAAGACAGGCTAGGTAGATGTTGTCCGAAATGTTATCCTAACATTTTGGGTAACATTTACTGTTGAGTCAATATATAGAATAAGTGTTGTAGTGATGTTGCACTTTTTTTCAAAAGATTCAAGCATGACTCTAAAACGACAAGATATGAATGTGATATCGTTCTCTGCGATGATATATATATATAAAACAATTATGTATATCATAAAACAAGAGGAGTATCATAAGAAGGCGAAGCCTCTACTAAAAGATTTGGATGTATACAAAAAGAGCAAAGCTCTAAGATTGGTATCATTCCTATTCTATAGGAGTACCACGTGCTTCATAAAGGTTGAAAATTTCTCAATATTTTTTTTAATCTGTATGTGTTCAACTAAGTTGATTAAGGACAATGGTAAAATGTTACATTAGTCCAGCGATCAGTCTCATAGGGAACATATACGGAAATATCATCTACCAAATCAGAAAATCGTTGGAGTCTCATAATGCTTATTTAACTTTGAAATATTGTCAATATCATTAACAACATCGGGTTCCAGTACATTGATCAATCTGATTTATCTTATTTTATTCTTGTTTTTGGTATATAACACGTCTCTGTCTTTAACGGAAAATCCAAAAATTCTAGAGGACCGTTTTTATTTAAATTTTAAATGATGTTATGTGCTGTGTAAATCCTTTATTTTAGGTGTGTAAAGAGTTTTTATTCTTCTATACAATCTAAATTTAAGGAAAAAGACTTTGAGTGTAAGGATATTTTTCCATAATGAAACCTCCCATTTTTGTCTTGAAATTGTCACATCAACCGATTTACAATCCATCAAATCACGACAGCCCAAACACCAACGTTATTTTTCAAAACCCAAAACTTCTCTAACACGCCCAATTCTTCAAAACCCTCTCCCATGTCCATTTCCCCAAAATTCACAAAGACCAAATATTATTCCCCAATGTCGACTAGGCTAGCAAATAGCAACAATGTTTACAAGCATTATTCTTCTATCAATGACTTGAAACCGGTCGAGGAGGACTGCACACATGCTATGATCCTACTTGGTTCAGATAAGCCATTATAGGTGAGCTACCCAGGCAATAATAAAAACCCAATCGATGTTGATGCAACATTTGATTTCTCAAACCTTGTCTCAAGACAATCAAAATCGACATTTCCGACGCGAAGGTCAAAAAGGGTTTTCGAAAACCAATTCGGTGACAACCAGTCTGCCAAAAGATCCAGGGAAGAGTCAACTTTCCCTGTTGATACTACCACTAGCAGCGGCACTGACACCGATTTCAGTGTGCCCAGTTCTTCTAGAACTCCATCAACTTCCACTCCACAAGCAGAAACTGAGAAGGAAAAAGAAGAAGAAGAGATGTCATATGACATACCTCTACGGAACTTCATTCCTAAAGGGGTCCACAGAACATACTGAAATTTTGATAAAAATGTTGCCTCAACATCAAAGGCAACAGACGAAAAAATGGACCCAGACTATGTTTCCCCAACATCTGAGGCAACACTTGCAGCCATCTCATTCGAATAAGAAAACACAAAACAGATTCTGAGGTAATTCCTTACTCTTCTATGTTTCAAACGAAATCATGCTCCAGTAACTGGAATTGGTTTAAAAATATAGGAGTTAGAGGGGAGAAGGTGATTGACCTAACTTTATTCTCCATAAATGGTTTAGTTGATTTCTTAAGTAGTCGAAAGATCTTAAGCTATGTATCTTGTAAGAATCCTTATTGTAAGAAGGTGTTCTATGATAATCTGACGCTTGCTGTTAGGGACACAACTTTGAAAAAATTTGGGAGAGTGTACCTATACAACAAGGTATATAATTTTACACCTAATATCATCAACTCCACTATTGGGATAATTGTTAGTGAAAGAGAACATCAACCAAACCTCACTGTGGAGGAACTCAATTCGATGATTAAGTACCTTACGGGAAATTTGATCATTGTTTGGGCTCCTCGCAGTCCTGTGTCAAAACTCACTGCCTTGTTTGCACTTTGCACAAACTTGCTATATATAATTGGCTACCCTCCCTCAACGAGACAGTAGTGACTCTTGATCAAGCATCAATGCTTTTCAAGATTGAAGGAATCAGAAAGTTGACTTAGGAACCCTCATATTCAACCATGTTTCCAACTTGGCAGAAAGACAAAGCGACTCTGCCCTTCCATACCCCTCCTTGATTTTTCAAATCCTGCTCAACCAAGGTTTTAAGAATCCAAAAGGAGAAAAGTTGAGTCCAGCCTTAGAGATTTACTCAGTATAACGAGCAGTTATGAACAACAAGGACAGGGTTATTGACCTGCCCTAGAAGAAATATGAATGGGACACTGACACATCAAAGGATATTGTCAATATTCCTGGCAACATTGGTCAAGGAAAGGTCCCAATGTTCAAAGACTGGCTTCGACAGCACATTGTTGAACTTGACAGGCAAATTCAATACTTAGTGCAAGCCAGGAACTATTATGTGGCTTACTTTCTTCACAAAAAAGGGAGAGAGGATGATGCTGATGATGTGAGTCACTTTCACCTTTATTCTTTTGAAGTGCAAAACTTACATCGATTGGAGTCTTTACAACATTGAAATTTAAATACTTAAACTTGTCAAGTACTTTTTCAATATAATGAGACTGCGATAATGCTAGACCTTGTGGAGTTTTATGAATTCTGATGCCTAAGATCAAATCAGCAACTCCTAAGTCTTTCATATCAAATTTGCTAGCCAGCATACGCTTCGTAGCATTTATATTGGTAATATCTCTACTCATTATCAACATGTCATCAACATATAAACAAACAATGACTTCATGATTTGGAGTATTTTTAATGTAAACATATTTGTCACACTCATTAATCTTGAATCCATTTGCCAACATTGTTTGGTCAAATTTCGCATGCCATTGTTTGGGTGCTTGTTTAAGTCCATAAAGTGACTTAACAAGTTTGCACACTTTCCTTTCTTTACCAGGAACCACAAAGCCCTCAGGTTGTTCCATGTAAATTTCTTCCTCCAATTCTCCATTTAAGAAAGCTGTCTTGACATCCATTTGATGGATTTCAAGACCATATACGGCCGCCAGTGCTACTAACACCCGAATAGATGTTATTCTTGTTACCGACGAGTATGTGTCAAAGTAATCAAGGCCTTCTTATATTTGTCAATAGTGCCATCAACTTTCATTTTCCTTTTAAAAATCCATTTTGATCCTAAAGGTTTATTTCCAGGAGGAAGATCAACCAATTCTCATGTATGGTTGTTCAAAATTGATTCAATCTCACAATTGACTGCCTCTTTCCAAAATGCTGAATCAGAAGAAGACATCGCTGCTTTAAATGTTTGAGGCTCATTTTCAAGCAAGAATGTCACAAAATCTGGTCCAAAGGAAGTAGATGTCCTTTGACGTTTGCTACGCCTTGCATCCGCTTTACTTGGTGTATTTTCCTTTGGTTCTTCCCGCGGTCGTTTAGATCTTTCACTTAACGACTCACATTCAGTTTTATACGGATAAATATTTTCAAAGAATTCAGCATTATCTGATTCAATTACCGTACTAACATGAATTTCGGGATTGTCCGATTTGTGAACCAAAAACCGACAAGCTTTGCTGTTTGTAGCATAACCAATAAAAACACAATCCACAGTTTTTGGTCCGATTTTTACCCTTTTGGGCAAAGGAACTTGGACCTTTGCTAAACACCCCCACACTTTGAAATATTTCAAGTTGGGTTTTCTTCCTTTCCATAGTTCATATGGAATAGATTGTGTTTTCTTGGGGCACCTCACGAGTATTCGGTTAGTTGTAAGGATAGCTTCCCCCCACAAGCTTTGCGGTAAACCGGAACTTATTAGTAAGGCATTCATCATTTTCTTTAATGTTCAGTTTTTCCTTTCCGCAATTCCATTTGATTGTGGTGTGTAAGGGGCAGTAGTTTGATGAATAATTCCATATTCTAAACATATCTCTGCAAAAGGAGATTCGTACTCTCCACCCCTATCACTTCTAATCATTTTTATCTTTTTATTCAATTGATTTTCCACTTCGTTTTTGTATTGCTTAAATGCATCAATTGTGAGTATCCTTACTATTAAGCAAATACACATAACAATATCGAGTGCAATCGTCAATAAAAGTTATGAAATACTTTTTCCCACCGCGAGATGGTATTGACTTCATATTACATATATCTGTGTGAATTAATTCTAAAGGATTTGAATTCCTATCAATAGACTTATATGGATGTTTAACAAATTTAGATTCGACATAGATTTCACATTTAGATTTATTACACTCGAATTTAGGCAATACTTCTAAATTAATCAATTTTCGCAAGGTTTTGTAGTTGACATGTCCTAAACGAACATGTCATAAATTATTTGACTCCAATAAGTAAGACGAAGCTGAATTCTTATTAATACTGTCAACAACTATTACATTGAGTTTGAAAAGGCCCTCGGTGAGGTAGCCCTTTCCTATAAACAAATCATTCTTACTTATTACAATTTTCTCACTAACCAACACACATTTAAACCCATTTTTGACGAGTAGTCCGGCTGAAACTAAATTCTTCCGAATTGTTGGAACGTGCATAACATTGTTGAGAGTCAGGACCTTGCCAAAAGTCATCTTCAGAAGTATCTTCCCATATCCTTCAACCTTGGCTGTTGCAGTATTTCCCATAAACATTACCTCTTCGGGTCCAGCGGGAGCATAGGTTGCAAATGCTTCTTTTGTAGCGCAAACATGTCGAGTGGCACCAGAATCAAGCCACCACTCCTTTGGGTTTCCAACCAAATTGCACTCCGATAGCATTGCACACAGATCATCCATATCATCATTCTTTTCCACCATATTGGCTTGTCCTTTTCCCTTGTTCTTTTTCGGGAGACGACAATCTGGGGCTTTGTGGCCAGCTTTCCCACAATTAAAGCAGTTGCTCTTGAACTTTTTCTTGTTGGAATCCTTCTCCTTTCCAGAAGGCCTCTTCCTTTTCTTGTTCTTTTTCAGAGCAGCATCTTCAACGATGTTTGCCCCTTCAATTGGTGAAGTCTTACGGTACCTCTTCTCAGCGGTTTTGTTATCTTCCTCGATCTTGAGACGAATCACAAGATCTTCCAACTTCATTTCCTTTCTTTTGTGCTTAAGATAATTCTTGAAATCTTTCCATGAGGGCGGCAACTTCTCAATCATTGCAGCCACTTGGAACGGTTCATTTACTACCATACCTTCAGCAATAAGGTCATGGAAGATAAGTTGAAGCTCTTGAACTTGGGTTCCAACGATTTTTCCATCCACCATTTTGTAGTCTAGGAATTTGGCAACCACAAACATCTTCAAGCAAGCATCTTCAGTTTTGTACTTCTTTTCAAGTGCACTCCATAGTTCTTTGGAAGTCTCTACTGCACTATAGACGTTGTACAAGTTATCTTCTAAGGCACTCAAAATGTAGCCTTTGCACAAAAAGTCAGCCTGTTTCCAAGCCTCAGTAACCATGAACTTTTGGTTGTCAGGCATGTCGGCGGCAGGCACGGGAGGGTCCTCATTGGTGAACTTTTGCATACCAAGGGTGGTAAGCCAAAAGAACATTCTTTGATGCCATCCTTTAAAGTTGGCACCGGTGAACTTCACAGGTTTCTCAGCCGGTGGTACAGCGGTACGGGTCGTAGGAGTAACCGCTGGTGCAGTAATTGCAGAGGTAGTTCCAGTCTCAATTGCCATTATTCGTTTGTCACAGTCAAATCGACAAACTGTTTTAGTTAATAAAACCAGAATAGCAATTCAATCATAGACTAAAACGATGAAGATTTTATTTCTTCAAATTGCAGTATAATTATGAAACTTTAGTATTCCAACGAAGTTTTTATATCTTCGAGTCAGAATACTAATATTCATATGGAGTAGAAAACTGCACAAGTTTTAATCTCCAAACCAGAATACAACAACGATGAAGTTTTTATGTTCTTCAAATCGTTGTACAAGTATGAACTTTAATATTCCAACGAAGTTTCTATGTCTTCAAGTCAGAATATAAAATTTCACACGGAGTAGAAAACCACACAGGTTTTAGTCTCCAAAACAAAATACAGATTAATCTAAAAATATAGTTTCCTTAAGATTGTTAGTAATCTGTACTCCAAAAAACCAGTAAACAATAAACACTGAAAGTAAACAAAATCAGTGTTGAAAAATAAGAATAATTTTTCAGAATATAATCGAGCCCACTTAGTTCAAAGTGTGTCCTTAAGAAAATTATTCCCCTCACAGTACTCGAGGTTGATGGAATATCCCCTCCCAGGATAGAACGATTATCTTACCAGAATAGTAGTACTCCAAACTCTGGTAACGGCGAACCACTCAACAGTAGTATATCACACAGAATTGATTCGTGCAGAAGAAGAAGAAGATTTTGTAGTTCAGAAAATTAGTAAGTAAAATTGTGAGGAATCAAACGAATTTATAGCCATGGAAGTACTGTTTCTGAAGGTTTGCAACCCTTCTGAACAGTCACTAAAACTGGTGGGAAATTTAAATGTGGGAAAGAAACCGGGTCGCGGGTCAGACACGTGGATCCGGCCGGGTCGCGGGTCAGGGTCACTAACGGGTAGGATTGGATAAGTTAATTAATTTAATTAAATAATAATTAATTAAATAATTAAAATTAAAGAAAGTTTGGTCTAAAAAGATTATCAATCAATCAGATCATTTGACCAAATCCGAATCCAAATCCGAATCTGAATCCGAAGCCGAAGCCGGAGCCGAAGCCGAGCCGAAGCCGAGCCGAGCGATGACAACGGCGCGAGGGGTCCTTGCCCCCTCAACCCTTTTATTGACAAGAAGGAGTAATTCTACTTATAAGTAGAAAAACTTTTCTTTCCACTACCGATGTGGGACAACTCCCACTTTTCTTTCCACTACCGTTGTGGGACAACTCCCACTTTTCTTTCCACTACCGTTGTGGGACAACTCCCACTTTTCTTTCCACTACCGATGTGGGACAACTCCCACTTTTCTTTCCACTACCGATGTGGGACAAATGATTATTTTATAGAGCAAGAGGGAACTCCCACCATTTCCCATTCAATCTATCATTTAAACCCAACACTTTCAATGTTTCTTCAGTATCCGGCCTAAAGGTGAACAACAACAAACATACTATATTTTACCCATTATTCTCGCTTTCTTTCCTTCTCTAGTGTCTTGCTTTAACTTATAACTGAATCTTCTGTTATGTCATTTCTCGCCACAATAATTTCACGAATAATTTCGATATCTAGACCTTGACTTGCTTCTACTTTTACCTCTATTTCTCAGACTCTTGTTTATCTTTCCCTCGATCTTTTATAAACAGAACATCTGAATGTGAGGACGAGCCTTGAGATTTTCTCCTTACTTCTTCATTCAATACACGACTCTTAATATATTTCATGGTCACCTTTCCATTGAGATCTGAATTTGTCAAAAAACACGTCGTGTTTCTCAAGAATCTAGCACATTATTAAGAAGTCAAAGTCCCTGTATCTCGTCATTAATAAGAAATCTGATCAAGGACAATTTGAAAATCAATTATATGATCAAGATTAGGACTCCCCTCACTATATTTAAAGGTCATCAATTGCTTAAACAGGAATGACAAGTCAGTTTTTGAAGCATAACGTTGTCTCCAAATTTTCTCACCGTGATCTAATAGGTGTCTTATTTACAATATGGTTGGGAACATTGTCTGCAACCCATTGTCTTATATATCCACACACTCGGGGGTGCTTGAAACCCCAATTTTCATCAGTCATAGACTCGGATTAATGAGTTGCAGCGAAGGACACATGCATCTTCTTCACATAGAGTAGATCTTTCATCTTTCCTTTCTATATATTATAACTTATCCCATTTATTGTTGTTCAAGGATCGAAGTCTGATGTGGCGGACCTCTAGATCCAATCTACACCGTTCAAACCAAATATCAAGATGTTTACACTCCTTCAAACTTTTAGCCCTATTTACTGATGAATGAATCGGTAAACGTGATTTGAAGCTGATTGATCGATGAAAGAAATAATCTCCTTGATTATTTTCATTAATTGAAAGGTCATATATACAAGTTACAAAATAGGAGAATCCTATTCCTATTCTATTCCTAAAACCGTATTCTATACATTTATGGTAATACACTAATTATGGTAATACACTACTAATGATATTACAATCTTACCTAAACTAGGATACTAAATATTTACCATAAACTATATTACCTAAATATGTCCAAAACCGAGAGCTAAATCTGGGCATAATTCGAGACCTTTAATATACAATATACACATATATATTATGTGTATATTGTATAATTAACACACCCCCTCAGTCATAGCGGGCGGTCTTCGAATGCTGAGACTGTCCCTAAAATCTTCAAAAAGGACAGAGGGAAGACCCTTTGTAAAGATGTCTACAACTTGATAACGAGACGGGACATGGCATACGCGAACGTGACCCCTACAACCTTTTCACAGACAAAGTGAATGCCCATTTTGATATGCTTAGTGCGTTGGTACTGAACCGGGTTACCTGAAAGGTAGATGGCACTAATGTTATCGCAATGTACCAATGTTGCCTCCTGAATGGGACAATGAAGCTCCAAAAGCAAATTACGTAGCCAATATGATTCGGAGACCACATTTGCTACTCCTCGATATTCGACCTCTGCACTTGAGCGTGATAGAGTTGCCTGACGCTTCGCCGACCAAGAGACCAAGTTGTTGTCAAGGAACATACAGTAGCCAGACGTCGACCGTCTGGTGTCAGGACAACCACTCTAATCAACATCTGTGTATGCGACAAGTGTGGATGTAGATGAAGGATACAAATGCAAACCATAGTCCAGTGTCCCCTGAATATACCGAATGATGCGTTTGATTGCATTCATGTGCTCAACTCTGGGATCATGCATGAATAAACACACATGCTGAACAACATACGTAATATTCGATCTGGTAAAGTAAGATACTGGAAGGCCCCTGCAAGACTGCGATACCGGGTCGGATCCTCGTAAGGGACGCCGGCCGCGGCCCCAAACTTAGGCTTAGCATCAACTGGAGTGGAAGTGGACTTACAGGATGACATCCCAGCCCTCTCGATGATTTCAGCCGCATACTTTCGTTGAGACAAGAACAAACCATCTGAATGACGCTTGACTGCAATCCCCAAAAAATAACTCAAGGGCCCTAAGTCTTTCATAGCAAACTAAGAGCTGAGCATGGCCATGATAGACTGGCGTAAGGCATCGAAAGATGCAGTCAAAATGATATCGTCCACTTACAATATAATGTAGGCCAAGGACGAACCACGACGGTAGATGAACAAGGAATTATCTGACCTGCTGTGAGTGAACCCAATAGTGAAAACAAAGTCAGCAAACCTCGTATACCAGGCCCATGGAGACTGTGTAAGCCCATATGAGGACTTCTTTAATAAACAGACATGATGAGGACGTTTGGGATCCCTGAATCCCAACGGCTGATGCATATAGACTGTTTCCTTGAGATCACCATGTAGGAAAGCATTCTTGACATCCAACTGATGAATAGGCCATGCCTTCGAAAGAGTCAAGCTAAGCATAGTGCGAATGGTAGCCGGCTTGACCACCGGACTAAACGTTTCACCACAATCTATCTGAACCTGCTGAGTCTTACCATCCCACACAAGCCGCGCCTTATGTCGAGCAAATGACCCATCTGAATTCTCCTTATGAGCAAAAATCCACATAGACCTGATAACATTAATACCAGATAGACGGGGCACCAACTTCCACGTCTTATTATCAGTAAGAGCATTATATTCATCAGTCATAACAATTTTTCAATTCGGGTCGTTTAAGGCGGACAAATGATTACAGGGCAAGGGGGATTTAGAGACATTATAATGTAAATTAAAATGTCTTTTAGGTGTAAAAATACCCCGCTGACTCCGAGTGACCGGTCTATGAGTCGAGGAAGAATTGAGTGAATTTTGAGAATTTGTTGGGCTCGGGACGGACTGGCCAGTAACTGGAACGTGGGACGGTACAGTGGGGCCAGCGGGCAGTGGGGCCGCTGGAGAGTTTTGGGTGCGGGAGATGTCCGAAAAATGCCGAATAATATACGGGGATATTTGGTCATCCAAAAAATTATACGACCTAGGCTCGGGAGTATGAACTTTCGTAAAAGGAAATTGGATTTCATAAAAAATGATATGGCGATTAATTATGATTTTCTTGGAGGATAAATCAAAGCATTTATAACCACGATGATTAGACGGATAACCCAAAACATACACGGAGTAGACCGAGCATGAAGTTTGTTAATTGTGGTGGATGGGAATAACGGATAACACAAGCCCCCAAAACACCGAAGATGAGAATAAGAAGGGTTTTTATTATATATGATTTGGAGGGGGAAGAATATGTCAGACCTTTGGACAGAATTATGTTAAGGAGATATGTTGCCATTTGCAGAGCATGATGCCAAAAATATGGGGGTACGGAAGCATGAAGTAAGAGAGTGCGGACAATGTTATTTATGGAACGAATTTTGCGTTCGGCTTTCCTATTTTGAGAAGATGTATGAGGGCACGAAAAATGAAAATTGATCCCATTATTATCACAGAACTCCCGAAACACCCTATTGTCATACTCTTTCCCATTATCACACTGAATATTTTTTATTTCTCTTTCGAATTGTGTTCTAATAAATGCTCTAAATTTTATGAAGACAGAAAACACTTGAGATTTATTGGCAATTGGAAACGTCCACAAAAATTTAGAATAATCATCCAAAAAAATAACATAATATCGATGACCTAACGAACTTAGAACAGGAGACGTCCATATGTCACTATAAATAATATCAAATGGCTTTGAAGTATGAGAATTTGAGTCCATAAATGACAACTTAACAATTTTTCCTAACGAACAAGATTGACAAATTTGAGTACGACTCGTACCCTTACAAGAAATAAAGCTATTTTTATCTAAAATTGATAAAATAGAAGATCCTGAATGACCAAGGCGAGCATGCCACAAGGAAGGAGAAATGGCGGCAAAAGCTGACGGCAAGGCTTGACATGATGGACTGAAACCGGGCATGATAGGATAAAGATCCCCCTACTATCACACCTCATGAGATGACTCCCCGTCTTGAAATCCTTCACAGAGAAACCAAAAGGATCAAATTCAACAGAAACAGAATTGCCAGTGGTGAACTTGCGGACATACACTAAGTTTTTAATCAATTTGGGGGCATGTAAAGTATTTTTCAAGATAAGGGGTGGATTGGGGAGAAACAATGTTTTCTGACCATGACCTTGAATTGGAATAGAGTTGATATTACCAATAATTATACCCCGAGGGTTGCTCAAATTGGAATAAGATGAGAGAGTACCTGAATCGGAAGTCATGTGAGTAGTGGCACCGGTGTCCATATACCAATTTAGGTCCGGTTGAGTCAAACCCAATGTGTGCATCGCGACCTCGATATCTGTCTGAGTAGGGCCTGCTGCGTGGTGAGCTTGCGGAGGTCGGGGCCCAAGTATTCCAGGACTGGGCTGCACTGTACCGTAGCTGCTGGATGTTGCGTTCTTGGGCGATGGCGATGGGCCGCCATCGCCGATTATTGGGCCTGAAGGCCGCCAATTCTTTGGGAGCACTGGGCGTAGGGATCGCTGCCCATTGCCCATCGCCTTGCCCGACCCAACTTCCATGGGCCCCACTGGGACCGATGGGGTGGTGGGCCTTGTTCACCGGGCGGGGCCCAGCTGCGCTTCTTGACCACCAAAGCCGTCGCGTTGCCCCATGATTTTGTTATTATTCTTACGATTATTTTTTCCGCCACCATGAGTACGGTTTTGGCCCGAATTATCAACAAAACCTGAAGAAATTGTGGAGGACGCCATCATGACGACGGGGCTTGCTCTGGTAGCCGCTTTTTAGCCAAACCGGCTTCTTCCAAAGTAAGCATGGAGCGGGCTTGATGAAAGGCGGGAAGAGGGTTTCTTTGACGAAGGAGAGTTCCAACGCCATTATAGGCCTCCGAAAGGCCGACAACCAATTGTAGAACCAGGCGATTATTTGTTACAAGTGCGCCAACATTACGGAGTTGATCCACCAACTCCTTGAGTTTCTTGCAATATGCCGATTCGTTTGGAAAGTCTTCCATGCGAACTAGAGAAAATTCATGTTCGAGTGTGACGACACGTGAATGTTGGTTATCTTAGAATATGTCACGCAATCTATTTCAGGTAGCCATAGACGTGGTATCCGGTTCAATAATCGTCTATAAAAGGTCAACCAAAATAGTGGAATAGATCCACTGGAGAACGGTAGCATCAAGCGCAATCCATAACTGAGGATCCTCCGCGGGAAGAGGTGTAGCGGGAGGAATTATGTGATGGATAACTTGATGGGAGATAGCGTGAATTTTAAACAATTCTGCCCACGTCGCATATTGGACGTTTTCCATTTCAAGTACAATAGAGATACTGTTCTTGACGTTAGAAACCATGAGGGCAGGATGATAATTGTTCTTAGACATATTGAAAGAACAAAGAAGGAGGGGAAATTTAAGAGAGATGTTTTAGAGCGGAATACGAAATTTGGGAGAGAAACCCGAGGGGGGGGGTCTCGGCCGAGAGAGGGTACAAAAGTTGGGAGAGAAAACTTTTGTTTAGACCTAGTCTCTTGATACCATGAAAGAAATAATTCCCTTGATTATTTTCATTAATTGAAAGACTATATATATAAGTTACAAAATAGGAGAATCTTATTTCTATTCTATTCCTAAAACCTTATTCTATACATTTATGGTAATACACTACTAATGATATTACAATCTTACCTAAACTAGGATATTAAATATTTACCATAAACTATATTACCTAAATATGTCCAAAACCGAGAGCTAAATCTGGGCAGAATCCGAGACCTTTAATATACCATATACACATGTATATTGTGTGTATATTGTATATTTAACAGTCGAAAAGGAAAATTGCAGCAAAAAGAACCCTTTTCCTTCTCTCTTCTCTCTTGGTGGAAGCTTTCTCAAAACTGCGCTTATGTGCTAAAGTCTTTCAAAAACAAATACCAATAAGCATAAAACAATTTTCATAATTACTTTATTTATAGATAATAAGTGATGCTTTGTCTTAATGCCAAAAACCAACTCCAAATAGGAATAGAAATCGAAATTCCATTGCAAATGGACTTGAAAACGCAAAAAGAATCTTTGGCTTAAACATGGGAAACAGCCAAACACTAATATGATATAAAGCAATACTCACTTTTAAGCTAATTTTTGAAATTAAATTAGCTTTCAGATTCAATATTTTACCGTATCGAAAGAAGAAGCGTGCATGTAGAAAAATTGGGACAACACAACCAAGGTAGACAAGGACGACGGGACATTGTTCAAGAGACTAGATTTGTAGTCTTTCATGGTCAAATTACCGACACTTGTTTGGGATTTCACAATTTAAAAAAAAAATATACATACAAAATTGTAATAACAGAGAATTCTCACTGATGGTATATATATAATCCTTTTCCTGTTCAAATTCTTGTTCACTTCTATTACGTTAAAATATTTAATTTTACCTTTTTATTTTAATATTTTTTCACACAAAAATACTCCTAACTCCACCCAAGCAGTTCAAATATACCCTTTTTATGTTAGAGTTGTTTAAAATGGAAGTCAAAGCTCATGTGACACTGATATTTTTTTAAGGTGAAAAAGTATAACAAATGGTAAAATTAAACATTAGCACATAAGTAACTTCTTAATTTTTTATTAAATTGGAGAAATGATGATGGAGAAAGAGAAGGGAGGTTGTGAAAATTTAACACAAAATTTCTATGATACTCTCACCACTAAAAATGGGGGCACAAATTAAATATCCTATTTATTCATCCCAAAATAAGTATCAGACACTAGATGAAAATTTTTGTTTTTCATTTATTTTTATCCATGTTTACGTGATAATAAAATGTGTGCAACACGGATCCTTAGTATGACCAAATTGACTGAACGAAAAATAGTGACAGATGAAGCAACATATTGGACATGAAATACAATTCTATTTCCAAAGTAAACATTACCTTGTCTTGTAACAAAATAGGCATTTTCAGAGAAAGGAAAGGAAAAAAGAGTAAATATGATAACAAAATAGGCATTTTCAGATAATAGATATGAATGATAAGTATCTATAACGGTAAGACTTTGAAAGTATTTTTCTCAATGTACTCGTCCTTAAAGAAAATAATATATACACCATATACATTTAATTAGGAAGAGTAAATCATGCCTAATCTTTCTAATCAAGCCCTAATAATCTTCTACCTAATTAACATAATATTCATAATATGATTTACATAATATTCTAACACTCCCCCGCAGTCGAAGCTGGAGGGCGGTGAATACTGAGACTGTCCCTAAAATCTTCAAATAATATCAGCGGAAGTCCTTTTGTGAAGATATCTTCAAATATATATATATACACACCAGAAGCTACTACTCACCATCACCATCATCAACCACCACCCACCACCATATAATTTTTTAAAATACTTTGTTGATAGAATATTAGATTAATTTAATATTTAATTAAAATTTATATTTAGTATTAAATAAAGACAATTTTTATACATTCATATGTCGACAAACAAACTGTTCTAATTATTTTATATTCAGATCATAATACATTATCTTAATATTTAAATTTATATTTAAATTATTTTTTAGTCGAAGATCTATCGAAAACCATCTCTCTACCCCACAAAAATAGATGTACGATCTGCGTACATTTTATCCTACTTAAACCCCACTATGTGAGATTACCGTGGGTATGCTATTGTTATATTAAGATTCAAACGTCTCAATGTTAAGAAAAATAAATAAGGCCTAAATCCACTAATTTATTCAATCATACAATTTTAACGTTTGTCACATATTAGAACCTATATGTTCCCTGTTTAACTTTAGACAATATACCATATCAAAAATCATACATTTAATCTGGCAATTCTAATGTTTGTTAGATACCACACCAACATACTCCATAGAATTCCACAACGTGAGGTTTGAGGAGGGTAGAGTGTACGCAGACCTTACCTTTATCTTGATAGGTAGAGCGGTTGTTTTTGAGAGATCCTCGGCTCAAGAGGAGGTTAAGCACAATCAAACCAACAGCAAAAGCAAAGTAAGAGAATGTTTGTTAGATAGAGAAAATTATATTTTCCCACTCACTATTTTTAGTAATCTAGTTAATTAACTCCAAATGAAAATGAGAAGTTTTCTGGATATATATTAAAATATCCCTCTTATAGACTAGACATATTTTACAGAAATATCCCAGATGATTGTTTGCTAAAATAACAAATAAAAAACTCAGAGGACTTAAAAAAATAAAAGAAAAAGGGAAAAAAATAGTAAGAAGAATAGTTTGTTTGAGCACCTCCTCCAGTTTGTACTTTGTACTGGTGGCCTTGGGGGCCTTCTTCCTCGAGCTGAGTTTTCCACACTTATCGACCTTGTTGTGATGTACTCTATATCTTCCTGCATCAATAATGTTCCCAAAAAGAAAAAAAAAATCAATTAGTTGACTCAAAAAATACATAATTCACCATTAACATAAATTACTGTTCTAATATGAATAAAAGTGTTTTTCAAATGAATAGTAAATACAAATTCCTACTGTTAATATTTAAAAATACTTTTTTGAAAAACACGGCTAAATTCATCTGAACTCTTTATTTTAATGTACAAAAATATAAGTATAAACTTAAAATAACGAAATTTAAATTCTGAATTCGCTTCTAAAAATATAGATGTATAAACCGTGGATCTCATTTCTTCTTCTTCTTGGTGAGAATATGTGGAGACAAAGCTGGAGCTGTGACCATGAAAAACCCAAAAAAGTTTAGTGTGGATTTAATCAATCTCTCAAAAATATTGCAAGGATTTTTTCCCCATTATTTATTTCTTCTTTTTGATGATGATTAGTAGTATATCTTCTTCTTTCTGCAGTTTGTCTTAATATGGTGGGAGTATGGTGGGAGGTTAGAGAATCTTGTATTGTTGTGTGTACTTCAAAGCTTTTACTAACACATGTAATTTAACGAAAACTAGAAACATTGTTAGATGAATGACACGTATCTCTGACGCATGACATATTCTATTTAGTACTACTGAAATGATCTTACCCAATTTCTCTTTATAAATTTGACAATTTAATTGATTTTTGACCAAAAAGGTTATTAATCCACACTCTTCTTCGCTCGGAGGAAAATATTCAACACATATTGTTCCAAAATGGTACTTTTATACGGGGTGGCTCGTGGGCCGCGTTCGGGGCGGGGCGGGGCGGGGCGGGGCGGGTCCCGGCTGGACGGGACCCGACGGGACTGGGAGGGCAGGACCGATCCTTCGGCGGGACTAGCGGGCCAGGATTGACGGGATCCGCCGATGTCCTATCCCGTTTTCGGTCCCGTCGGAAAAGAGGACCGTTCTTATCCGGCCGGGGCGGATCGGGATCGGGTTTTTCAAATATATATTTTTTTTCACATAATTTTAAAAAATAACATATATAAACATCTCAATAATTGAACAATATAGTGTAATAAAAACATCTCAAAGCTGTTTTTGTGCCTCTTATATTATTTAATAGAAATATTATTTTTTTGTAATACAATTTCAAAATTGCAACTTTGTGGTGTTGAAAGTTCCAAATAACATAGTAAAATTGTAATTAAAAAAATTACATATCTATAAACACATTTTCTAGTTTCTTCATAATGTCTTGTGGTTCTTCGGTTGAAATTGAAATTTGTTGGTCAAATTGCTCGACGTCGCTTCCACCTCAGTCGGATAACATTTCGTTGTTTTTTTCGTCGTCTTCTTCGTTGATATCCGGTTGACCGCACATTCAACACTCCGCTCGTATCCAATCTATGAATAAAACTGCAATCTCCAAGCTATCTCTCACTAATGAGTGTTTGTGCTCTCCTATTTGAAATCTTCCGGCAGAAAAAGCGCTTTCAGACATTATTGATGACGCTTAAATGTTCAACACATCTCGGGCCATCTTTGATAGTATCGAAAATGTCTTCTCATTCTCCCTCCAGTATTTCAGCAAGTCTTCACGTCGTTCTTCATTGAGAACTGTTTAGTACGGTACAACACACTGCAAAACAAAAACATCAAACTCGCTAACTTGATTAGTAGTGGTACCCCTAAACATTCTATGTCTAAGGCTTTCAATACTAGCCGCAAAAACAACATGTCTTTTTTGAGGTTGTATTGAAGAAGAAGATGATATGGAAGCTGGTTGGTTGCTAGCACTTTCTTGTTGGTAATACGTATATTTTTTTTTGCATTCATCGTGTATGCTAGACAAAACTTCTTCTTTAATTCATTCCTTAGATGGTTGTTCATTTGGATTTTTTGAAGTTGGACGTGGAAGTACTGCTATACAATCATAAATAGTTTCAATAAGTGCTTTACAACCATCCATTTTAATAGTTGGATTTAATATAACACCAATAATATAAATAGTGAGAATAGAAAAATATATATTTTTTAATTTGATAAACATTTTTTAATAGGTGCCTTATAAGATGGTTTTTCCATATATTGACTAAGTAATAAAAATATTAGAGCTATATAAAATAACATAGTTGAAATAGTAGGATAATATATACCAGAAAATTCTTTAGTTGCTTGAAAACATTTCTCTAAAAATACAATAAGTTTTGAAATTTTTTCCCAATCGTTATCTACAACCATATCAGTTGGATTTCGATTATGGGCGTTAAAATATAAAGTTATAGGTCTTCTATAATCATAAGCAACAAGTAGTTGTTCATATAAAGAATTTCACCTAGTCGCTACTCCTTCGAGAATTTTTCTATAAGGTAGTCCACAATCGTGACAAATTTTTGTATATTCTTTTTTTCTTTGTATTCTATTACTTCTAAAAATAAAGTTTATAGCATATTGTACTTTATTAAGAATGTCTTCAAAAAGTGATAGATCATCCTTTACAACTAAGTTATAAATATGACATGCACATTTTATATGAAAATGATTACGAAAAGATGGAACTAAAAGATCTTTTAAAAGTCTGATAGCATAATTATTAGAAGAAGCATTATCTAACATAACAATCATTATTTTGTCAGTTATGCCATAATAATCGCAAACTTGATGAATATTTTTTGCAATAAAATTTCCGGTATGCCTGTCATCAATATATCTATATGCTAAAATACGTTTTTACATAGACCGTTTATAATCTATCCAATGACATGTTACGGTTAAATAATCATGGTCGTTAGTACTATGACCTATATCATACATGATAGATACTTTGCTAGGAAAATGATTTAATGAATAACGTAAATATTGTTGATATTCATGTGCAAATTTAAAAACGTCTCTCTTAACAGTTGATCTAGGAAAACCGTTAAAAGCATGATTATATATATCTCTAATGTAATGAATAAAACCATGAGAGAAACGAAATGATAAAGGCAAACCTTCCACCACAAACTAATTTTGTTATTGCTTTCCTATCTCTATGTTTATCATATTTAGGGCCTACAATTCCTTCCGTCATCGGATTAATTTGACCTTGTACTTGGTCCGGGACACTATGTGAACCTTGTCCCGACTGAGAGCGCATTGGCACACCCGACTTTGTAGCGTCGTATTCATCCCACCTAGCTTTGTGAAAGTTTTGTACATGTCTCAATAAACCTCCTGTCCCACCCTGATCTTTTCCCATTTTAAATTTATAAACATTTTTACAAATTCTGCATCTAACTACTTGATTCTCTTGGTCCCTATAAAAAAAATATGATGCATCAGATTTTAATTTTCGTTGTGTGGGGCATCGTCTCATGCTAGGGAGAATAAGAGGAGTTCCAGTTTCAGTTTGAGGTGCACTAGTGGGTGTGTCATCTAGATTAGTGGGTGTGTCATCTAGGTTATATTCTAAATTAAAGTCTGGTTGAGTTGCAAAATATATCTCATCGTCTAATGGTATATCATTAAAAATTCTGCTTAATCTATATGAGTATAATCAATCAAATTATCCTGTCTAGGAATAGGATGACTAGAAGAAGTACCACTGCCCTTGTTACCCCTACTAGATGAAGCACCACTGGCCTTGTTACCCCTACTAGAAGAAGCACCCTTACCCTTACTCTTGCCCTTAAACAAACCTCTTAATCCTTTCATTTTAATTATGCAAATATTTAATTAAAGATAATGAAGTTAAGTGCGATAATTAAAATAAAGTAACAATAATAATTTAAATAAGGAACGAAGGTACCAAACGCCGACGTAACATCGATGTGTAATCGAGATTGAAAATTGAAACTTTGCTCGATGGATGATCCTCGAGCTAGTTGCCAACTTCACTCCCAATTTTTATACTTTGATACAGTTACACAAATGAACAAATAAAATATAATATTTAGTAGGCAATGTAGAGTTGTAGAGAGATAAATTGAGAGATTGTAGGAAGATTTGTAAGAAAGATGAAGAGAAAATAAGATATTTATAGTTGAAAAATTGGGTTAAAGTGTAAATATATTAATTTAGGGGTTAAAAATAAATATTAAGGTGGTAAGGGGTTGGGGGAGGCCAAAAATGGTCGTTGCACAACGACCAAAATATAAAATGGTCGTTGTGCAACGACAATTTTTGCAAAGGGAAGGGGGGCGAGTGGGATCGGGCCTGGGGTGGGACGGGCCTAGGCGGGAAGAGCCCAGGTCCCGTCCTGAGTTCGAGTCACGTGTCCATTTTTTAGGGGGGATCGGGTGGGGACCTGGGTGGGGTCGGGTGGGGTCAGGGTCAGGTCGGGACCGGGCCAATAAGGCCCACTGGCCAACCCTACTTTTATATATTTAGCACCCGTTTGCATTAGCTGATTGCAAATAGTTGGGTATTAATTAAGTGTTAAAAAATATTTTTATGTATTGGAATTTAATTACGCGTTTGAAAAAAAGTATCGAAACTGTTAATAAGCAGTTGATGTATTTAATATAAAAATATTGATAAATTATTATTTTGTTAGAATAACTAAAATACTTTTAAAATATTTCACATAAATTTAAAAATATCCTTAAAAATGGATACAAAGTAAGAGGAAGTTAAAAGCTTTGCTTTGTGAGAAATACTTTCTTTTAAAATAGTAACATGAGTGCAGCAAAGTGACATATAGTGAACAACAAAAGGAAAGATACTTTGACAATTAGAAAAAAAATATTAAGAATAAAATAGTAAAATATTTAGTTAAATTAAAACGCTTATAAGTTTAAAAAAATCACATGTTGAGAATGATTGACTTATTGTTTTTAACTAATTTTGATGTATAGTTAGTTACTTTGGTGTTTATCGAACGCGTAAATAAATTAAAAAAATCTTATAAGTCAGTTTGATTAGCTTATAAGCTTAGTTAAACACTATCTTAATCAATTACGCTTTAACACACCTTTTTAATTGCTAGATCAACTTTTTTTTTCTTGACATATAAACTCCAAAGCATTTTTTCAATCATTTGCAACAACATTCAATTCAAACAAATAACAATTTTATAAATCATGATTCTCGAATTCAAAGTCTTGAAACTCTTTAATGTCTGTCAATACTAGGCCTGGCCAGTGGGCCGGGCTCGGGTCTGGCGGGCCGAGTTTGGCGGGGACGGGGTCAGGGCAGGACAGGCGAAAGGGGCGGGGTCAGGTTTGGCGGGACTTGCTCCAGTCCCGTCCCGATCCCGATCCTGTTGGAATTGGGTCGGGTCGGGGCGGGTTTTCCTTTTTTTTTAATAACATATGTATAAAAAAAACTCAATAAACAAGACAAGATAGTGTAATAAAAACATCCTAAGACTGTTTTTGTGCCTCTTATATTATTTAATAGACATATAATTTTTTTGTAATACAAATACAATTGTCTAAATTGTAACTTTGTTGTGTTGTCCAAAAGTTGCAAATTACATAATAAAATTGCAATTAAAAAAATTACATAATAAAATTGCAATTAAAAAAATTACATTCTCAAAAAAACATGTTCTAATTGCTTGATAATTTCCTGTGGTTCTTCGGTTGGAATTGGTATTTGTTGGTCAAATTGATCCATGTCGCTTTCACTACCTTCGGATAAGATTTTGTTGTAGTTTTCGTCTTCTTCTTCGTTGATCTTCGGTTGACCGCACCTTCTCCGCTCCGCTCGTATCCAATCTCTGAATAATACTGCAATTTCCAAGCTGCCTCCGGCTAATGAGTGTCTGTGGTCTCCTATTTGATATCTGTCGGCAGAAAAAGCGCTTTCAGACGCAGTTGATGATGCTTGAATGTTCAAAACATCTCGGGCCATCATTGAAAGTGTCGGAAAGGTCTTCTCATTCCCCCTCCAGTATTTCAGCAAGTCTTCATGTCCATCTTCATTGATAACTTCTTGGTACGGTACAGAACCCTGCAGAACTATCCGCACATTCTATTTCTGAGGCTTTCAATACTAGCCGCAGAAACAGCATGTCTTTTGTGAGGTTGTGTTGAAGATGAAGAAGATGGTATGGAAGCCGGTAAGTTACTAGCACTTTCTTGTTGGTAAAACCTATATATTTTTTTGCATTGGCCTTCTACGCCAGACAACACTTCTTCTTTAGTTTGTTCAATAGGTGGTGGGTGATTTAGATTTTTTGGACTTGGAGGTGGTAGCACTTCTATACAATCGTAACTAGTTTCAATAAGTGATTTAGTACCGTCTATTTTAATAGTCGGATTTAATACAGCACCAATAATATAAATAGTGGGAATAGGAATAAAATATTTTTTTATTTTGATAAACATTTTTTAATAGCTGCCATATAAGCTGATTTTTCATATATTCACTAAGTAATAAAAATATTAGAGTTATATAAAACAACATAGTTGAAATAGTAGGATAATATATACCAGAAAATTCTTTTGTTGCTTGAAAAAATTTCTCTAAAAATACAATAAGTTCGAAATTTTTTACCCAATCACTATCTACAACCATATCAGCTGGATTTTGATTATGAGAGTTAAAAAATAAAGTTATAGGTTTTCTATAGCCATAAGCAACAAGTAGTTGCTCGTATAAAGAATCCACCTAGTGGATACTTCTTCTGGAATTTTTCTATAAGGTAGTCCACAATCGTGACAAATTTATTTATATTCTTTTCTTCGTTGTACTCTATTACTTTTAAAAATAAAGTTTATAGAAAATTGTATTTTACTAAGAATGTCTTGAAAAAGTGATAGACCATCCTTTACAATTAAGTCATATATATGACACACGCATTTTATATGAAAATGATCTGAAAAAGATGGAGTTAAACTATTTTTTAAAATTGTAATAGTGTAATTGTTAGAAGAAGCGTTATCTAATGTAATAGTCATAATTTTATCGGTTATTCCATAATAATGGCACACTTGATAAATATTATCTTCAATAAAAGTACCAGTGTGCCTATCATCTATATATCTATACGCTAAGATACGTTTTTGCATAGATCATTTATAATCTATCCAATGACAAGTTACCGTTAAATAATCATGACCGTTAGTACTACGACCTATATCAGACGTGATAAATACTTTGCCATTAAAATGATATAATGAATAACGTAAATATTGTTGATATTCATGTGCGAATTTAAATACATCTCTCTTAACAGTTGATCTAGGAAAATCGTTAAAAGCAGGATTATATATATCTCTAATGTAATGAATAAAATCGGGAGATGAAGGAAATGAAAAAGGCAAACCCTCCACAGCAACTAATTTTGATATTGCTTCCCTATCTCTATGTTTATTGTATTTAGGGCCTACAATTCCCCCCGTCATAGGGTTAATTTGACCCTGTACTTGGTCCGGGACAGTATCAGTATGTGAACCTTGTCCCGATGGAGCGGGCGTTTGCGCACCCGATTTTGAAGCCTGGTATTGGGCATACCTAGCTGGATGAGCACTTACTACGTGTCTAATTAACCCCCCCCCCACCACCCCCTCCCCCACCCCCCGTCCCACCGTGACATTTTCCAGTTTTAAATTTTAAAATATTTTTATAAATTTTACATCTAGCTACTTGATTCTCTACGTCCCTATCAAAAAATGTCCATGCATCTGATTTTAATGGTCGTTTTGCTGGACCTCGTCTCATACTAGGGGGAATATGAGACATTTCAGTTGAAGGTGCACTAGTGGGTGTGTTGTCATCAACATTAGTGGGTGTATCATCTAGATCATCGTCTAAATTAAAGTCTTCTTGAGTTCCAGAAAATAGCTCTTCGTCTAAATCTAATGGTATTGTAGGAAAATGTTGAGTATTAACAAAATCATCATGTGTAGGAATAAGATGACTAGAAGAAGCACCCTTGCCCTGGTTGACCCTACTAGAAGAAGTACTCTTGCCCTGATTGCCCCTACTAGAAGAAGCACCCTTACCCTTAAACATACCTCTTAATCATTTCATTTTAATTATAATAATAAATAATTAAAGATAATAAAATTAAGTGCGCTAAATAAAATAAACAGACAATAATAATTTAATGAATGAACGAATGTACCAAACGCCGACGTAACGTCGACGTGTAATCGAGAGGTTGAAAATTGAAACTTCGCTCGATGGAAGATCCTCAAGCTAGTTGCCAACTTCACTCCCAATTCCCAAATGAATAAATAAAATTGAATATTTAGTAAATAATGTAGACTTGTAGAGAGATATATTGAGAGATTAGAGAGATTGTAGGAAGATTTGTGAGAAAGATGAAGAGAAAATGAGTTATTTATAGTTGAAAATTGGGTTAAAGTATAAATATAATAACTTATGAGTTAAAAATAAATATTAAGGGGTAGGGGGTTGGGGGAGGGAGGGAGGCCAAAAATGGCCGTTGCCCAATGGCCAAAATCTAAAATGGTCGTTGGTGCAACGGTTATATTTGCAAAGGGGGAACTAGGGGTAGGATCGGGGCGGGCTCGGGACGGGCTCGGGGCGGGCTCGGGACGGGCTCGGGGCGGGCTCGGGACGGGTCGGGATGAGACATTGTCCCGTCCCGGTTCGAGTCCCGCTACCGAATTTATTTTTTATTTTTTACTAATCGGGGTCGGGACGGGGTCTGGCCGTCCCGGCCCACTGGCCGGCCTTAGTCAATACTATCTTTTATGTGGAAAGCGAATAAATTCAATCAAACATGGTATAACTTAGGTTAGACTTTATATATGCATTACTTCTTCTCATTTTCTATAAGCAAATTAAATAATGTACATAGTTATGCTATTTTTAACATATAAATAACTCTCTCTAACCAGTTATCAAACTACCACTAAATAACTATAATTATAACTCAAAAATAACTTATCCATGTAAAATTCACACGAGTCTCATTTGTATTTGTATATAAACTGATCACTTGAGCTGAGAATGATAACTTTTATTTTCCATAATTCATCTCTCCTTTCCTATGTTTCTCTCCATCTCAATCAAGCTCTTCCATGGCTACCATTGGTTAGTTTTCGATCTCAGATTCTCGATAGCTGATGAGAGCAAGGCTCTTCTCTTCTACTCTCTAGCTGTTCGTTCATTCATTACCTTCTTTCATCACAATTTCTAAATCTACTCTGTTATTTCGTTAATTGCGAATAGGGAATCTCTAAATCTCGCAGTTTTGAAGTATAGAAAATTTTCATTGATTGAAGTTGTAAGTTCATTCAATTCATTGTTTGAGGTTGAAATTTACTCAATTCATATTCTAGATTGTTTCATTTTGTACGAAATTCGTCCAAATTTATAAACCCTAGGTTGTTCGATTTACTCTGTTGTCTTAGGTAATTCAATGGCTAAAAATCAAAATACAAATGGTGAACAAACTGTAATAGATTCAAGTAGTCAATTGTATGTGTATCCATTCGAAAGTGCTGGATTTGCACTGGTAGCAATGGTTATCGATGGAATTGGATATAGGTCTTGGAGGAGAGGCATACTTCACATAATTTCGATGAAAAACAAGATGGAATTCATAAATGGCAAATGCAAAAAGCTAGCCCTAGATGATCCAACCTACGCACACTGGGAGAGATGTGATGACATGGTCTCTTCATGGATTCTAAACTCATTGTCAAAGGATAATGTTGATAGTTTGTAGTATGTGAATAAAGCGAAGAAACTGTGGCAAGAGCTAGAAGATAGTTATGATCAAACAAATGGTGCAAAACATTACCAACTGCAAAAAAAGATAAATGATCCGAGTCAAGAAACTCTAAAATAACTGGTTATTACACGAAAATAAATAAATTATGGGAGGAATTGAATACCTTAGATGAAAGTGTTATGTGTAGCTACACATGTACCTGTGGAGCAAAGGCAAATCAGCATAAGGTTGAACAACATAGGAGACTCATCCAGTTTCTTATGAGACTGAATGAGGTTTACACTGTGGTAAGGGGAAGCATTCTAGTGATGAATCCCTTGCCAACCATAACACAAGGATTTTCCATGCTCATCCACGAGGAAAAGAAAAGAGAAGTTAGGCCACCACATCAATCCTTCATGGAGTCTACCTCATTGAATGTCAGTACAAGTAATACTGGTAGAACAATTTCAAAACCAATTATAACCATAACCAAAACATGAATGCCTCTTCAAGTGGGAACAATTCAAACAGATCCACTTATCCACCAAGCAATAATAGATTTCAGCCTGCATCTTCATTTAACAACAATAGGTTTCAGCCTAACAAATTTTCTCAATTGTTTTGTGATTTTTATAGAAATCAGGAAATACAAAGGATAAGTGCTACAAGATACATGATTTTTTAGCAAACTTTAAATTCACAAAGGGAAGAAACGCAGGATCAGCAGTCAATGTTCATGGTGGTATTGAGGAAGTGGTACCAGGAAATGAGAACCACAACAAAAGTCAGCAGTTGACAAAAAAACAATAAAATCAGCTAGTTCAATTACTGGAGAATTTCCAAGTTGGGAATGCTACTGAGATCTCTAACAACATTCTTGGTGGTGCTGCAAACTTCGCAGGTATATTGGCTTGCTCTACTTATAAAGAGATTATGAGTAATATGTCATGTAAATGTTTCGATTCTTCTGCTACTTATTGGATCTTAGATTATGGTGCTTCAAATCACATGTTCTATTATAAGAATTTTCTCACAAACACTAGAATCTTACCTTATTCATTTTTAGTCACTTTAACAAATGGTTACAAAGTAAAGGTAACCGAAATTGGTGATGCTGTTTTGAGTCCCAATATGATCTTAACCAGGGTACTGTTTGTCCCTAGTTTCAAATTCAATTCATTCCTTGATAGTACAACTCAACTATAATGTGAATTTTTCTCCTTATACATGTGTGTTGCAGGCCCATTCAATGAAGAGGCCTCTGGAGATCAGTAGAGTAAGAAATGACATGTAATACCTCTGCTCAAGATGTCAATATGCAAGTCAAAGTCATGTCCTTACTAAGTCAAATGTTGATCTTAGTCCTAGCACTGTAGTGTCTCATGTTGTTCCTATTGTTAGTTCTAATTCTATTCTGTGCCCACCTGTGACAAAATACCATCCCATCATTTTCCTATTACTATTAAGAGTGAAGAAGGTTGTGGAACTAGTAGTTCATCCATTGTAAATGATTTATGTTGTGATAATAAAGTTCCAATTCAAACTACTTATTTTCATAATAGCTCTCTTGTTGTTGATACTTGATCATTTGTGAATAATAGATTGGGACATGCACCATTTGTGAAAATGAGAGGAATATCTTCTATCCCAGTAACAAAATGTACCATCTTCCCCATGGCTAGACAAACACGACTATCATTTTCCAAAAAAAACCACTACTACTTCAACCAATATTTTTGACTTACTTCACCTTGACCTATGGGGACTATGTCATGTGAGCACCCATGACCACTACAAATATTTTCTGACCATGGAAGATGACTATAGTAGGTCAACATGTTTACATATTTTGAGTTGCAAAAGCAACAATTTCAAACAAATGTGAAAACCATATGATCAAGCAATGGAATAGAATTCTTAAGTACTGAGGCATTAACATTCTACCAATACAAAGAAAGTATTCACCTGAAAACTTGCCCCTACACACCACAACAAAATGGTGTACTTGAAATAGCCAGATCCCCAATATCAATCAAAATTACCCCTTAGCAACTAGGGGAGTGCATTCTCACTGCAACCTACCTAATAAATAAATTAACTTCTATTGTCCTTAACAATATGTGCCCTTTTGTAATCCTCTACCAGAGAAACTCTACTTGTTCTCATTTGAGAACTTTTGAATGTTTGTGCTATCTCACTGTCATGAAAACTCACAAGGACAAGTTTGAGCCCAGAATCACAACTCATGTGCCTTTCACACAAAAGGTTACAAAGTTTTCAATCTAGCTACTGAGAAAATACATGTTTCAAGAGATGTTCATTTCTATGAAAGTATTTTCCCTTTTGCTAATTCAACACCTACGTCTATTTTTTCCTCTATTTGAAGTCTGTTGATCCATCTTACATGTTATCATCCCATTTTATTTCCTTAAGTCATAGGAACAATCCTCTAGATAATGATCATTCTCAATCACAAGACATGCATACACCAATATCTGGTACCCCTACCTTTACATTATGAGGTCAACGTGACACCTTTATACCCGAAATAACTTCTGGACATGTTTCTTCACCTACACCACATCCACCTTCCCCTATTATATCTCCTATTTCACATCCTTCTACTTCTACTCACCTTAGGTCCACATAGATCACTCATCTTGTACTTATTCCTGTCACAACAGACCTTAGAAGATCAACTAGAACACTTATTCAACCTACCTATCTACAAGAATACATTTGTCAACTACCTACACTAAAAGATACCTCTAATGCACCCACTAGTACCCTAAATGCTCTTTTCACCAATAAATATCACATCCATTTTAATGCACTTAGTTGCACCAGTCAGCAGACTATGAGGAACATTTCACATGACAATGAACTCAACTCTTATAAGGAGGCTGCCATGAACCCTGATTCGCAAGCAACCGTGACTCAAGATTTTGAGGCTTTATATGCTAATCATACTTGGATTTAGTCCCCTTACCTGTAGGAAAGAAAGCTATTGGCTGTAAATAAGTTTACAAGATCAAGCACAAGGCTGATGGTAGTGTTGAGAGATTCAAGGAAAGATTAGTAGTAAAGGGTTACACTCAACAGGCTGATCTTGATTATACAAAAAACATTCTCAGCAGTAGTAAAGATGACCATAGTAAGAACTCTACTCAGTATTTCAACAAAGAAAGGTTGAGACATTTTTCAACTAGATGTCAATAATGCATTTTTGCATGGAGATTTGCATAAGGATGTCTTTATGGAATTACCACAATGACTCCAAGTAGATACACCTAGCTTAGTCTGTAAACTACAAAAGTCACTATATGGCCTTAAGCAGGCAAATAGACAATGGTATGATAAGTTGACTGAAGCTCTTTGTTCTAAAGATTTCACTCACCCAAGCAGTGATTATTCTTTGTTTTACAAGGTCAATGAGAGTTAGTTGTCTTTGTTGCTCTTTATGTAGATGATATTATACTCACAGGTACTGACTTAGTTGAGATTTAGGCTCTCAAGTCCTTCTTGGACCATCAGTTCAAAATAAAAGATCTGGAAAAGTTGAATTATTTCCTAGGATTAGAGGTCCTCTACAAGGATAATGGTTTACTTGCGTATCAAAGGAAGTTTACCCTTGATCTCATCAAGGAATTTGATTGTCTTGGTTATTCCACTGTGTCATCTCCTCTTCACAACACTATCAAACTACAAGCTTTAAAGGGGGCATTATTACCTGATCCTATATACTACAGGAAGCTTGTAGGAAAGTTAAACTTTCTCACCAATACAAGATTAGACATAACTTACAGTGTTCAACACCTCAGTCAGTTTATGCAATCACTAAGAGAACCTCACCTCAAAGCTATCATATATGTCCTAAGATACCTAAAGGTGATCCAACTTTGGGATTGTTTCTAGCCAATACACCTGATTTTACTCTCAAAGCCTTCTGTGAATCTGACTGGGCATCCTGCCCAGATTCAAGAAAGTCAATGAGTGGTTATCTTGTGCTTCTTGGAGACAGTCCAATTAGCTGGAAGTCTAAGAAATAAGAGACAATATATCTATCCTCCGCAGAAGAAAAATACAGATCAATTAGAAAAGTTGTTGGTGAGTTAGTATGGCTTAGGAGATTGATGGAAGAACCGACCATTCCATGTTCAAGTCCCACTCCAATATTTTGTGATAGCCAAGCTGCTATTCACATAACAAAGAATCCAGTGTTCCACAAACGTACTAAACACATAGAAGTAAATTGCTATTATGTTCGAGATAAGCTACTAGAAGGCATGATTACTTTGCATCACATTTCCAAAGTGAACCAGTTGGCAGACATCCTCACCGAAGCTTTAATAGGAATCAAGCATATGCATCTTCTTGGCAAGTTGTCAGTGACATCTTCACTTCTAACTTGAGAAAGGGTATCGAGATATAGAGAGGTTGTTAGGAGTTTGATAGAAGAGCATATAGTTATTTATGCAAATATAATCATTTTGTACAAGTTAGCTGGATCCAGCTGGCAATCAATTAGTTAAATAGTTAGTTAGTTGTGAGGTTAGATATTCTGCTTCTCACTTGTATCTGTATATAAACTGCTCACTTGAGCTGAGAATGATAACCTTTCCACAATTCATCCGGCACTTTTCTAGACCCCGCGCATAGCGGGAGCTTAGTGCACCGGTGTCACGACCCAAACCGGAGGGCCGCGACGGGCACCCGGATCCCGCCCGCCGGGTACCGCTAATCGTACAACCAACTTCTAATCACAATTGAATACGGACTAAGCCGAAAAAGATTATGGAAAATCTTAACCATAAAAATCAACTTATATATATACATACCCATACCAAGGCCACATATGACAACTAATCACAGGACACTTGTCTACAAGCCTCTAAAGAATACATGACATCACAAGGACGGGATATGACCCCGCCATACCCATATGCAGATGCAAAAATACTATACCACGACCAACTGCAACTCTGAAACAAATAGAGTGCTCCAACTTCAGCTGAACCAGCAACCTACTAGCATGAACCGTCACGTTCTTTAATTGAACCTGCGGGCATGAAACACAGCGTCCCCCGACAAAAGGGACATCAGTATGACTGATGTACTGAGTATGTCAGACAAGAACAATAGTATAACAGGGATATAGCAACAATTGAAACAGAAACAATTGACCAGCAGTAAATGCCTCTGAGGGCCCTAACACATATGCCTAAATGTTATGCACAATGCAGTGTACTTATACATCGACCTCATCGGGCATCTTCCTTACCATAACTGCCTTTGTGAGCACCATACCATGTAATGATTAATGAATGTATGCATAATGCAAATGCGGAATACTAATGTCCACACAGGAATCCTCCCATAACCACCTCTGTGGGCATCAGGTTATATCGTATTTGACACACAAGCATTCATATCGTCTTAGACACACAGGCATCGACTTTGACCACACAGGCTCGATATGTGGCCTCTTAGGGCTCTTTTGTGATAGTCTGTACCAGCTGCAGGTAGTGTAAGTATATAACGTCTTTCCCTTTTTCCATATCCCCTACATATATATATATATACAATATTTACCATATAGTAGTGTGCATAGCACAAGTGGGTCCAGGGTGATATATGAATATAATGCAAGTGAAAATGCATGAATGACAATAAAACATCCTGAGTGACATAATATCCTTGTACCTTCGGCTAACACTGTGAATATCAACATATTTTCTATATGCCTCAATAAGGACTTAAGAACATATATAGACACGCTTTCAACATAGGAATCAATAATATGAATATTCTTAACTTATAGGAGTAGAACAATTTATGGAGCAATATCACGGTTATATTTCGTTACATGAAACATGCCAAAAGAAAGAAATAATTTGCCTTTAACATACCTCAAATCCAAGCTTAATAACTCGAAATTGAACTTAAAATTGAAGCTTCAATTTCGTACAAAAAGGGGTTGGAGTCTGGCAAGGAATCACAATTTTCTTACTCAATTTGCTACTGCTTCGTACATGATTTTCTACTCCAAATCACAACATACTGAAATGGACTTGTTTCTTCAATACGGTTGAACCACATATATTTTAAAATGAGAGCTCTAAGTCCACTGAACCTAAAACCAAAGCAATTGAAATGTTTCACTAGATAAAATGCTAAAGAGTTACTGAATGTTACGAAGGATTCCCTAATCATCATGTCCTCCACTTAGCCAATCTTGGCGGTGGAGGACAATTTGATGACACATGCATTCCAATTAATTAATTAAGAGATCTGCCTCCGTATAATTTATCAATCACACCCATAATTAATTTCGTGATCACAATTCACTTAAACTCTGATTACTTATAGGACCTTTATATACCCAATATCATAATTTCCTAACATGTCACTAGTCCATAACCTCTTAGTGCATGCACCAAATTTATTTTCGCTTCCCGTCGTCACACTTCTTACGTCCAAAATTATTTCGGGGTTTAATCCCTTTTATATATTAATCTCTTTATTAGCATACGTAAATATGATTCAAAATTTTTCCGATGCTCGGGTCTATTTACACACACCTAGCAATTCAAACCGTAATCCGAAAGTACGGGATGTTACAACCGGGCTACCCTTTTTTTTCATCTCTCCTTTCCTCTGTTTCTGTCCATCTCAATCAAGCTCTTCCATGGCTTCCATAGGTTAGTTTTCGATCTCAGATTCTCGATAGCTGATGTTATAGCTTACCGTGATACCGTAGTGAGGGTTTCACTTTCCAATAATCAATAATGTTAAACTTTGATTGAAATACTTGATTTAGATAAGCAATACTTGAACGCATGGTCTATCAGAATTAACTTTTCTATCTTCATAAGGTAAGAGTAAAAGCTAGGTACATATCATCCTCTCCGGAATCACTTGTAAAACTACACTGGATATATTATTGTTGTCGTAGTTGTAATTGAAGGATAAAATGTTCGGGCTTTAATGATTTTCACATAATTTCTACGTAATAGATTATACTCCTATTAATTAATGAATTGTTCCATACTACATTCCATACTAGTTTTACTCTTAGGGAGTATTCGATATGAAGAAACACGTTTCTTGTGAATTTTTTTTTCTTTGGAAATGTTTTTTAGGAAACAAAGTGTGTTTCTTATTTATTTTCTTATGTTCGATACATATGCTAAAAATATTATCCTAAATCATTTATATACAATCTAGACAAATACTGTAGATGTGAGAGTTGGAGGGGTTAGGAGTGTGGGGTGGTTGGGATGCAGTGCTTGTGGAACTTGTTTTCCGTACTTTCACTACAAGAGTTATTTTTCTTATTTTTAAGGAATTTGTTTTCCTAGAGAAATATTTTTCAATTTTTTTTACCAAACAAACATGGGAAAATTAGAAAACATTTTCTGAAGAAATTCCTCCATATAGAACACAGCCTTAGGGGTCGTTAGGTTAGAAATAAGTTATCTCGGGATTAGTTATTCCACACTTCTAAAGGGTTAAAATAACCCTACAATCCTGGATAACTAATTAATATACTACAATTTTATCCCAAATAAATATAGAATAAACTCATGTCAAATTTAATCTCGAAATTAAATATCCCTTATTCCTCATACCAAACGAGCAAGAGCGCGTCAAATGACGAGTTTGGGTCGTCATGGCTCATATCCAAACATAAAGGTCTTTTAGTGAGCTCAAAAACCTTGTTGAAACGTATTTGTATATTCAACAATATCTCAAGGTCCATTTCCCACGATTTAATTGAAGTAGCTCTATAATTTGTTCCAGCTAAGGAGAAAAACAAATACTACTACTACTTTACTTGGTATGAGTGTGTGAAAATGTATTTATAAGAGTGGTGTCTGAGTCAATTTATGTGCAACTTTAACTATTTTATCAAGTATCTGCTATCTCTAGCTATTATGTTTATCAGATAATTCTTATTACCAAAGCTTTAACAAGTAAGAATAACTTACCTAACATTTTTTTTGCCTGGCAGGGAAATTCGAATCCTAATCTCTCATGGTTTTTGT
Source organism: Anisodus acutangulus (assembly GCA_029783415.1). NCBI lineage: Eukaryota > Viridiplantae > Streptophyta > Magnoliopsida > Solanales > Solanaceae > Anisodus > Anisodus acutangulus. The sequence continues at coordinate 44,388,095 of CM056495.1, read as the reverse complement.
TACGCCCCATAGTTTCGCACTTGAATGAGAGTATAGCCAGCCGACGTGAGTCGTGAGAACTTGAACTCATTTATGAGGATTCGTATGATGTATAAGGATTTTAATGAATGATTTTGGAAGGTTGGAAGTGAATAGAATCAAAGGAAATACAACTCGACAAAGATTGACGAAGTTTCGACGATACGCCATGGGTTTTGTGTCGCGAATGTCATTCCGCCTCGCGGAAGTGGCCACAGATTAAGACCTTATCTTACCCATCTCACTGCCACCATATGCGGTGTCATATGGGCATATGCAGCCGCATATGTGAGGCGGTTTGGTGGCTTATTTAAGGCCAAAAGTCGGTCAATTTCATTTCTCATATCATTTCCGACCCTTGAGCTCTCTGAACCATCTCAAACATTCTCTGAGCCCCTTCATATCATCAAATAACACTCTTACAAGTATCCAAGGTGGTTTCTCCCATTAAAGGTCAAGAACACCTCAGAATCTTCGTTAGCTAGCTCGGCAAAGCTACATACTACTTTGAGATTGAGTTGAAGGTTGTTGTAGAGATATTTTTGACAAGTTAAGGTAAGGTTTAACCCCTTCTGTGTGTTCTTTAGATTCTTCTAACTTGGCTTGATTGATTGGTGGAAGTAACTTGGAAACTTTTGGAGTTTGGTGAATATGATCTTGGAGAAACATCTTTTGTGATATAAAGTTATGTCAACTTGTTGTTTGGTATTGTTGGTTGAGCTTAAGAGTAAATATTAATATTGAATCATGTTGGCGAGGTTGTGAAGTTGAGGAAATGAGTTAGGGATGATGATGGTGTTAATTTGACTAAGAATCCATGGTAGGGTAACTCTAGAACTTCACGCACAGAAGTTGCTCGATGAATTTCTTAAGCGAAATCTTTTATGAAGTATGAGCTTAGTAATGATTCAAATCCGTCTTTTAATGTAGATAATCATTCATACCACATGTACGACCCCACGGAACATAACTAACTTCATCGACAAGGTATGTAGGGCAACTTTCCTTCTTGGCATGACTTGATGTAATTGTTTCTTTAGATAGAGTTCCATTTGTGAAATCGTATAACGATAAGTCTTTCTTGATAAAATTGATCCTAATCCTTGGGTATTTCTAGTCCCTACCATCTCTTGGGTTCTATATTCAAAATTAGTTGTATTGAGATTCATGAACATAGCGTTAATAACAATAATCGGAGGATAATAATGATAGGTCACTCCAACTCTGCTTGTGATGTCCTTGGAAGTCTGTCTTGCATTGCACTTATATATATTTTCTTACTGAGTCGCGCTATAGTCGGTCGGGTACCGTGCTTATATGTGCGCACCACTGCAGCTGGTTTTGACATTACCGAGTCCTATTAAGTCCGGGTACGATCGAGTTCTCATTGAGGTCGGGTACGATATACTATGATATGATTAGCCCCATTGAACGACGTGATTTTTATAGACATACATATATATACACATGATTGTGATAGGTTATGCCTTCAGCGGCTTGGCATGAGTTCCAGGTTGATTTCTATTTCCATATACCTATTGTTACACCTTCTGTTTACTTATATCTACTGCCTTACATATTCAGTACATCTTTCATACTGATGTCCCTTTTCTGGGGCACTGTGTTCATGCTCGCAGGTACAGATTAGTAGAGCGGCACTCCTCCACAGTAGGTTGCCTATTTAAGTTGTTGGTTGTTGCACTCCACTTCTCCGTAGTTGCATTGCAGGAGTCCATAGGTACTTTTGTATATATTCATGGTATTTTGGGTATGGCGAGGCCTTGTCCTGACCTCTTGATGTATTATAGCACTCTTAGAGGCTTGAAGACTAGTGTACGATGTGTATATGTTTTGTCGTGGCCTTGTCAGCCCCTATTATCAGTTGTAGTACTCTTCTTATGGCCTTGGTTATCTGTATATACTATGTTGGGACTCTTCTGTTTGCAGGTTGTCTTTCATTCTTGTCTTGTTATGGATATATGCAGGCCATGTCGGCCCAAATTTCGTATCACGGGTTCCGGATGCTATGGTTGGTTCGCTCAGGACTCTGGGTGCTAGGAGCCCCCCTCCCAAGATTGGGGGGTGACAGTTTTATCCCACTTCAACTCCAAATATAATTTGTTCACATCCTGATTCAGGGTAATTCGGATCCTAATCTCCTTATTTTGGATCATACATATTTCAAAAGTCTTTCTTTATTTCTTAAACTCTGTGTCAAGTCAAACTAAGATAATTTTTTTTGGACGAAGGGAGTACTAGTTTGTTGGGAAAAAAGAGCTTATCAATTTTATTAGGACTTAATGTACTATAAGAACATCACATACTCCATATTGTACCATGTGAGATAGTATTGTTGGCAAGCTCATTATTATGAAAATATCACCTAAATATACTGTGAGGGAATCTAATGCCTAAAAGATGTTGGACGGAAAAAGTTCACTTCTTTCAAATCAAATACAGTATTGTTATTAAAAGATCGCCCCAACCATATACCAACTACAAATATGCATCTTGTTCACATTTATGTACTACTCAATCATATCATAATAGTATTAAAACACTTTTATCTTTTCACCGATCCCTGGCCCCAAGAGATGTCAATCTCCACTGGAGTATTCCCTCTGTCCCAAACAAAAAAAAATTGACCGCAATTTATTCGTATGTCCTTTAAATATCTTAAAACGAGCAACCGCAAGCTCTTACAATATCGAGGCAAGAAATAGTAATCAGCTCAGCTCAATATGAAGTTGCAATATACATGGTAGATAGACAATAGGGTTTAGAAGACAAATCAATGAAGGGTTAAATCTTGCATAAATGAAAGAGCTACTACATGTTAAGAAACATTTGTGGGTTAAAATTACACCTGACGTTAATTGCACTTAGACGAACTATAGAAGGAAACAAGCTTCTACCTTTCCAAAGTGAGCGCCATACGTTATAGTAGCACACTAGAAGAGGCTTCAAAGGATCATGTGATTTACAAAATCTCAAGGCAAAATATACACTTTTTAAATGCCTAGCAGCAACTCGTTTCCAAGACCTGAATCTTTGTACATTGGCTGCACGTGTCTCTCAAGACACTAAATTATAGTAGCATTTTCCCTGCAAAACCAAAGATTACATTAAAACAAGCTAGAATCTCAAGATCTAAACAATAAAAAAGGAATAGGACTTGGGGAAGTGTGTCATTTTTTTATAGTGGTGGTGGTGTCTGGGAAAGCTTGAGTACACCTCGACTATTCCCTTGACCAGAGGCGGATCCGGAATTTTTATGGGTTTAATCTTTATTGTTCTTAGTATTAAACATATTATATTCAAAAACTTAACTGCAATTTAGTAAATATTTACACATAAAATTATGTTTAGTACTGAAAATACTGGGTTCAAATAAACCCAGTGTTTTAACCTGCATCTGCCTGCAACCGACCAGCAAGAATTCATCTTTACTGGGGTGGTCTTTTTTTGGGGGGGGGGGGGGGGGGGAGTGAAATTGTGAAGAAGAGCATACATTAATCTTCTTTAGCATGTCTTCTGGTGTTACAATTGTCGTGATCAACATCAAAGCCCAAACACTTGAGAAACGCTTGTTTGGCCAGTCCAAAGTAATTGCAAGGGTGCTGTGGACGTACAAGAAGCTTGAAAAGGTTTGTGTCCTTTTCTGCAGACCCATCTCTTTCCTGAGATTCATCTGCCCTTGCGATTTCATGGCTTGTGCTAGCTTCAGTTTCCCCTTTAATATTTTGGTTTCCGTTCAGATGCTGGAAAGACTAATAAGTTTAGAAACAAGAGAATTACACTGAGAAATAGTCTACTTACTATAATGATGTTTAAGACACTTCTAAATTCAACAAAGGAAATAATCCCGATTTCACGTTACATTACTTTAAAAAGTTCACATCTTTTCACAAATGATATGTACTCTGAAACAGTAAGTTGCAGATGCATTTAAGTAACTAGTAACTTCAACTTGTTTGTTACAATATTAGTCCAGTTAATTACCAAGATTTTTCAGCCCAAAGATTAATTATTCCAAATACAATTTACATTGACTCATTGCAGGCAATCCAGAGAAATATATAGTCTTGGAAGAAACAGCAATAACTACCAAGAGATATAATGATCACGAGTCTTTCTGTTTCCAGTCTGAACAATTTATTCACACAAAACTGAAACCACTATTTAGGTACCTGAACTCTGCTGTAAAGATATAAAGGGCAGCCCGGTGCACTAAGCTCCCGATATGCGCGGGGTACAGGAAGGGCCGGACTACAAGGGTCTATTGTCCGCAGTCTTAGCTCACATTTCTGCTGTAAAGATATATTAACTTAAATTGCAAGGAATTCACTCAAATCACAAACAAATGAATGCACATATTAAGTAACTCCTAGAAAACAGAATGCGGTAAAATTTATCAAGTAAAGAAAAAGGGAAGAATACAATATAACAGCTTAATAAAACATCATACATTTTTTCCCTTTTTTCCAAACCCCCTCTTTTTTATGTCTAATAATGTGGGGTAAATCTTTGTTGGATCTAACAACCTATAGTAAAAACGAAGAAAGCCCCCTTTCCATACACAGCAAAGTTGTGTTTGCCAATAAAGAAGTCTTATAAAAGAAAAAATCTCTGAACAAAAAAATGAACTATAGTACAAAAGGTCAGCAGATGTAAAATTTCATCAAATATTGAAAAAGTGAACATGCTGACAACAACCCAACAAAATATGTCCATGTACTTTTGTTAGCCATTGTTGAACAATAATTTATGTAAACAAATGCCAGCTAAATGCAACCAAACTCTGTCTAGGTGATAAGAAAATATGTCTGAATTGTATATCCATTTTGTTTCTCTTCCTCTCAATCTCTCCCTCCACTCTCATATTTTTTACTAACTCAGAAGCGGATATGAATTAAGAGTCATTTAGTTGGATAGATACAACAAAATGAAGAATCACACCAATGTAACATTTCAATTATTAGAATCACACCGAGGTAGTATTCAATGATATAATAGGTCAAGCTTTAAACCATAGAGTTTCGACTATCATTCTTCTAACTACATTAGCATAGAGAATATTCGGCAAAATGGTAATTAAGACTTATGTTAGTTGCCTCAATTGCTGTATAATTTATAATTTTGAACAAATTGTATCACAAAATCAGAATAATCAGTAAAATTAACATTTTTATAGGTATTAGTAAGTTTAGATTCTTAAAATAACAAGACAATCTATCCAAATAAAGAAGATTGAAGGTTTAAACTTCGAAAGTATTTTATGCCAAACTCTGAGGGAAATGAAATGACTTCCAACAAAATAACAACTATCTACTTCATTTTCCTTTCAGTTCAATTTATTACATCTAGTGGTCCAGAACAAGAGTTTTTTTAGGTCTATCCTTGAGCCGAGGATTTATCAAAAACATCATCATGTCTGCATTCACTCTACCCTCCCCAGACTTCACCTCACCCGGTGGAATTATGTTGGGTATGTTGTTGTTAGAACAAGAGTTGGTCATTATTTTCAACCTTTGCTTTTTTTGGAAAATATTACTCCCAATGAAAGTGAAAAGTGAGTTCAAAATTTTATGCTTTAGCTGGTGGCATAAGTAAATCCTGAATAATAAATACCCAATCTACTTCTCTAACTTGACAAAGACTTGTTCTTTTCTTTGACAGCACCCCAACCCACCACCCACCACCATCACCCCTAAAAAATACTCCCCAAAAGAATGACATACTCCTTCTATCTCAATTTATATGACACTATTTACTTTTAATCTGTCCGAAAAAAATGTCACATTTCTATATTTTAAAAAAAATTAACTTTATTGAATTATTTATAGGCACACAAATTTTAAAAGTTATCCTTTCTTCCTTAAATTTCGTGTTAAGTCAAATGATCTCACATAAATTGGGACAGAGACGGAGAGATTATTTCCTTATTTGCCAATAATTTTATTTTAAACTTTATTTTTTACGCAAAACGAGATGATCTATAACCACACAAATATGTTTGACTTATTTTAAATCATAAAATTAAAAAATCTTCCATTATTTCTTAAAGTACATATCAAAAGAAAGTACATTGAGACGGAGGGAGTATTCATTTTTCTAAAAGAGATATAATGGGGCATAAACTTTTTCCTCATTTTCTAATATACGTAATAAAGAAATGGCTTCCAAACACAACAAGAAGTACACGCCTGGATTGACTCAAGAAAAAGATTTTACATCTCATAAACAATTATTCAAAAATTCATTATACTATTATCAGAATATTTTATTACTCCATCTGTCTCAGTCTCAATTTATGTGACACAATTTACTTTTTGATCAGTACTAGAAAGAATGTCATATTTCTAGAAATAATTTAACTTTATGAAATAATTTACAGTCTCACATTTATATAACTTGTTTTGAACCACACATTTTAAAAAATTTCCTTTCTTAAACTCCGTGCCAAGTAAAATTGTGTTCCACATAAATTGGTACGGAGGGAGTAGTACACTACACCTATATTATCTATCATTTGACCTTCCCCTTGTACAATATTGTCCATGGGCCCACACCAAAAAAACAAGCATTTTCCAGAGCACAATTAACAGTAAAGTATTTGAATTTCTGCAATTAAAATTGAGCATCAAACAGTTAAAAGGTAAAGTGGGTACCTATCAAACACAATTCCCCATTCATTTTCTTTGCAAAACACACAAAAAAAAAATGAAGAGAAAAGAAACAAAACCCATATATACTTTAATTAGTTGAAACCCACTAAAATTAGAACAAAAACGAATTTACTCCAAAATAAGTTACCATTTGCACAAGAAATAAAAGAAAAAAATTAAGTTCATACCTACTCAAGAAAAGTGAAAATTTTAGACCCAGAAACAAAATTGATCAAAATCGACTTAAGAAAGATAAAGGAAAAAATCCCATTTTTAAACTCAATAAACTCAAAGAATCAAACAAATTATCGACTCCATTGGGAATTAAACAAATTTGATAACAAACCAAAAAGAAACAGAAAATTTCCCATTTCCAATTTTATCATAAAATAAAAAGAGTAATTACACAAATTAATCAACACCCAGTTGAGAAAAAAGTGAACTTTTTCAAACCTGAAGGGTTGAAGTTGAATTAGAAGGTATGTTTCCATGTGAAGAACCAGTAGGACCACAAGAAGAAGAAGAACCGGTATCATTTGGAAGATCCAAAACATTAAACCCAAAGAAAAGAAGCAACACAAGAAGAATCATCACAATTAACTGAATCCATATTAACCATGGTACTTTGTAGCTTTCAATTATCATTTCTTCCCCATATTCATACATATTTTTTTTCTCGAGAAACTGTTAATTTGTTGTTTTCTTAAAGTGGGGTTTTGAGGTCGGTGAGAAAGAAAAGAGGTGACTGTATAAAGACTGTTGTTTTGGAAATTGGGATGAATGAATGAAGTTTTATTTTTCAAGAATCTTCACATAGAGGACCTGTTTGGCTGTTGATAGAAATCTGCGAAGGGTATTTTTGTCATTGAACCTTTGACAGATGGGGGCAAAGTAGTGCTGGTGCATGGTAGTTTCTTCCATAAAACAAAATAAAAGGATGAAACTGATAGGCGGTGTGGTGGTTGAGTGGGCGAGGAGGTGAAGGGGGGGTTCTTTATCAAACTATTTATTGGGCTTTCTAAAAATAATTAGGGAAACTAATTGAAATATCCCTCAAAAACAAAATAATTATCCATCCCATGTTCCTTCTAAACTAATTACCCATTATACCAGTTCATCCAAAATTATTTATCCAATATACTCCTCACTCAAACTCCTTCCTCGGTGATACTATCGCAATATATTTATATATCATAATAGTATTATGAGGACTAAGAGAAGGACTGAAGCAGTCCTCCATAATACCATCTCAATATGTTTATATACCACGATGGTATCATAATCCTAAGGAGTGTCTCCATGAAAGACTGTCATCCATGATATCATCACAGTATATATCATATACTGATAGAATATCATAGCGGACTGATTCATTCCTTAAAGAAAAACACAACTGAATCTTCTATGATATCTACATGGTATATCATATACTTGCAGGGTATCATAGAGGACTGACATTTCATTCCTTCAAGAAAAAAGCACTCAGTCCTCTATGAGACCATCCTGGTATATATTATATATTAATAGGGTATAATAGATGGCATATTCATTACACTATGATGCTCATACGGTATATACCATATACTCACATGGTATCATAAAGGATCAATTCATTATTTAAAAAAACAATCCTTAGTCTTCTATGATACTCATGAGTATATATTATATGTTAACAGGGTATCGTAGAAGACTAGTTCATTCCTTTAAAGAAAAACACAGCTCATTCCTCTGTGATACCCACATGATATATATATATATATATATATATATATCATATACTGACATGGTATCATGGATGACTGACCCACATGATATATCATATACTAACAAGATATTATATGGGACTTATTTCATTTATTCAAAAAGAACTCAGCCATATATGATACTCACATGATATATATTGTTTACTGACATGATATCATACAAACTAT